>QCXZ01000138.1:41798988-41829380 GCA_025024175.1 Rhyzopertha dominica
CACAGCATAGACATCGCATATTTTAAAGGTATAGAAATACTTAAAGCCATAAGAATTGTAAATGATTGCCTAAATGAAAAGTGAATAAGTTTAAAGCCACCACACAGTTCACACACCTGTATTGAATGAAAAGTGGCAGTGCAGCCAACGAAAAATGGTGGGGCTCAAAAAAATCATTTCACGTCTAATTTAAACTACAAAATAAATTATGCTATTAATACATGGCATTTTATATGGTATTAGGTTATCCATCATTGACTTGCTACAAATAAAATGCCTAAAAATGATAGTGGTAAGTTTTTTCATTCCATTCCAAACGTTTTGTACCGATTTAAAATTAAGCAGCGCACAGCGTATGTGTTTTGTAAGTCCATATCCTTTTTCCAAATAATGCAGTTGGCATTTTCACGGTAAGATAATCCTTACATCATACGCAAATTATATGTTGAGATCAAATAATGAACGAAATGATCTCTCACCAACCTTCAAATTCCAATGCTACCTAGGCCCAAGGCTTCGTTTTACGTCGCATTTCCCTTAACACCATTATACCGTTGGTATAGTTATGTAAATAGGAATAAAAGTTCACCTTCCTGTATCACGATTTACACTTTAGCATTCGTGTAAAGGCTACTTACAAAATTCGACCTTTATCTTATATATAGAATCAACGGAATTTTTCCGATGCAATTAAAGCGAGACCATGGCTGCCAGCGAATTGAAGGAAACTTCCTGGAAAACTAACGGATACGTTTGTTTTGGGATTTGCCCTCGGGTTTGCCTAAGGACGGATGACTGTAACTTCTCGCAGTTCTATTTTAATGTTATCTTGGAAGATTATTATCACCGGGTTTTACTGGAGACTTGCGACTGTTTATCTTTGGAATGTGTGGTTTTGGTCAATGGGTTTTGCAATTTTGTTTTTAGACGCAAGTATCATAACTAACTTCCAAGCTGTGTTTGGCAGGTAACTAAGTTACCAGAAACTGTCAAGTAGACAAAAATATCAAATGGGAATAGCAGTTTAGGTTTATAATTTAATAATAACCGTGGACAACGAATCTAGCTAGATACAATACGATTATAAAGCTAAAAAATATTTTTAAACATATGTTTGAATGAGTTATTCCGGGAAGACTGGAAGTTACAATTTTAGTTTAAGTAATTACGTTTAGGTATTTATCTCTAAATGAGCTAAGCCGCATTTCGTTTGGGTTAAGAGATTCAATCCCTCACACATTATATAGCTTCTTTACCAGGAAATACTTCTACATCCAGGAGCAAAGAGCCGAATGCCTCAGGAAAAGAAAGAACTTTCACAGGATTTATTTAACAACATATAAATGTGACATTCTGCATGCTAGAGACGCACACAGACGAACCTAGTCGGCATCCCAAAATCCCGCAATGATATTAATTGTAGAGGGCTCATAACCGCAATTGTAAAACTACTTACAAATACTTCACGTTTTATGCGCGAAGTATTTTCACGAGTTGCCTTTATTATTTATAAGCGCGAATATAGTATCACTCTGAGCTAAGTTAATTTGCTCTTGAATAATTTCTAACACTACTCAAACAAATAATGTTCTAAATAATGACTGCAATGCGTCTGCAGAATATAATTTCGCGACACACATACAGCTTGAGAATTCCAGCTGTTGTTAACCCAGTATCGGAAGAATATTAAAATTTTCTGATGAAAGCTCCTGGAACTGGGGCGGTCATTGCCAGATAATGTAGAGGTAACTATGTATATTGAAGGTCTAACTCAAACAGTTACTTTTTTCAAAGAGTACTACATCCTATTCGATAATAACCCTATTGGTCACAAAACATGTAGGTGAATTACGTAAAGTTCAGTGGTTTAATTTTAGGGGGAAATTGACATGGGGACAAGTATAGCTAAAAGGTTTGGGGACTTTGCAGAGATCTTTCAATTAATCCTACCAAAGCTCTAATTTAGACTAATGTCAGGGGGATCGACGCAAATCGCACACTAGTTGCTTCGAAATGGAAAATAAATAACAAGTGAAACCCATAAGTATAAGAAAACTACATTACAAAAACAACCAGAAGAGGAAGCATTGCATTGGATAAAGCAACTAGCAAATTTCTGATCTATAACTTGGCGACGGATTGTACACTGTACTGTACGAACAGTAAAAAGTTTTATAAAATTTGGAGGAAAGAACGACCTACTGTTGTTTTAAAATCTGGCAAAGAGCAAGATGACCCTAAAATCTATGTACAGACCAAAGTGTATTATCTACACTTTGGTACAGACCCATCTCATTGTTAAGTCATATCTATAAGGTGCATGAAAAGATGCTGCTGCATAGGGCCACAAGCAAGGCACAAGTCTTGAAACTTAGTACATTGGAGTTTGCAGGCTATACAGGAGATTGCAGCCTACATATGCCATTGCTCTGGCATTCTTCAGGGGCTCGCCTAGACACTTTTAGCAAGCGGAGCATCTCTTACCTTCCCTGAGTTCCATGCCAATTTTTGTTAATAAAAATGTGATTTGTAGAAGAAAAATATATATTGATATTTATTTAGTTATAATATACATACATATATTTGTCAACATAAATTAAATTCTAAAATAAACGTTAACAATTCAAAATAAAATAACAAAATAAATAGTACGTATCAATGTACTTAAGTACTAAGTAGGCATTCTCAAATATTAACGTTTAGGGAATATTTTAGAAAAACACATTTCAAAAATTAGTACCTTTAAAGATCTGTTAGATTTTACTTTTAGTTATTTCAATTTGTAGTGTCTTCCCAAAACTCATTGCTATTTTAAAATATACCTTACGTAACGCAAATAAAATGTATAGTCTAGAAAGAAACTGTTTTGTCGAGAAATTATACAACTAATAATAGGCCACAAACGAAAAACACGGGAAAATACAAGAACTTGACTGGTTGATACACAAGAAGATAATGATTGTTTCTAAATCTGACACAGCACAAAAGGAATTAGAAGAAATTTCAACTCCGTGTCAGCTCTCGTTTACGAGATATGGGCGCAAGTTGCATTTTTTTAATAAGAAGGGGGTCAAAAAGCACATCATTGAAAAGGATATTTTTTCCTGATTTCAAAAATGCATCACACTTGTACAATTTATTGCTTCCGAGTTGAGAAAAGTGTAAATAAATAACTGAGCCTGATAAAGAACGAAAAGAATGAAAACAATTTTCTTTATCGCTAAAATGGACAAAAAAGCCAGGTATTACCATTTTTCCTTAACTAGTGATAATTTTCGTCTAGTTTGATCAATTTATTCCGAATCGGCTACCCAAAAAGTAAAAAAGAAAAACATGATTCCGTGAAAAATGCTGTATTTTTTTCAGATTTACATTACAGAAGATGCTCAAAATGTTCCCCATTTAGTTCCTGACAGTAATGCAGCCTTGAGTAAAAGKTTTCTAATGTTCTTTGTTAGCAKATTTGGAGGTAAATTCTAAATTTCTGCCCAGATTCGTCCTTTTAAATCTTCTGCATTATGTGGCCGATCAGCATAAATACGATTTTTCAGATACCCCGATAGGAAAAAATCAACCGGCATCAGATGCTTTCATCATATCGCATTCAAATATCCACGAACGTTGACTGCAAAATGGGCGGTGCACCATCTTGTTGAAACCATATCTGTTCAGATGGACACGCAGCATTTTCACGATTAATGAACAGGCGAATGAGTCCTACTGTAATGTGTTCGCGCAAGAGCTGTAAATACTTGATCGCATTCAAAATTCCATCGATGAAAAAAGGTCCAATAATGTGATATCGGTAATACCACACCAGACATACACTTTCTGAGGGTCTTGTGTGTGGACTTGTTCCATCCAGTGTGAATTTGTGTCCGACCAATATTTGCAATTATGTCTTTTCACATTACCATTAAGGTTTCTATCTTCGTCTATCATGTTCATAGCACTTTCGCAAAATTCTATCCTACGATCGAAATCATCTTCGCTCAGCTTTGTATAAGTGAATTTTGTATGGATAAAACTTCTCCTTTTTCAAAATTTTCTGAAGAGACCTTCTGCTAATATGGTGAGTGAGAGCACGCTATTGTACGGAACACTTGGGATTCTCTTGCTCATCTAAAAGGACATTCAAAACTACTTCCTCACTTGTAGCAACCTTTGGACGTCCTAGTTTTTGACGCTTTTTAACATCGCCGGTTTCGTCAAAACGTTGTAATGTTTTAATAACTTGATCTGGCAATTGGTTCACGATCTTCATGAATTGCATTGTAGAGTGCAACTACTTCCGAATAACTTCGCTTTCTATCTCCATAACCAATCATCACCAAAATTTCGATGCGATCGTGTTCAGTAAACTGAGGCATTGCGATTGCAAATAACAAAGTGAATGAAAATTATCACCAGTCACGATGAAAATGGAGACACCAGGTTTTTATCCCCAAGTTTTTTTAGCAAGACCCAAGTTTGTTATCACACTTTTTTCAACTCAGAAGCAATAAATTGTACAACTGTGTTACATTTTTGTAATCAGGAAAACATATCTTTTCAAATGATGTGCCTGCCCTTCCCATTTAAAGAAATGCAACTTGCTCCCATATCGGAAACGAGAGCTGACACGGAGTCGAAAAAATTCCAGAAAAGTCCGTCGAACAGAACCTGAAATATCTTGCTGGATTCATACTTTGTAGCGACCCTGAATATGTGCCTACCTATATTTTAATGAATAATTTATTTTTTTTTCAAACGTCATTAAAGTGGCAATTTTCTGCAGATAGCATAGGAGCCAAAGTGTCAAATTATATCTTAGCAACAATGACACTCACTTTTGCTGCATATACGCAGCAAAAATCATTTGCAGCCACGGCGGCAAATATTAAGGAAACTTGATTAAAATTATGAAGTTTTATTAACGTTATTAAAAGTTAAATTAAAAGTACACTTCAGGGGGCGTGCATTCGATGTCTGACATGGCGAAAACTGCAAAATGATTAGTTCCAATGGGAAATATTTTTAGAATATTCGGTAAAACTTACAAAATGCAGCCAGGTTTTGTGACACATCAAATTATTTTTCTGGTTGTTTACATTTCGTCACTAGAGAAACCTTTCCCAGAGCAAACTAAAATAATCACTGAAGCACGATACGCAAATTTAAAATTACTCAAATTTTTAATTAGTGCTAGATTCTTTGTCGACGTTTAAAAAAATAGCATATGTTATTTGGAGCTAAAGTGACTTTATGTAGCGCGGCTGGACCTATCTGCCTCGCAAGCTCGGCAGTTAAACTCCAGCCTTGCTACATAAAAGTTCACTTTATCTCCTCATAACATAATATACTATTTAATAAATACTTTTCTTATACAAAACACATTTTTATTGACAAAAAATGACATCGAGCTCAGGGAAGGTAATGAGAAGCGCCCCGCCCCCCCCCCCAATAGGGTCTAGACGCACCCCTTAGCGAGCAATTCTCAGTTATCCTTATAGCAACAGTGAAGACTACAGGCCTTAAGGCTGAACAACCGGACGTTTAGTCTTTAAACTTATTTTTCAGGCTAAGGGCATTTTAGCCCGACATTTCTGTAACCCCATATGAGGTCGCGACCCTCACTTTGAGCAGCCCCACCAGACAGAGTAACCTAGTTCGCCTAGCCGATCATATCGGTCTGCTGCATCCCCTGATTTGCGTGTTAATTCGGCGTCTTCCCCAGTGACCCACAAAAAGGCGGCCGTGCACGAGGTCCGCGGCCGCCTCCGCCGTTGATCGAGCGCGTGTCGTGCAATTGCTGCGCACAGTTCGTGCAATAATAACAGTGGCCCCAGATATCGCGTCCGCCGGTGCAGCTTCGGGTCTATTTCAAGTGCGCCGCGGACGTCACACGAGCCTCGTTACCGCGGAGGCCTGTGTTAAGGTCAAGGCCGGCCCGGCTGATATCGATTGGGGCGGCGGCTTACATTCCCCAATGCCAAGGCCCCCCGGTCACGGGGAAGGTCGTCCAGAACGGCGGGGCCCCAGCCGGGTTGCCGGATTTTTTTTAGGTTAAGTGATATCTCTGAGAATTCCCCATTAGGGATGGATACTGGGGTTTTACCCTATTTGATAACTGGGAGCCATCTAAGGCTACCGTAGTAACTTTATTTAGCTTATCTCGAAAATAAATTCAAAGATTTTGAAGATTCGTGCAAGAGGAAGGAGATGAGAAGACTTCTATCAGGGACTAAAGAATAGCGGTTGTGAATATAGACATGAGACAAACAAAAATGCAAATACAGTAAAACCTCTATATAACGGCCACAAAAATAAACTGTAAGGTGACCGCTAACGAGAGGTGGCCTTTATGAAGAGGGTAGTTTATTCGAATTTGTTATATATGGGATTATGTATACGACGAATATCTCTGTAACTTACCATACGTGCTATTCTATGACCGAAAAGCAATAAATGAAAATGAACATAAGAGCAAATAAACCATAGAATATGCATACATACCAACATTTATTTACATACATATTACAATAGGTTGTACATACTAATTTTTTAAAGTATTCCGAACATCTACAAGAAGGTCATTTGTTTCATTACTACACAAGAAGTTCTGGATGTCCAGAAGCTTTTCACATACTTCACTCATGTTTTTAATGTTTGATGTGTGAATTTCACGCTCTTCAACTTCATTTTCACTGTCACAATCTTTTTTAGTGCTTAGCTCGCCTATGATTTCCTGAATACCAAAATTAGAGTTTTCAGTCAAAACATTTTCAATACCGGAGTATTTTTCAATGCTTGTTCCATTAATATTTTTTAATGAAGAAAAACGTTGGACCAATGGAATTTCGTCTTCCTCATCAAAACTGTCTTCGTGCCGAGTAAGGTCTGAAAATGCAGCTTTCGCAAAGCATTTTGAAATTGTAGCAGTGCAAACGTTTTTCCAAGCCGATGATATCCATATTAATGCACTTGTTAGGTTGATACTTTTTTTCGCGTCTTCGTAATAGTTTTCGCCGCTAGTGAAGGTTAGTAGTCTTTTAATAAGGTGTTTTCTATATTTTACCTTAAAACTATGGATAATTCCTTTATCAAGGGGTTGGCAGTGCGAAATTGTATTAGGAGGCAGGAACACTTAAAAAAGTTAATATCTTGCGTTAAATTTGTTTGTTAACTTAAAATATAAAGACAAAAGTTAATCGCTATCAGAGCCACTTTGCAAGTTTGTAGCAAAAACTGTAATCATCAATGAACAGTTCAAGATACTAAAGCCAGAAAGTGAAAAAGTGCAAACTTGATATAAAGAGATAAATGCATTTACCCTCTTGTTTCTTTAATTTTGCTGAAATTGTGAAAGAAGCAACTTGATGTTGATGTGCTTGGTAGACCGCAAAGGCGTAGAACAGAAATTGATATTGCTAGGGAAATAGCCTTAATTCAAGAAGACCACTCGAGATAAGTAGCCCGAATCTTAAATGTTAGCCGTGCTGCCATAAATAGGGCCTGGATACGTTATCAAATTTATGGTATTGTTAGAAGTGTAATGTAACATACCCAGGTTCGTAGAGATTTAGATTGAAATGTGATCGTCCAGGACTTACCTACGCTGTGTTATTTTAATTAAACGTACCTTCGATGCACTGGTTACTCACGTAAACAGGGAGATTTGATGTAATTATAAATAATACGAAAATAATCTCAAAACAACTAATTTATTACTAAACAAGATCAAATTTGGAGGGTTAACAAATTGTAGCAATGCTGCTGAAAAAAGTTATTTAACACAATGAATGAACTGCCAATTCTAGATCTGTGTTCGATATCACTTTCACTCTCAAGATTCAAAACTGAAGAAATTTTTGTTAGCATAGCCGACTATGGTCAGCAGGTACTGAGGTCCCATGCGGGAGGCAACTCAGCTATATAGTTGAATGGTTTGGTGCAAAAATCTTGGTTTTTCTTTTACCAGATGTTTGCCCAGCACGGGAGAAAATATTAGTTCGTACATCAAGGCTCTAACATCACACTTTCAAGCAGCACGTATAACTATTGCTGCGTGGATACAGCTAATCAAAGAATGCGAGAACACAGTTAAGAAAATGACATAAATAGTTAAAAAAAAAGAAGACTACAACAGCAGCATAGCTTGCAATGTTACCGTTGACTCCAAATACAGCATGTATCCTAATTAATTAATTAACAGAACTGTTCAGTTAAACAACTGAATTATTTAATGACAATGGTGCTTGTTTAAAACTAATTACATAATGTGATTGAAAATTGAAACAGTACTAACCTGTGGACAGTTGAAGGAACACACTGAAACTGAAGCGCATCTGTTTCTCGTCCACTTAAGAACCTACCCCATCGAACGTCGCAAATATGCCTCATTCCCAAAACCGATACGAAGTATAAACTGAACAATTTAAGAGGCAATATGAATAAAATACAGAAATTTGAAGATGACATACCTGGTTACTTCAGAAGACAACCTTACCCGCGTCGTGAAAGGGCAACTTCCGAGCGAGAGGACCGTTTAATACGGCTTTGGGCTACCAGCGACCGCAGAACTGCTACTACAATGCTCCAAAATCGACTAGTAGAGATCACAGGAACCAGAATAAGTACCCAAACAATACGCAAAAGACTTCGCAAAAGTCAGTTTACGTAGGGCAAGAAGACCATCTAAAGTGCCTCCTTTAATCCCTCAGCATCGCAAAACAACACGGTTGTTTGCTGAAGAACATGTTTAATGGAATTTACACCAGTGGAGCAACATTTTGTTCACTGACGAATCCAGATTCTCTTTGAACCACGTTGACGGAAGAGTTCGAGTCTGGAGACGCCCAGGGGAACGCTATATAGACTCTACTGTAGAAGAAAGGGTTCCTTTTGGAGGAGAGTCGATTATGATATGGGGTGGAATAACTTTAAATGGGCACACAAAACTGACTCTAGTCAATCCAGCAGCTGGATCCTAACGTCGTAAGAATTTTATTGAAAGTATGCCCCGGCGTTGTGCAGAAGTTTTACTAGTTAGACGGGGTCATACGCGTTATTAGCGGTAAATTTTTGCTGTTTTATTAACGATAAAACGTTTAATCGTACATTTTTACATTTTTTTCTCTACACAATCGGAGCAAATTATAACAACTTTGTAATCAGATTGTTAGAGAACAATTTAAGATAAATAAGTAAACCAGAATTGTAACAATTAACTATACCCATGAAAAACTATAAATATTTTTAGAAGTGGCTCCTTTTCCGCTTTGATCAGTGTAGAAGCAACGCAATTTGTAATCTTGCAATAACGTAAACTAGTAGTTATAAACTGCACACATGTAACACCTAAATTGCGACTTAAATGTATTGTTACAGTATACCTAAAATACTAAAATAATCTTAATTTATTTAAATGAAATTCCATGTAGAACACATGAAAAAGAAGATTTATTTTAAATTTCTCTCAAAAATGAATCGCGCAAACAGACTTTTTCATAGTGCTATCTTACGGGGCACTTACAGATATTTTTAGACGTCATATATTTGTAAGACGCATTTGAGAAACGTAAACAACCAAATGCGTATTTGTACTCCGTTAAATTCATGATTAATATTTAGGAAATCCGCATATTCTCATGTTTAGCGAAGTTCTACCTGCAATCAAATTAAGATGGTACGGATTGGAAATGACGTCTTCAAGTCTCCGATTCCGTGATAAGTTGTAACACCTGACAACCCCGGCAAGGTCGTTCCGAACGGCGGGCCCCCAGGGACTTACCTTCCCGGCACACTCAAACGTTTAATTAGAACGCTTTACTGCGATGGTCGTATTTGTTTCCGACGCAGTAGGCTCGGTGCATGTTTGTCACTTTACCTTGGATCAAATTGTCCCGCAAACGCGACATTTAATGAACGTAATATGATGTAATCTCGACTCAGAGCAAATAATACTTATTCAGCCAAAACTGATTTCAGAGATAGGCAACGTTTTGCTTGGACCTGTCCTGTGTTCAAAAGAATTTCTTATAACCTTCACAAGAGCAAGGATTTTCCGCGTGTTACAGAAACGTAAACATTTAGACGACAACAGTATATTTAACTGATAACAACATCCCTATTAAAACAGAAATGTAAAACTGCAAATAAAGTAGTTCTCATTCGTTCCCAAATCTGTTACACAGGAATCTTTTTAAAATTTGGGATCAAATTGCTACCAAATGTATAACAAACGTATACAGTTCTGCTTGAGCCTCTGCTCTAATTGCTGTGTTCTTTCAAATTCATACTTCCTGGAGGTATTTTTGGGAGTGATTCACTTAAAACGACTTTTTGTGTTATGATTTTGGAATAAGGTCGAGGTTTCGCCCGTACTTGCAAGAGGCATCATCAGGATAGGAAAAAGGAGTATTTATCATTTTACACCATGGTTTGACATATAACCTGTAGATTGTTGTCCGTTTTTAATTGTAATTTTATACATATACATGCATATACATCATTAGAATCAATTATTGATTATTTTTTATATTAAATATATTTAAATTTTATTACAATATTATTTAAAACAGATTTGCTCTTTTATTTTGACAAAATGGTTGTTTGGGTCTTTGCTCTAGTTTACTGTTCTGGGTGGCGCTAGCAATTAATATGTTTAATATTTGCATTTGCTAGTTATTTATTTTTTTAAATTATTTTCAATATTTTTAGTCTTTGTCTGTGTAGGAATATTTAATAAAAATAATTCAACTAAAGTATAAAAAACATACTATCTTCTCTTTACCTAGTATAGGGGCAGCACAAGAAATTTTGCACACTGGCGCCATGTTTGTAGATCATGTAAAGTAGGTTGCAGATGAAATCTAACGACTCTTAAACCGAATTTTCTGAGTTTTTCAGGTGTGTAACACGGGCTTTTAGAATTATAAAGTGTGCAGACTGTTTGGGGGATGTTCTTAGCATTGTATTCCTAACTGAAGTAATAAAGCAATAAATCCGGTTAGATACGGACGCAGGTGGTTTACGGCAACTTGAGGGTCATCAATCCTTTAATTTTATCATTTAAGGTAAATCTGGGGTATCACAAGTTAAAATTGGATTACCGATTATTTAATGAAATAAGAATATTGTAATAATGAAGTTTATAACGTTTAAAAAAGAGATCAAAATAATAACATTCCAAAAAGATACTAAATTTTAACATTTAAGTTTTTTTAAATTATTAACATAATTATTTATAATTCTCATGCATGTTGCCGGAAATGAAGAAATAATTATTTACAATTTTTAGTGATCATTTGGAAATTTTCACGGATTAAATTGTAATTACTTATTGTCAAAATTATAACTATCCTTAAGATAATATGTTCTCGGAAAGATCGCTGTCTTTTGAAAAACACCCTCCCTCTCAAAAGAATAGTCTTATAAGGACGTTATATGTTAGAGCACAAAGGATATCAAACGAAAGTTCTTTACAAAAAGAAATATATCATTTTAAATCAGCGCTAATGAGAAATGGTTATAGCAATAAGAATATTTGGTCAGCTTTTAATAAAAGTGCTCATCCAAATCAAGTAAATTCTCAGCCAGGACAAAGTAAATTGAAGTTGAGTTTGCCCTATGTACAATTCATTTCGGAAAAATTAAAAAGGATACTTAAAAGACACGATATTTTAGTTGTTGATAGTACATATAATAATTTAGATAAAATTTTAAATTCTACTAAAGACAAAGTACATTTAGAGAGTGAAGGTGTTTACAAAATTACTTGTTCTTGCGGCAAGTGTTACATAGGTCAAACTAAAAGAAAAGTAGGTACGCGTTTGAAAGAACACATACGTGCTACTAGGCTGCAACAGATAGATAAATCTTCCGTAGCTGAACGCTCATATTTGACTAAACACATGATTGACTTTGATAAAACAAAAATTTTACATAGAGAAAATATTATTACAAACGTCTAATAAAAGAAGCTATAGAAATTTGTAGGAGTACTAATAATTTTAATAGGGATTGTGGAAATTATGAGTTAGGTGACATTTGGAAGGCTATTTTGTAGTTATCTTTTTATCAAGTAGTTCGTCTATATCTAGTAGGTAGGTAGTTCCTTTTTCTTCGCCAGGTTCTTTTCTATCAGGTTGGCACGTTGTTTCTATGACGTCTCGCTTCCTTGGTGATTTGTTTATTTACTTTCAAAATTTTGACATGTTGTTTTCCGGGCTGGTTCCCACTTTGGTTATTAGACCTTGACGTTTCGACACTCATGTCGGTGTCTTCCTCAGAAGTAGCTCTGTTTCAGAAAACAATTGTTATATGTTTTCAACAGTTGCTAAAATGATCCAGTATAATATTATTACATATCATTATGTGTGCCAAATACTCGGCAATGCACATGTAAACAAGTAATGTTGTTTGGTTGTGAAAACTTTTTAGTTTCTTGGCAAAAAAGTTGTTTAATTTGGGAATAAAGGAAATAAATTCAAAGCAGAGTTTCTGAAATGTCTGCTGGAGCAATTTGTTCTAAAAATATGTTTTCATAAAAATTGGGATACGTAATAATTCATTAAATAAAATTTGATGTAATAAGAAATGATGCACCTTTATGTATTAAATGTATTAAGATGTCTTTTCTGTTACAATTTATTTTTTTTACACGGTAACAAATACTTATAGGATAAAGGTGTCGAAAAATATTGGTCATAACATCATACTATAACTTCAATCATTGTTTATAAAACAGGTTCTAAAGAAATTATGTAAAATATTATAATGTTTTTTTCGTATAAAAGCAACTAAAACATTATTTTGTATGGAAGTTTTCGTATATTTATAATTGTTTTTTTATAAAATTTATCAACCTGTTAAACACTCTTTTATAATTAAAAGATCCGTTATACTAACTAAATGGATGTTATATTTCGTTCACAACAACAAAATTAACAATATAACTAATAACTTCAATTAAATTACAAACTGGCATTGGCTTTATTTTGGAAGATCTATCACTTGTTAGCTTACTGTTTCAGATAGATATGATTCTAGGTTAATCGATGATAGCATTAATTTAGCAGACAAACACGTTCTTATATTTATAAATATAATAACAATTATTTTGGCTGTAAAGACTCTTTTTGAACACAGTTCAAGCTTAAGTTGATTTACTTGTTCAAAGTTGTCAAATTGATATTTATTCATAGCGTTAATCGTGTTTTTATAAGAATCAAACCAGAAAGAATATTTTTCTTACATTGCCTTTTGCTTATTGAAATAACCACGTACCTAGCGATCATGGGTTCTTCCGGTCTATGTAAATTATGGAAGATGAATTTACCATACCTAAGAGGATTAGTTTGTAAGCCTTAATATTCTCACTGAACTTACACCGTAAAAACTTTGTCTTTCGATTTTATCTGCAACCTACTGTACTAACTTGATAAGTGTATTAGTTAATTGTTTCCTGCAAATTGTGTTATTTACTTCGACAGTATTTGTAATATTATTGATGCAATAAGTATATTAAACAATTTCTAGGCTGCGTGTATAGCCGATTGATATTATTTTTATGAATCCCAGTACCATCTATACGTCATACTCTAAATGACATGCTAATAATGTCTGTTTACAATAAAGAGTAGACCGCAGTGAGAGTGAATCAACATAAAATACATAGTAATTTACAGCGCATCACTTTCGAATTCGCATAACCAATAATCAGAAATGCAAATGCTGCTATATGCTATTTTTCCTTTTTGGTCTAATTCGCCTCTCTATTTTCACGCGAAAGTGAATTATTTATTTGTAGCTGTGTCCCATGTCAACCAGCTTGCGACCGAGATTTATGGACTCATTTGAAATTAAGTTGTTCTCTGTCAACATTAAAATAGCTACATGACAAGTACTATCAATAAATTACTTCTCTGTCGGTGGTTTAAGACGTTTAAATCGACGTAAGTGAAAAAACCGTGCCAGTACACAGAACGTATCTCACTACGGCGATCCATTTAGGTCATAAATAATGCTTTCACTTTCGAAAGAATCGCTGTTAACGCCACTGGCAAACTGTGCTACTGTGCTACAGAAAGTTGACCCAAATTAGATGAGCCGCATTTTATTAACAATGGAATGCTTACATCCTCCGACACACGATTTTACTGTATATCTTGTGGTATATCTCAGCACCAGAGAATCTCGCCGTATATTATTTCTGAAAGGCTACTTTGCATGTATTTACTTTCCATAAGTGAAATCTGAACGATTCTTGCTAAAAAGGATGAACGTGTTTTGTAAACATATCCCACTGTAGTGCTTTAAGAGCGCTTATAAATTTTATAACGGAAGTGTTAATGGCTCAAAATTAATCTTTAATGCCCTGCAAGGTAACACGGAACATATTTCATATTCATCTTATTAAAGATGCATCGGGCTAAAAAATCAAAATCGAAGACGTCTATTGTGCAGCATTTCATTTCCTACTTATTTTTTCTTAACCGTATCCTCTTTAGTGTTTCATGATTCATATGTTATCCACTTATTCAATGGTGAATTATTACGTACAACTTTAGCTACGTCTGCTTGTTAGGAACGTATGTTACGTTTTTCATAATAATTTTATTATTCCCACTTTACAGCGGCATTAGTTATTTTAAGTTATTTATAAAGCTTTAAAGTTTTTAAACAAAAAGTATTTGTTTCATTTTTATTTATATTCGAAAACTAGTGTCCTCCCTAACTACATTTGGGAGGATCCAACACTACAATAACAGTTTTAACATTCAACATTACTTCATTGCTTTTCTGGTTTATCCGTTCTTCTTGTTCAGTCTTTCCTTCCTCAGGAAGAAAAATCGATGGAGTCGATTACCACACACGTTAAAGAATGAATGTTTCACCCATTATTTTTTTAGCTACTTAACATCAATGAAAATTTATACAAAAGTTTATTAAAAATATAAGAATTATTACTGTGTCTGTAGGTGTTCTTGTTTCTATGCCAAGCAGCCTAAAAGCTGAATCAAAACTTGAAAATGTATTTCTAATGCACCCTCCAAACATTAGTATTATAAATTGGTAAATTAATGTTAATATTTAACATTAATGTAATATTTTATGTAGTTTTGACGTCAAACATAGATGCTTGGCATTTTGTTATAAAACAGTATTTACACGAGGTCAACCAAGAGTATGCAATAACTGGTTTATTTTCGTAAATATGAACTGTATAGCATCAAAATGTCCTTAACAAAAGTTTTTTTTGCTAATAATTATCTTTCATTCCTTAGCTTACTTTTTGTTTTTGTATGTCAGCCCATTTCCATGGCAGCGTATTTTTTTATCTTTTAGTGGCAACCTTTGAATATTTATATAATAGCATTTGAATTAACGTCGATGATATTTTAATGGGTTAGCAGGCATAAGAAGAAATGAAAAAGTATTGCCAGCCTTGACCGAGATTTGAACTCGGGATCTTTTGAACACTAGTCAAACGCTCTATCACAGAGCTATCTATCAGGGCCCTATTCGGAATCGAGGTCAAGGTGACATATATACCTATATACATCAAAGTTTTCAAGTGAGAAAAGTATAAATACAATAACTGAGCTTGACAAAGAACGAAAAGAATAATTACAATTTTCTTTGTCGCTAAATTTGGTGATAATTTTCGTCTCGTTTGATCAATTTATTGCGAATCGCGCACCCTAAAAGTAAAAAAGAAAAACGTGATTCCGTGGAAAATGCTGTATTTTTCAGATTTACATTACAGAAGATGCTTAAAATGTTACCCATTTACTTCCTGACAGTAATTTTTGCCCCGATTCATCCTTCTAAATCTTCTGATTAGCTGATTAGCACAAATATGATTTTTCAGATACCCCACAGGAAATAAATCAAGCGGCGCCAGATCAGGGGAACGTGTTGTGCATACTATCGCTCCGCGCCTACCAATCCATCTGTCTGGAAATATAGCATTCAAATATTCTCGTACATTGACTGCAAAATGGGGCGGTGCACCATCTTGCTGAAGCCACATGTGTTCAGAAGGACGCGCAGCATTTTCACGATTAGGGAACAGGCGAATAAGTTCTGGTATAATGTGTTCGCGCAAGAGCTGTAAATACTTGACCGCATTCAAATTGCCATCGATGAAAAAACGCCCAATAATGTGATACCGATAATCCCACACCAGACATTTACTTTCTGAGGGTGTTGTGTGTGGACCTGTTCCATCCAAAGTGGATTTATGTCCGACCAATATCTGCAATTATGTCTATTCACATTACCATTTACGCCAAAAGCCGCTTCATCAGAAAACAATCCAATTTAAAACGTTTCTATTCTCATCTATCATGTTCATAGTTGTTTCGCAAAATTTTATCCTACGATCGAAATCATCTTCGCTCAGTTCTTGTAATAAGTGAATTTTATATGGATGAAACTTCTCTTTTTTTCAAAATTTTCTGAACAGATCTTCTGTTAATATGGTGAGTGAGAGCACACTGTTGTACGGAACACTTGGGATTCGCTTGCACATCTAAAAGGACATTCAAGCTACTTTCCTCACTCCTCACAACCTTTGGACGTACTGGTTATTGACGATGTTTAACACCGCCGGTTTCCTCAAAACATTGCAATGTTTTAATAACTGTTGGCAATTGGTTCATGATCTTCATGAATTGCGTTGTAGAGTGCAACTACTTTCGAATAACTTCGTCTTATATCTACATAACCAATCATCATCAAAATTTCGATGCGACCGCGTTCAGTTATAACTGAAGCATTGCGATTGCAAATAACAAAGTGAATGAAAATTATTACCAGTCACGAGGAAAATAGAGACACCTGGAGTTTTTGTTCTTACTTAACGATAACGAAAATGGTTTTTATCCCGAAGTTTTTTTTGCAAGACCCAAGTTTGTTATCACACTTTTCTCAACTCAAGCAGTAAGTTGTACAAGTGTGATACGTTTTTGAAATCAGGAAAAAAATATCGTTTTCAATGATGTGCCTTTTGACCCTCTTCCCATTAAAAAAATGCAACTTGCGCCCATATCTCGGAAACGAGAGTTGACACGGAGTTGAAAAAATTCCAGAAAATGCATTTTAATTAACCATGGGCCCATGCACAATTTCAGAACAATCGATCGAACAGAACCTAATGATTCCATACTTTGTAGCGGCCCTGTACAATTGAATGAATCATAATATACTACTGATTTGTGGTTCGTTTCATATTGACGTCCATTTAAAATCTCTTATGTTTTACCCATTCGGCTTTTAACTAGAAAATTAGGAAAGAAACGTAGAAACTTATCAGCCAATCTTTTTGCCATACCGATTAACAATTTAGGGACAGTGAAATTCGGTTTCTATAACCCAGAAAAAAAGGCCCAAGTGGAGCACAAATCTGTGCGATAAAAAACAATTAAACACTTTCTACGACCGTAAATCTATTCTAATTAATCCGTGAAGTAAAAGTGAAAGAAAGTACTTAACGCCATAAATGGAAAGTGTGCCGTGGCGGAGATATACTCGTTTTGCAGTTAACCGGCCATACCGTGCATATATTATATCAATAATGACAGATAACGCGTCAAGGTTAATTTGGTTTAGGACCGTCACCTTGTAGCGTAATCGCATTGTTTTTCTTGCGCACTTAACTAATTGTCATTAGAATAAATTGTTTTTTTGACCGTGGACTTCGAATGTTTTAAGTTCCACGCGATTTAGCTGCGAGGTATATGCAAGTGACACAAGGTGTGTAAACAACACAAAATGTCAGATAGCAACATAACAAAATGATAATATAATATCGATGGATTGGCAGGAAAATTATGACCTTTATTAGATACCTCAGTGTTCAGATTTACTAACGGGAACTCAAAATATATTCATAAATAGCGGGTATGACCCATAAATAAATAAAGCAAGTCAAAGCCCATTCCCACATTATTTATTATAGAAAAGCAACCTCCTAAGCTCATCTTGACTTTTATATAATGAGCGATGGTTACCACCATCGTCACTATTTGTTTTTTATAATTTTATTTTTTGTTCTTTTCTTTTAATCTTGTACTGCGGACGACCACTTTTTAGTAGTCGAAAGCACCCTACTTTTCTATAATGAACGGTGTGGGACTAGACTTTGATGTGCTTTATTCATTTCTGGATCACTCAACCCACTTAGAATGGATCAATTCATCATCTGGTATAATCCATCATTAACCCTAGAATTTTTGTTTATTAGATATTAGCCACACCGACGGGATAAGCAGAATCGGAAAGAATAACTTTCTTCGCAAAAAAACACTAACTACAATTAAAGTCCAACACAGGACTGACAAACACAGGCCTTTTGCACTGAACTTACTAATCAAAGATACGACGCTACAAATAAATGACACCGTCAGAAATATTCAAAATTCCAGAACACATAATAAAATAATTTGACACAACACAACGACAAAAAACCAATATATTAGTATTACGACAGAAACACGCTTTACCGATAACAAAGATGCAACAAATCCCTATACATAACAATCATAAATATAGAAAGCCACATAAAAGCACTATCACACAAGCAAACCAATACACAAACATTGACAAACTTCAAAACAAAACTAAACAAGATGAAAATAACAAAAAATAAAACCAATAAACAAGAAAATAAAAAATACAAAGCAATTCATTAAGGACAACCCACAAAATTCCATATTAAAACCTGACAAATCAAACATAACACTAATCATGGACACAACCGACTCTGAACCAAGAATGTATAAACTGCTCAAAGACAAAATCATACAAAGCTAAAAACAGACATCACAAGCGTAACACAACTAAAAAATAAGCAGATCATTCAGAATTGGAAAAACAAAAATATGTAACTGACGAAATAGCACAAAAACTCATAATCCACAATGCTTTGACACTAAAATCTATGGACAACCCAAAACCTACAAACCAAACCTATCCTTTAGACCAATCATCAGCGGAATACAATCACCCACCTACAACTTGGCAGAATTCCTAAACGACATTATAAAAAACATTACAAACAAAAACCCATTTTTCATAAATAATTCATTCGTCTTTAAAGAAAAAAATTAACAAAGTATATATACACAATATACACATATACACAAACTATTTTCAGTTTATAAACGAGTATTACAAACAAATTGAAGGAGTAGCAATGGTCTGAGCAATAGCATAGCACAACTAATAATAGAAGATCTAGAAGATACTGTAATAGCAAACATAAACTATGTAAAATTTTACACAAGATATGTAGGCGACTTATTCCTAATTATACTAAATAACATAACGACAGAAATACAAACTTTATTCAACACATACCATCCAAACTTACAATTTACCATTGAAGCAGAACCAACAACTTACTAGCTAAATGGTACAAAAAACCCAGGGCATCAGGCCGGTGCATCAACCACGACACAAACAAAAAATTGAAATACTAAAAAGTACAGATAACCAAGCAATAAAACTTCGCAGCCCAAAATACAGAGAGCCAATCATGAAAGAATTAATAATAACCTTTACCAACAACGACTACCCAAATAAACTCATACATAAAGTCATAATAACACAAACAGACAAAATATACAACATACGACACATTAATAAAACAGAGAACAACACAACATTCATATATTCCAACTCTCTTACAAAAAATAAAACATATTCTCAAACTAAATAACATTAGCTAAACGCAACAAAACAATTCTACCCGAAACTCCAAACAAAGACACCAGACGAGGACAAAACACACACGGTATACAGGATTGAATGTGGACAATGCAACAAACTAAGTATATTTAGAACAAACAGAACAAAATAGCCTAACAGCCCTAAGTGAAGACCAAGAGCATTATCACATTATCAGTTTCAACAACACAAAGATAATAATTGCTACAGAACAAAACAAACACAAAGACTCAAATATTCGAAATGATACACATTCGAAAAAAAAACAGATAACTGTGTAAACGACAGAACTGACATTCGCATACTAGTGACATCTATAGAGACATCATCTAAGAACAACGCCAAACCGACAACACCGCAATATACGACAAACGACATGACATATGGACTTTATCGATTAAATCAATTTGCCGCCTCTCAGGAAAGTGCACACAACTATTGCTTTGACGTATACTTGTCATCTATTGATTGTTGAATTATTTGATATATTAGAGGTTATCGCAAGCTTACTATACCAATAATTATTGTTATTTCTTATCTTTGAAAGAAAAATACAATCGTATATTGTTCGAAAATCTTTATGAAGGCATCAATTTCCTGGCTGTAACTTGATCTGTAACCTTTAGTACTATCGTGCTGGTTGATGTTCAGTGATCGCCGTGCATATTTGTAGCTCGGMWACAGTTATAAAAAGGCGGCACAAAGAATTCAGAAATCAACGTCGCCCGGGTTGCMTGMATCATTTATAGAATCCTTGTATAGTTTCTACTTTCTACTTAACACTAGGACACTAGTGATGGGAATCTCGGATCTTTTTTTAAATTGTATTCCGAGTATATTGTCAAACTGTGTAATTATTGTAACGCAGAACGCCATTGAGGAAGCCGCAAAAAAGCAGCCAAAAAATAAACGAACTACAGCACCACATGGTCGTTTTGTCCAAAAAAGGAACCAGATCCCACAATTACAAAACATCAGATATATTGGATATTACATCTAAATATGGTCAAGTATGCTTGAAGAAAAAGTAAATTCGTTCGTTTATTAGGAAATAATGTGAACTAAGGTCATACCTACTTTAAAAATTAGTATCATATTTAATGTTTTTGAAACTACAAAAGATTTTTAGTTCAATATCTATTTCTTTAATCTTCAAGCTTGGCTTAATGGTTGGAGTACGATTGTCTAAAAATTTGTAAATACATCTCAAAAGATAATATTAGCCCTGGTATAATCACAAAAATTTGACACAAGTACAGTTTAAAGTTAAGTTCTTTTAAATCCATAGTATAAACTGGATATTTATTTTACCGGTAAAACTACTAACAACCAAACGCTTTAGTCAGCAGATATATTTATCTCGTTGTAAGCATCTTATTAGTTCCTTCTAACGAACAAAAAATATAAAAGACGTACGAGTATCATACACACTTAAATCTAGTAGAGTGCTTTAAGACAAGTTTATATTAAAATACATATATTAACGAAATTAATGGCGACTGGCTTGTTCCGTTAACCGTGATGTAAAATTTATGGACGTTTCATGGTATAAACAGAACTGTATTTTCGCAAATGGGAAACTCCCGCAAATTATAGCTGAATGTAACAATTATTTAAGGATGTTAAACATCTGAGAAAAAGTGACTGGCACTCCGATGAAATAGTGAAAAGCAAATTCCATCAAGCCGTAGAAAGCGAAATTACTAATATTTATATTGTGGACACATCGGTTGCTTTCCCTCTGGTTTCCCTTTCATTCGGTATACCTACTTCTTCATCACGTTTTAGCGAAATGTTAATAGTTATTCATATTGATGATAAAATCAAATAGAGTCGTTGACTCGATGATAATTATTCTATTTGTATAAACTTTGGTGTAAATGTTTATTGGGCTAAAGTAGATAAAGGCATTAAAGAATCGACGAGAATCACACAAAAATAATCAAGATAATAATAATAATAATAAAGTGCAGAAGTTTTGGTGCAAACAGTTAACATCCAAACACCGTCCGCTTGCCACAGAAATAAATGAAATAATTCTTCAACCGAACAGGTTTCCAAGATTTTTAACAAAGTCAATAAGTCAAAACCTATATAAAACCAAAGACAAAGAATCCAGCCAACTAGAGGCCAATAACAACTATAACACTATAAAATTATTACAGCAACTATTTGCAAATAATTGACAAACATCTAACGATACATATCGGCAGAAGAAGTTGTAAGAAGAAGAAGAGTTGTAAGAAATTTAGCCAAGGGTGTAAATAATAGACACAATGAAGACACAGAAATCTACAATGTCCCACATAGCTGGTTAATAAAGATTCTAGACATCTAGGTACAGAATCGGTGAGAATATCAAACTATTCTTACAAGAAGCCATGAAATCGTGAAAAACAAAAATTAGCCTGGCAACAACAGGAACTGTAGCCACAGAAGAACTGTGTAAATTCGCCGAGGCAATTTGCAGGGCGACTCCTTGAGTGCGCTGTGGTTCTGCATATGCTTAAACCCACTTCCAAATATGTTGAACGACACCAAGTATGCATTTGGCCAAAAGTATAAAAAAGTCACACAACACAAAATGGACCAATTAAATATGGATGATCTACGCTCCCGTACAAGTACAGAGCAGAGGTATATTAAAACCAACATAAATATTTACTACACACATCCAAATGGGTTTTTGTATAAAGCAAGTGTAAAGTACTCCCACATTAAGAGAGGAAAATGGAAGAACACCGAAAGTAAAGAAACCAACAATATTCTAGACAACATGACACGAAACCTACAAATATCTGGAGTATCAGCAGAATACTAGAATGAACCATTCAGACATCAATATTTCCGTGTTTAAAATGATGTAACATTGAGAAGAGGAAATTGACTGTTTTGCCTACGCCTTTACAAAAATGGATTTAAAAGGCCTTCAAAAATAGAGGGTGAAAGGTGCCCCCTTCGAAATAAAATCAACCTGTTTCAGGATTTTAGTGGATATTGTTTATGATAGGAATTGTGGAGGATAGCCATGGGCGTACCCAGCTTTTGGTCTAAGGGGGAGCAAAGCAGGAATTTCCCTTACTGAATAATACAACATAAATAAAAATGTGCCTTTATCGGATTATATACCTAAGTAATTAACGATGTATTTATTTCATGAACAATCTTCGTTAATTTTCTGCAAGGTGACTAAAACATCTTCTGTGAAGGCCCAAGTTTTTTATGTTTTTATATATACTGTTCTCAAAAGCTCGTTTATTCCTAACTCAATTATTAATGATCTCAGTTGGGCGATATTTAGCGCATTCAGTTGCATGTCTATCATGTTTAAGATGAGTAGATACATTTTATTATAATGTCAACCGAACTACCACAAAAATATAAATTTCCAAGTTTTATGATTTGGAATTTGCACATATCAAATAATTAATTAACCGAAGCGCTTTTTAGTTTCAACTTTTCGCATTAGATGCTTCAGAAATTTAAGTTAAGAGTGAATAGGTAGCTAGTATAGATAAAAAAATTATCAAAACTAAGAATGAGGATATAACCTGGTTGTGAAACAGTACCTAAGACTGTAATGATTTAAGCTGCTGGTTTAGTAATCTTAGTTGAACTTAAAAATACAAGTTATAAGCCTCAGCATTATGCGTCAGCTGGCGAAATTCTACCAGTCAGCATAAAATTGATGGTTGTTTTATTTCTAACAATTTTTACTCATACAACTAATTTCACTCAAATTTCTGCATATTTTAAAACCATCGTTTGTTATTGTTCTCAAGCTGCAAAAATCCTTTCATGTATTATATTCATCTTGCTGCCTGTCATTGATTTGCAAAAAATGGCTCAATATCGCAAAAAACGTGATCTCATTGATCTGATATTTTAAATAGATCAAATTTTACGAGTAGTACTCCTTTTTGCTCTTGGCTAAAATAATGACCAGGGCATAAATCGAAAATAGTGCTGTTGGGTCGATTATATAAATGCGAGATAATAACCAGACACCGCAACACTAAAAATAATAGCATGTGCATATTACATCTCAATGTTCGACGACGATTTTAGTAGGTACTGTGTAAAATCAGAAATTAGATAGTTACATAGAATTATGCAAGACATGATTTGTTATGAAGAAATGGAATATACCATCTTTTATTTAGACTTAGCCTTTGGGTTTACTTGATTATCCTATTTTTAATTTTAGCTATTATATTTTTAAGTTAAGCCAACCTCCGTAGTCCGCCAGTGCACTGCTTCCAAAAATTAACCCAGCACTTAATATTTTAACCAAATTAAGCATCATGTAAATAAACTGATATATATTTAATCCGTTTTCAAAAAGTCTTTTGTATACTGGCATTTTAACAGCACATCGGGTTTTAATTCGTGCTTATAATACTACCGGATTCCTAAAACTTACGATAAATAGACTTTCGTAACTCTTAGTTCGGGTGGATTTTTGGTCGAAATAACTGATATTTTTTATTTTTTTTTGTTTCTCTGTATTAATTTTGATATTTGGATCTAAGAAGATTGGAGTAACCGCCAAATACAAATATGTGACCGATTCTGTGTATTCCACAAACAGAATAAGAAAACATTAGAAAGCTGAGCAAAGTAGAAAAAAAAATAAAGTTGGAAACCGTTTGACAACGACTTATTGAATGTCATTTGCTAGATCAAATATGAGTTCTGGAAGAAAATTGTGAAATACGCTTATTTTATTTCATTAATAATTTTCGTAAATACGTACTTAATTAATCAGCTAAATGTATGGAAGGTGGAAAGGGTCCAGAGTTGGCAGTCCAGGCCCAGGGGGGGGGCAGCTGCCTCCCCCCTTCCGTACGCCCATGAGGGTGGCTTTTTTCATTGAAGCAGCTGACATAAATTAACAGATCCTATAAACTCAAATATGCACTACTATGAAACACGATAAAGAATAACGCAAAATAAAACACGAAGAAGAATTTCTTGGCATAAAACTTAAACAGTTATTCTAACCAGTTTATTGCAAATACAATTAGCATAGCTATTACACATATATGAATAATAACCACACCAACATGCAGTGGAACAAGAAGAGGAAGAAGAGTCTAAACGATATAAATAAATATTCGCGTGGATGACGTGTGGGAGTAATCTCATTCAGTTTACCCAGCAAAGTGAGCAAAGCATATGCCATGCTGCAACACCCTAAACTGAAATCAAGCTCGAATGAGGGCGCCCACAATTTTCCGGCATTGAATCGTGATTTCCTACCCGGGAAACAGTCAATTCGAATTACCCATTCCGCTGGCACGAGCCCCGTTCGATTTATGGCCCATGTAAATGTTGCAGTGTGACGGAGGCGCGTGGTCCGCGACCCTGACCTTGTAGCCTGGTGCAGCTGCATCGATTTGCACCAAGAGGTGACCCGTTGCGACCCACTTCGGGGATACTCCACGCCTGCTCCTTATGCACGAGGCCCGGTACTGTGAGCCAATCATTAAACATCCAGGAAGCGGTGCGGAAGTTTCCGCAGCTAATAATAATGTTGCAGTTCTTGCAACAAGATAGTTCGTCGACTCTGAATTAATTTTGAATGCACTGGTAAATGATATTACGCGTATGGTGCATCATTCATGCGTTTCATTCAGAATATATTATCTATTCCTTGTGATTATTTTGTAGAATTTAAGCCAGAACTGAAAGACAAATCGCCTATTAGCTTGATTTTTCTAGCTGAAATAAGAACTACTAATAGTTGTTAAATTACCTTTATCTTTTTATCATGATGAATGAATTCAATGAGTTTCTCTTTATTTGGACGTAAATTAGGTGCTCGAAATCCGTTGAACACCTCCTGAAGATTCCTTAGGTGCTCTTCGAAGGTGTGCCCCATTAAACGTTCAAACGTAACCAGGGCGTTGCTTAGGCCGAATGGCATTATTGTAAACTTGTACAAGCCTAAATTGGTGATAAACGCAATCTTCTCCTTGTTGTGAGAATGTACCCACTCTTTAACTCCAACGTCGAAAACCATGTGGATCCAGAAAGTTGGTTTATGGGTAACAGATAATTGTCTAATGCGGTCGTCAATACAGAATCGAACTAATCAATCTATTTTGGTGATCAGCACTACCGGCGAAGACCACAGGCTGTTAGATTTTTCAATTGTCATTCAGTATTTTCTCCATTTGCTATTGTCTTGCTACAGATAGTGTTCTGGGTGCCTGTTAAATAGGTTTGTTCTATACAGTACTGTAAAATTCTCCCTCTGCTGACTTAATCCTTACTAAGGTGTCAATGTTAACCTGGGTCGGTGCTCCTGATGACTGGACGGTTTTTTCCTGCACTTCACATGTGTCTATCTTCATTACATGAGAACATGACGCAAGAGATCTCCTTTACTAGTTGTTATTGCAACAGAAGCAATGTTTGCGACTCCCATCGGCACGGTTCTGGATGTCCTAACGAGGTTCTTGGTTTCTTGCAACTAACAAGTGCTTGTAGGAGTCCAGCTGGTCTCCTCAAGATTGCTTTCCATGGTGATGTTCACTGCTTCTTTAATCGTGGTGGTCTCAAATTTGTCGCTTCGCAAGCTGGAGGTAATAACACGAAGCTCTCATTTCCCAAATTTCAGGATCCACTGTTTTGGGTCATAATGCAAGTTCGTATTTTCCTATCAGATTCTTCCTCCAAGTGATGCAGAAGTTTCTGCTGTCACCGTTCGTAGAAGGACCTTCTCCAACAAGGAAATTACGGCTGGTACGATGTCCTTCTTCATATAGAAAGCATAACTTCAGTTTCCACAGTTGTATGCACTTTCTTCCCGTTGATGCATGTGAGTGAGTGCATCCCGTAACAGCGACTGATTTTAGTTTTCCTACTGCTATTGGTTTGCGGACAACGCAGGGAGCAACACTGTGTAGTCCTTCTTAAAGTGTCCTGGCTCTACACAGCAGCAGCCGATCTGACGTTTGTTAGGTTTTATTGCGTCCATTATCGTCTTTATAACCATGTATGATGTGTTATATACTGCCTCGATTTTCAAAACCTTTCCTAGGACCTCCCTGGTCGGAATAGGTGGTTAGTCTCGGAGCGTTTCTTGCAGTATCGTCCCTTACACCATCAATGGAGTTTCGCGTTACGATTTCCTTCAGCACTTCGGACGGGGCTATTGCATGTGCCATGTGCATTAGTCTTCTTACTTCTGCTTCAAAGTCATGTACAGTCTCGCCCTAGTTTCTACTTGCGAGTCTTCAACTACGCGCGAATCAACTATTGAAGATGTTGCAATGCGGCTGATAGCTTGAACTAATCTTCTTTGTCGTCCATAGGTAACGTGCTGGTCCAGGCAGAGCAATCACCAAAGCCGTAAGCTCTCTTAAGATCGTTCCAGTTGTTTACCTTACCAGCCGCCTCAAACAGCATCTTGTAGATATCAAACTACTTCTGTCCATTATAGGGCTGCGTTTTAACCTTGATGCTTCCAGTTTCCAACAAAAACACGGATCCATGTTTATATTTTCCATGTCGATTTTCACAGTCCAGATTACGTTCTCAAACTTCTCTTCGGCGCAATGGATCCTTTCTCCGATATGATCGTCCCGCCTTTCGACTGTTACTTTAATCTCATCTGTTATTTATGATCGACTCTCTGTTCGATCATACTCTGATCTGCATTAATTCCATCTATTTCGCTTTTTAGTTGATATGATGCTGCAGTTATTATTTCATTTTTGGTTTGTTCTTGAACTGCTCTCAATTCTTCTTGGTCCATGTTCCTTCTTTAATTGCTTTGAATTCAGTCTTTATTTCTTCTAAAAATTTTCAAATACTGTCTGTCCAAGTCACAAGACACTCCAGAAATCACGGTCCACTTCTAGACGCCAGCTGTTTGGTATACGGGTTCGAAACTTAACACTAATTTCAAGATTTCTGACTTAACACTTATTCCAAACGCAAGTAGTTCAAAATTTAATAATATAACACTAATAATTCAGGACAGAATATCGCACTCACTACTTACACTCTAGAACACTCGTTTCTCTTTTGTTTCGCTTGTTTCATTTCTATTCAAATCAAGTTTGCTCCGCTCTCTTTTCGTCCGGTTTAAATATGTTTCCAGTCATTTCGCTGCAATTAAGTAAAGGAAGAGAACTGGAACGCTTTCGGAGTGTCAATCGTTCGGTTAGACTGTGAAGCCTACAAGTTAATGTGAGACGGATGCTCGAAGGTAGGTATGCAACACCCTATTGTTCATTTAAATTTCAGCAGCCGTCGTGAAAACAAGGCAGAAAGGTGAAATAAATAATTTCAGTTTACTTTGAATTGGGCCCCAACTACGTGGATTTATCAAATTTCATGGGTAGGTGTCTACATAATTAGAAAAACCACGTGTTTTAACCACAAAACGTTTGCTTCCATAAAAATTTACAGCCCGATTATTTCTGAAAACTTATATGTAATTATGTTTTTGAAGCTACTTTAGGGTTGGTTCTTAGAATAGAATAGATAGATTTTTTTCCAGATATGTAATTCTTGCAGAAATATATAGTACAATATATTTTCTGTGGAATTTTCGCGGCAATACGTAGTATATAGTATATATTTTATTCAATTGTGAGTTCCAACGCATTTTGTCGGGTTACTACCTACCAGCATTGTTTCATATACTATCTATAATTGTGAGCCCCTTCAAAGCTCTGAAGGGAGAAACCGCGAATGTCTGTTTAATAATTGCATAAACGTTTTTTGTATTCAGCTTTATCATAGTAATATAAATACAACTATTTATATCTGTTCATGTAGTGATATATGAAAATTATCGAAATTGTTTCGTCGTTCTTCTAAGTAAGTAATACATTTCCATCTAGGAAAGAAATTTCAACAGAGCTTCAAGAAACCTGCAATTCCTGTTTTGGAAAACGGTCCAAGGCAGCTGCTGTCTGAAACCTATCATTTTCCCCGACCTGACCTCTCAACATTCCCTGTAATATGTAGCCATCTAAGGAAGCAATGACTCAGTAATGACTACGACCTTTAGGCTAGTTGCGTTAAACGCCCACGCGGACCCCATTTGCCCCTATTAGTGTTCCGAGAATAAAACGGCTCTGGAAGCCATCTGAAATAATTAAGGGAACGCAAACGGTGAATCATAGTTCCACCAGCAATTTTGACGATTTGTGCTAATTGCTTCATCGGTCTAAACAGTCGATGGTGTTCCGCGTTGCTAAATAAGTAAGTAGGTCGATTGCTAGTTATTTGAAAAGAGGGCGGATTAGGTAGGAAAATGGTAGGGCAGGGGCGGCGTTCGGAAACTGTAAATAGAGGTTGGCTCCTGCATAATTTAATGTGAAGATCGCTGCAATATGTTCTTCTGTTCTATAATAATACTTTCACTGTTCCTCATAGTTACAAAATACAATCTGAAATAAAGCAGAAGTATCCGAATAACATGATTCGCTTTGCTAGGCAAAAGGTACATCCTCAGAGAACATATGTATATTGGAAATACATATGAACGTTATTTCACGATATGTCGATATTAAAGAAGAAACCCGAAATTAAAGGCAAGAAACAGTTAAAGAAATAATGGAAATAGAAAGTATTAAATAAACATCCTGCATAACGAAGACGAAGACACGAATTTCGTAACAATGTTCTCCTTAAATTTTATCTAAGATATATAGGTAACATACTTCACTGCCAGACCAGGCTTTCATAGGGATTGCACTGTACCTGGCAATATGAAAAATAAGGACAAATAAGAAAACCGTCAAGCAGAACCACGTGACTCATGAGTTTCACTGTTTTTCAGCTCATCAGATGGAGAATACCGACTTGCCAACCAACACAGACAGACCACTTTTAAGTAAGAATTTTTATAAGCCATATAATGGTAGTACCTACAGTTTAAGACTTACACTGTTAAAAATTATTTGTATCCAGATAATCTAGAACTATACATTTTATTAGTAAAAATATACGTTTGTATATTGTTATATTTGTATATATTGTAAGGTATAGCCTCAATTTGGGTGGCTGGAATGGTAATTTTTGTCTGTAACAATGTACTTTATTCGCACAACTAAAAACAATTTTGTAATTAATATCTAATAAACTAATATCTTTTGTCAACATGTGATTGTTGTTTACAGCCAATGCAGAATCAGGACAATAAAGAGGCAAACGAGGGTCTATGATAATGTGATGAACAACATACTAAGTCTCCTGTCGTTTATAATGGTTACAGGTTATAGACGATGTCAAAGAAATTAAAGTGAGATAGAGGCAGACAGAGGATCTGTAACATACCATCATAGCTTGGCAAGTAGCTCTGGCGAAAAGAAACGTGTGCATGAAGGTAGAGAAAACAAAGATCACGGTCATTCATAACGAAGAAACGCAGCTAACGGTAGCAGCAGATGGAAAATAATTAAAACAAGTGAGATGTTGAATATCTAGGCACTCAAATAGACTCAATCGGGCAGCAAAGTGTGGAATCAATCAGAAAATTCAGTCATCGATAAGGTTGCACAAGGTATTACGAGACGGCTTCTTTATTAAAAGGAAAAATATCAAAAACATAAATATTTGTGTTCAAGACAGTATTTTGTCTAATGTTGGTGTAAGGAAGTAAGAGCTGGTCGTCCAAAAAAATTAGGATACAAGCAATCGAGATGAAGTAC
>QCXZ01000138.1:41829480-41953324 GCA_025024175.1 Rhyzopertha dominica
ATAATGAACGGTGTGGGACTAGACTTTGATGTGCTTTATTCATTTCTGGATCACTCAACCCACTTAGAATGATCAATTCATCATCTGGTATAATCCATCATTAACCCTAGAATTTTTGTTTATTAGATATTAGCCACACCGACGGGATAAGCAGAATCGGAAAGAATAACTTTCTTCGCAAAAAAACACTAACTACAATTAAAGTCCAACACAGGACTGAACAAACACAGGCCTTTTGCACTGAACTTACTAATCAAAGATACGACGCTACAAAAAATGACACCGTCAGAAATATTCAAAATTCAGAACACATAATAAAATAATTTGACACAACACAACGACAAAAAACAATATATTAGTATTACGACAGAAACACGCTTTACCGATAACAAAGATGCAACAAATCCTATACATAACAATCATAAATATAGAAAGCCACATAAAAGCACTATCACACAAGCAAACCAATACACAAACATTGACAAACTTCAAAACAAAACTAAACAAGATGAAAATAACAAAAATAAAACCAATAAACAAGAAAATAAAAAATACAAAGCAATTCATTAAGGACAACCCACAAAATTCCATATTAAAACCTGACAAATCAAACATAACACTAATCATGGACACAACCGACTCTGAACCAAGAATGTATAAACTGCTCAAAGACAAATCATACAAAGCTAAAAACAGACATCACAAGCGTAACACAACTAAAAAATAAGCAGATCATTCAGAATTGGAAAAACAAAAATATGTAACTGACGAAATAGCACAAAACTCATAATCCACAATGCTTTGACAAAATCTATGGACAACCCAAAACCTACAAACCAAACCTATCCTTTAGACCAATCATCAGCGGAATACAATCACCCACCTACAACTTGGCAGAATTCCTAAACGACATTATAAAAACATTACAAACAAAAACCCATTTTTCATAAATAATTCATTCGTCTTTAAAGAAAAAATTAACAAAGTATATATACACAATATACACATATACACAAACTATTTTCAGTTTTAGAAACGAGTATTACAAAACAAATTGAAGGAGTAGCAATTGGCTCAACAATAGCATAGCACAACTAATAATAGAAGATCTAGAAGATACTGTAATAGCAAACATAAACTATGTAAAATTTTACACAAGATATGTAGGCGAATTTACTAATTAATTATAATTAATTATAATAATAATTATACTAAATAACATAACGACAGAAATACAAATTTTATTCAACACATACCATCCAAACTACCAATTTACCCATTGAAAGCAGAACCAACAACTTACTAGCTAAATGGTAAAAAACACGGCATCAGGCCGGTGCATCAACCACGTACCACAAACAAAAATTGAAATACTAAAAGTACAATAACCAAGCAATAAAATTCGCAGCCCAAAATACAGAGAGCCAATCATGAAAGAATTAATAATACTTTACCAACAACGACTACCCAAATAAACTCATACATAAAGTCATAATACACAAACAGACAAAAATACAACATACGACACATTAATAAAACAGAGAACAACACAACATTCATATATTTCAACTCTCTTACAAAAAATAAAACATATTCTCAAACTAAATAACATTAGCTAAAACGCAACAAAACAATTCTACCCGAAACTCCAAACAAAGACACCAGACGAGGACAAAACACACACGGTATACAGGATTGAATGTGGACAATGCAACAAACTAAGTATATTTAGAACAAACAGAACAAAATAGCCTAACAGCCCTAAGTGAAAGACCAAGAGCATTATCACATTATCAGTTTCAACAACACAAAGATAATAATTGCTACAGAACAAAACAAACACAAAGACTCAAATATTCGAAATGATACACATTCGAAAAAAAACAGATAACTGTGTAAACGACAGAACTGACATTCGCATACTAGTGACATCTATAGAGACATCATCTAAGAACAACGCCAAACCGACAACACCGCATATACGACAAACGACATGACATATGGACTTTATCGATTAAATCAATTTGCCGCCTCTCAGGAAAGTGCACACAACTATTGCTTTGACGTATACTTGTCATCTATTGATTGTTGAATTATTTGATATATTAGAGGTTATCGCAAGCTTACTATACCAATAATTATTGTTATTTCTTATCTTTGAAAGAAAAATACAATCGTATATTGTTCGAAAATCTTTATGAAGGCATCAATTTCCTGGCTGTAACTTGATCTGTAACCATTTAGTACTATCGTGCTGGTTGATGTTCAGTGATCGCCGTGCATATTTGTAGCTCGGCAACAGTTATAAAAAGGCGGCACAAAGAATTCAGAAATCAACGTCGCCCGGGTTGCATGAATCATTTATAGAATCCTTGTATAGTTTCTACTTTCTACTTAACACTAGGACACTAGTGATGGGAATCTCGGATCTTTTTTTAAATTGTATTCCGAGTATATTGTCAAACTGTGTAATTATTGTAACGCAGAACGCCATTGAGGAAGCCGCAAAAAAGCAGCCAAAAAATAAACGAACTACAGCACCACATGGTCGTTTTGTCCAAAAAAGGAACCAGATCCCACAATTACAAAACATCAGATATATTGGATATTACATCTAAATATGGTCAAGTATGCTTGAAGAAAAAGTAAATTCGTTCGTTTATTAGGAAATAATGTGAACTAAGGTCATACCTACTTTAAAAATTAGTATCATATTTAATGTTTTTGAAACTACAAAAGATTTTTAGTTCAATATCTATTTCTTTAATCTTCAAGCTTGGCTTAATGGTTGGAGTACGATTGTCTAAAAATTTGTAAATACATCTCAAAAGATAATATTAGCCCTGGTATAATCACAAAAATTTGACACAAGTACAGTTTAAAGTTAAGTTCTTTTAAATCCATAGTATAAACTGGATATTTATTTTACCGGTAAAAACTACTAACAACCAAACGCTTTAGTCAGCAGATATATTTATCTCGTTGTAAGCATCTTATTAGTTCCTTCTAACGAACAAAAATATAAAAGACGTACGAGTATCATACACACTTAAATCTAGTAGAGTGCTTTAAGACAAGTTTATATTAAAATACATATATTAACGAAATTAATGGCGACTGGCTTGTTCCGTTAACCGTGATGTAAATTTATGGACGTTTCATGGTATAAACAGAACTGTATTTTCGCAAATGGGAAACTCCCGCAAATTATAGCTGAATGTAACAATTATTTAAGGATGTTAAACATCTGAGAAAAAGTGACTGGCACTCCGATGAAATAGTGAAAAGCAAATTCCATCAAGCCGTAGAAAGCGAAATTACTAATATTTATATTGTGGACACATCGGTTGCTTTCCCTCTGGTTTCCCTTTCATTCGTATACCTACTTCTTCATCACGTTTTAGCGAAATGTTAATAGTTATTCATATTGATGATAAAATCAAATAGAGTCGTTGACTCGATGATAATTATTCTATTTGTATAAACTTTGGTGTAAATGTTTATTGGGCTAAAGTAGATAAAGGCATTAAAGAATCGACGAGAATCACACAAAATAATCAAGATAATAATAATAATAATAAAGTGCAGAAGTTTTGGTGCAAACAGTTAACATCCAAACACCGTCCGCTTGCCACAGAAATAAATGAAATAATTCTTCAACCGAACAGGTTTCCCAAGATTTTTAAACAAAGTCAATAAGTCAAAACCTATATAAAACCAAAGACAAAGAATCCAGCCAACTAGAGGCCAATAACAACTATAACACTATAAAATTATTACAGCAACTATTTGCAAATAATTGACAAACATCTAACGATACATATCGGCAGAAGAAGTTGTAAGAAGAAGAAGAGTTGTAAGAAATTTAGCCAAGGGTGTAAATAATAGACACAATGAAGACACAGAAATCTACAATGTCCCACATAGCTGGTTAATAAAGATTCTAGACATCTAGGTACAGAATCGGTGAGAATATCAAACTATTCTTACAAGAAGCCATGAAATCGTGAAAAACAAAAATTAGCCTGGCAACAACAGGAACTGTAGCCACAGAAGAACTGTGTAAATTCGCCGAGGCAATTTGCAGGGCGACTCCTTGAGTGCGCTGTGGTTCTGCATATGCTTAAACCCACTTCCAAATATGTTGAACGACACCAAGTATGCATTTGGCCAAAAGTATAAAAAAGTCACACAACACAAAATGGACCAATTAAATATGGATGATCTACGCTCCCGTACAAGTACAGAGCAGAGGTATATTAAAACCAACATAAATATTTACTACAACACATCCAAATGGGTTTTTGTATAAAGCAAGTGTAAAGTACTCCACATTAAGAGAGGAAAATGGAAGAACACCGAAAGTAAAGAAACCAACAATATTCTAGACAACATGACACGAAACCTACAAATATCTGGAGTATCAGCAGAATACTAGAATGAACCATTCAGACATCAATATTTCCGTGTTTAAAATGATGTAACATTGAGAAGAGGAAATTGACTGTTTTGCCTACGCCTTTACAAAAATGGATTTAAAAGGCCTTCAAAAATAGAGGGTGAAAGGTGCCCCCTTCGAAATAAAATCAACCTGTTTCAGGATTTTAGTGGATATTGTTTATGATAGGAATTGTGGAGGATAGCCATGGGCGTACCCAGCTTTTGGTCTAAGGGGGAGCAAAGCAGGAATTTCCCTTACTGAATAATACAACATAAATAAAAATGTGCCTTTATCGGATTATATACCTAAGTAATTAACGATGTATTTATTTCATGAACAATCTTCGTTAATTTTCTGCAAGGTGACTAAAACATCTTCTGTGAAGGCCCAAGTTTTTTATGTTTTTATATATACTGTTCTCAAAAGCTCGTTTATTCCTAACTCAATTATTAATGATCTCAGTTGGGCGATATTTAGCGCATTCAGTTGCATGTCTATCATGTTTAAGATGAGTAGATACATTTTATTATAATGTCAACCGAACTACCACAAAAATATAAATTTCCAAGTTTTATGATTTGGAATTTGCACATATCAAATAATTAATTAACCGAAGCGCTTTTTAGTTTCAACTTTTCGCATTAGATGCTTCAGAAATTTAAGTTAAGAGTGAATAGGTAGCTAGTATAGATAAAAAAATTATCAAAACTAAGAATGAGGATATAACCTGGTTGTGAAACAGTACCTAAGACTGTAATGATTTAAGCTGCTGGTTTAGCTAATCTTAGTTGAACTTAAAAATACAAGTTATAAGCCTCAGCATTATGCGTCAGCTGGCGAAATTCTACCAGTCAGCATAAAATTGATGGTTGTTTTATTTCTAACAATTTTTACTCATACAACTAATTTCACTCAAATTTCTGCATATTTTAAAACCATCGTTTGTTATTGTTCTCAAGCTGCAAAAATCCTTTCATGTATTATATTCATCTTGCTGCCTGTCATTGATTTGCAAAAAATGGCTCAATATCGCAAAAAACGTGATCTCATTGATCTGATATTTTAAATAGATCAAATTTTACGAGTAGTACTCCTTTTTGCTCTTGGCTAAATAATGACCAGGGCATAAATCGAAAATAGTGCTGTTGGGTCGATTATATAAATGCGAGATAATAACCAGACACCGCAACACTAAAATAATAGCATGTGCATATTACATCTCAATGTTCGACGACGATTTTAGTAGGTACTGTGTAAAATCAGAATTAGATAGTTACATAGAATTATGCAAGACATGATTTGTTATGAAGAAATGGAATATACCATCTTTTATTTAGACTTAGCCTTTGGGTTTACTTGATTATCCTATTTTTAATTTAGCTATTATATTTTTAAGTTAAGCCAACCTCCGTAGTCCGCCAGTGCACTGCTTCCAAAAATTAACCCAGCACTTAATATTTTAACCAAATTAAGCATCATGTAAATAAACTGATATATATTTAATCCGTTTTCAAAAAGTCTTTTGTATACTGGCATTTTAACAGCACATCGGGTTTTAATTCGTGCTTATAATACTACCGGATTCCTAAAACTTACGATAAATAGACTTTCGTAACTCTTAGTTCGGGTGGATTTTTGGTCGAAATAACTGATATTTTTTATTTTTTTTGTTTCTCTGTATTAATTTTGATATTTGGATCTAAGAAGATTGGAGTAACCGCCAAATACAAATATGTGACCGATTCTGTGTATTCCACAAAACAGAATAAGAAAACATTAGAAGAGCTGAGCAAAGTAGAAAAAAAAATAAAGTTGGAAACCGTTTGACAACGACTTATTGAATGTCATTTGCTTAGATCAAATATGAGTTCTGGAAGAAAATTGTGAAATACGCTTATTTTATTTCATTAATAATTTCGTAAATACGTACTTAATTAATCAGCTAAATGTATGGAAGGTGGAAAGGGTCCAGAGTTGGCAGTCCAGGCCCAGGGGGGGGCAGCTGCCTCCCCCCTTCCGTACGCCCATGAGGGTGGCTTTTTTCATTGAAGCAGCTGACATAAATTACAGATCCTATAAACTCAAATATGCACTACTATGAAACACGATAAAGAATAACGCAAAATAAAACACGAAGAAGAATTTCTTGGCATAAAAACTTAACAGTTATTCTAACCAGTTTATTGCAAATACAATTAGCATAGCTATTACACATATATGAATAATAACCACACCAACATGCAGTGGAACAAGAAGAGGAAGAAGAGTCTAAACGATATAAATAAATATTCGCGTGGATGACGTGTGGGAGTAATCTCATTCAGTTTACCCAGCAAAGTGAGCAAAGCATATGCCATGCTGCAACACCCTAAACTGAATCAAGCTCGAATGAGGGCGCCCACAATTTTCCGGCATTGAATCGTGATTTCCTACCCGGGAACAGTCAATTCGAATTACCCATTCCGCTGGCACGAGCCCCGTTCGATTTATGGCCCATGTAAATGTTGCAGTGTGACGGAGGCGCGTGGTCCGCGACCCTGACCTTGTAGCCTGGTGCAGCTGCATCGATTTGCACCAAGAGGTGACCCGTTGCGACCCACTTCGGGGATACTCCACGCCTGCTCCTTATGCACGAGGCCCGGTGCTGTGAGCCAATCATTAAACATCCAGGAAGCGGTGCGGAAGTTTCCGCAGCTAATAATAATGTTGCAGTTCTTGCAACAAGATAGTTCGTCGACTCTGAATTAATTTTGAATGCACTGGTAAATGATATTACGCGTATGGTGCATCATTCATGCGTTTCATTCAGAATATATTATCTATTCCTTGTGATTATTTTGTAGAATTTAAGCCAGAACTGAAAGACAAATCGCCTATTAGCTTGATTTTTCTAGCTGAAATAAGAACTACTAATAGTTGTTAAATTACCTKTAKCTKTTTTATCATGATGAATGAATTCAATGAGTTTCTCTTTATTTGGACGTAAATTAGGTGCTCGAAATCTGTTGAACACCTCCTGAAGATTCCTTAGGTKCTTTTCGAAGGTGTGYTCCATTAAACGTTCAAACGTAACCAGGGCGTTGCTTAGGCCGAATGGCATTATTGTAAACTTGTACAAGCCTAAATTGGTGATAAACGCAATCTTCTCCTTGTTGTGAGAATGTACCCACTCTTTAACTCCAACGTCGAAAACCATGTGGATCCAGAAAGTTGGTTTATGGGTAACAGATAATTGTCTAATGCGGTCGTCAATACAGAATCGAACTAATCAATCTATTTTGGTGATCAGCACTACCGGCGAAGACCACAGGCTGTTAGATTTTTCAATTGTCATTCAGTATTTTCTCCATTTGCTATTGTCTTGCTACAGATAGTGTTCTGGGTGCCTGTTAAATAGGTTTGTTCTATACAGTGCTGTAAAAATTCTCCCTCTGCTGACTTAATCCTTACTAAGGTGTCAATGTTAACCTGGGTCGGTGCTCCTGATGACTGGACGGTTTTTTCCTGCACTTCACATGTGTCTATCTTCATTACATGAGAACATGACGCAAGAGATCTCCTTTACTAGTTGTTATTGCAACAGAAGCAATGTTTGCGACTCCCATCGGCACGGTTCTGGATGTCCTAACGAGGTTTCTTGGTTTCTTGCAACTAACAAGTGCTTGTAGGAGTCTCCAGCTGGTCTCCTCAAGATTGCTTTCCATGGTGATGTTCACTGCTTTCTTTAATCGTGGTGGTCTCAAATTTGTCGCTTCGCAAGCTGGAGGTAATAACACGAAGCTCTCATTTCCCAAATTTCAGGATCCACTGTTTTGGGTCATAATGCAAGTTCGTATTTTCCTATCAGATTCTTCTCCAAGTGATGCAGAAGTTTCTGCTGTCACCGTTCGTAGAAGGACCTTCTCCAACAAGGAAATTACGGCTGGTACGATGTCCTTTTTCATATAGAAAGCATAACTTCAGTTTCCACAGTTGTATGCACTTTCTTCCCGTTGATGCATGTGAGTGAGTGCATCCCGTAACAGCGACTGATTTTAGTTTTCCTACTGCTATTGGTTTGCGGACAACGCAGGGAGCAACACTGTGTAGTCCTTCTTAAAGTGTCCTGGCTCTACACAGCAGCAGCCGATCTGACGTTTGTTAGGTTTTATTGCGTCCATTATCGTCTTTATAACCATGTATGATGCGTTATATACTGCCTCGATTTTCAAAACCTTTCCTAGGACCTCCCTGGTCGGAATAGGTGGTTAGTCTCGGAGCGTTTCTTGCAGTATCGTCCCTTACACCATCAATGGAGTTTCGCGTTACGATTTCCTTCAGCACTTCGGACGGGGCTATTGCATGTGCCATGTGCATTAGTCTTCTTACTTCTGCTTCAAAGTCATGTACAGTCTCGCCTAGTTTCTACTTGCGAGTCTTCAACTACGCGCGAATCAACTATTGAAGATGTTGCAATGCGGCTGATAGCTTGAACTAATCTTCTTTGTCGTCCATAGGTAACGTGCTGGTCCAGGCAGAGCAATCACCAAAGCCGTAAGCTCTCTTAAGATCGTTCCAGTTGTTTACCTTACCAGCCGCCTCAAACAGCATCTTGTAGATATCAAACTACTTCTGTCCATTATAGGGCTGCGTTTTAACCTTGATGCTTCCAGTTTCCAACAAAAACACGGATCCATGTTTATATTTTCCATGTCGATTTTCACAGTCCAGATTACGTTCTCAAACTTCTCTTCGGCGCAATGGATCCTTTCTCCGATATGATCGTCCCGCCTTTCGACTGTTACTTTAATCTCATCTGTTATTTATGATCGACTCTCTGTTCGATCATACTCTGATCTGCATTAATTCCATCTATTTCGCTTTTTAGTTGATATGATGCTGCAGTTATTATTTCATTTTTGGTTTGTTCTTGAACTGCTCTCAATTCTTCTTGGTCCATGTTCCTTCTTTAATTGCTTTGAATTCAGTCTTTATTTCTTCTAAAAATTTTCAAATACTGTCTGTCCAAGTCACAAGACACTCCAGAAATCCACGGTCCACTTCTAGACGCCAGCTGTTTGGTATACGGGTTCGAAACTTAACACTAATTTCAAGATTTCTGACTTAACACTTATTCCAAACGCAAGTAGTTCAAAAATTTAATAATATAACACTAATAATTCAGGACAGAATATCGCACTCACTACTTACACTCTAGAACACTCGGTTCTCTTTTGTTCGCTTGTTTCATTTCTATTCAAATCAAGTTTGCTCCGCTCTCTTTTCGTCCGGTTTAAATATGTTTCCAGTCATTTCGCTGCAATTAAGTAAAGGAAGAGAACTGGAACGCTTTCGGAGTGTCAATCGTTCGGTTAGACTGTGAAGCCTACAAGTTAATGTGAGACGGATGCTCGAAGGTAGGTATGCAACACCCTATTGTTCATTTAAATTTCAGCAGCCGTCGTGAAAACAAGGCAGAAAGGTGAAATAAATAATTTCAGTTTACTTTGAATTGGCCCCAACTACGTGGATTTATCAAATTTCATGGGTAGGTGTCTACATAATTAGAAAAACCACGTGTTATAACCACAAAAACGTTTGCTTCCATAAAAATTTACAGCCCGATTATTTTCTGAAAACTTATATGTAATTATGTTTTTGAAGCTACTTTTAGGGTTGGTTCTTAGAATAGAATAGATAGATTTTTTTCCAGATATGTAATTCTTGCAGAAATATATAGTACAATATATTTTCTGTGGAATTTTCGCGGCAATACGTAGTATATAGTATATATTTTATTCAATTGTGAGTTCCAACGCATTTTGTCGGTTACTACCTACCAGCATTGTTTCATATACTATCTATAATTGTGAGCCCCTTCAAAGCTCTGAAGGGAGAAACCGCGAATGTCTGTTTTAATAATTGCATAAACGACCTTTTGTATTCAGCTTTATCATAGTAATATAAATACAACTATTTATATCTGTTCATGTAGTGATATATGAAAATTATCGAAATTGTTTCGTCGTTCTTCTAAGTAAGTAATACATTTCCATCTAGGAAAGAAATTTCAACAGAGCTTCAAGAAACCTGCAATTCCTGTTTTGGAAAACGGTCCAAGGCAGCTGCTGTCTGAAACCTATCATTTTCCCGACCTGACCTCTCAACATTCCCTGTAATATGTAGCCATCTAAGGAAAGCAATGACTCAGTAATGACTACGACCTTTAGGCTAGTTGCGTTAAACGCCCACGCGGACCCCATTTGCCCCTATTAGTGTTCCGAGAATAAAACGGCTCTGGAAGCCATCTGAATAATTAAGGGAACGCAAACGGTGAATCATAGTTCCACCAGCAATTTCGACGATTTGTGCTAATTGCTTCATCGGCCTAAACAGTCGATGGTGTTCCGCGTTGCTAATAAGTAAGTAGGTCGATTGTTAGTTATTTGAAAAGAGGGCAGATTAGGTAGGAAAATGGTAGGGCAGGGGCGGCGTTCGGAAACTGTAAATAGAGGTTGGCTCCTGCATAACTTAATGTGAAGATCGCTGCAATATGTTCTTCTGTTCTATAATAATACTTTCACTGTTCCTCATAATTACAAAATACAATCTGAAATAAAAGCAGAAGTATCCGAATAACATGATTCGCTTTGCTAGGCAAAAGGTACATCCTCAGAGAACATATATTGGAAATACATATGACGTTATTTCACGATATGTCGATATTAAAGAAGAAACCCGAAATTAAAGGCAAGAAACAGTTAAAGAGATAATGGAAATAGAAGTATTAAATAAACATCCTGCATAACGAAGACGAAGACACGAATTTTGTAACAATGTTCTCCTTAAATTTTATCTAAGATATATAGGTACATACTTCACTGCCAGACCAGGCTTTCATAGGGATTGCACTGTACCTGGCAATATGAAAAATAAGGACAAATAAGAAAACCGTCAAGCAGAACCACGTGACTCATGAGTTTCACTGTTTTTCAGCTCATCAGATGGAGAATACCGACTTGCCAACCAACACAGACAGACCACTTTTAAGTAAGAATTTTTATAAGCCATATAATGGTAGTACCTACAGTTTAAGACTTACACTGTTAAAAATTATTTGTATCCAGATAATCTAGAACTATACATTTTATTAGTAAAAATATACGTTTGTATATTGTTATATTTGTATATATTGTAAGGTATAGCCTCAATTTGGGTGGCTGGAATGGTATTTTTCTGTAACAATGTACTTTATTCGCACAACTAAAAACAATTTTGTAATTAATATCTAATAAACTAATATCTTTTGTCAACATGTGATTGTTGTTTACAGCCAATGCAGAATCAGGACAATAAAGAGCAAACGAGGGTCTATGATAATGTGATGAACAACATACTAAGTCTCCTGTCGTTTATAATGGTTACAGGTTATAGACGATGTCAAAGAAATTAAAGTGAGATAGAGGCAGACAGAGGATCTGTAACATACCATCATAGCTTGGCAAGTAGCTCTGGCGAAAAGAAACGTGTGCATGAAGGTAGAGAAAACAAAGATCACGGTCATTCATAACGAAGAAACGCAGCTAACGGTAGCAGCAGATGGAAAATAATTAAAACAAGTGAGATGTTGAATATCTAGGCACTCAAATAGACTCAATCGGGCAGCAAAGTGTGGAATCAATCAGAAAATTCAGTCATCGATAAGGTTGCACAAGGTATTACGAGACGGCTTCCTTTATTAAAAGGAAAAATTATCAAAAACATAAATATTTGTGTTCAAGACAGTATTTTGTCTAATGTTGGTGTAAGGAAGTAAGAGCTGGTCGTCCAAAAAAATTAGGATACAAGCAATCGAGATGAAGTACTTAAGAAGAATCATGGGAATTGCAGTAAGAATGGATGAAGTCCGTAGTATACTGCAGTGAGGAAACAGTTGGGACTGAAATAATAAAAAAAGTAGTTCAAGCGGTTTAGGCATTTAGTGCTCGAAAGTGAAAGAAAAAGAAGATGTGGTAAACAAGGGTATTAACACAAAAGCTAAAATGCAGGCTTAATGACATGGTAAAGTGCAGCCCGGGCGATACTAACTACACGAACTAGTATAAAGCTAAGATTTTAGCTAGAAATAAGTAATAGTGAACTGATTTTGTATATAACTATTAAAGTTAAGTAAAAGAAAAACCTAACACCTTAACACCTAACATTGTTGCGACAATGACCATGATGTCTACATGTGGTCTCGTAATGGTTTAATATTGTCTAATTTTAAAGATAATGGTACATTGATATGTTTATCGCGGGTACAAATTATCAATTTTTGATGAAAAATATCATTGCTCTCACCGGAATTGGAACCCAGGTCTCCCGGTTTACGCCCACGGTCTCTCACGATGCAGCGATAGCTGAGACCCGGGTTCGAAGCCTGGTAAGGGCAAACATACTTATTCAAAATTTGTCAGAATTACCGGTATGCCCGTTAATTTTCTGACTTGATTATACAAAAAACTTTAAAGTGCTACATTTACCCTTGGCGTGTGGCGCTGCAGAACCTATTAGAAATGAAGTTGTGATGAAATCATGTGCATAATGTTTAAAAAATATTTTCTTAAAATTTTAAATTACTGTAGTTGGTCCAATTAACTAGGTCTGTCTCGATTCGTAATTATTAATAAACAATATAAGCTCACGCGACAGAAAAAAGTAGTAAACATACTAAAAATATGCTTTTGTTGTAATTTATACAAAATAAATTAATGGATTGCATTTAGTATAGATATGTAACCTGAAAGCTAGATTTCATTAAGACCAGTAGGTACATGTCCTATTACAATTTCCATTTTTAACATCCGGTGTTAAGGGAATTCTGCATATAAAGAAAAGCTTCTGGCGACGCCACTGCTTTACTACAGACCTAAAAACACTTCAATTTGGAAAAATTAAATTGGGCCAGCGTTCGAAAATCTGGGTCAGTCCTTGACGGGAAATTTATAAGGGAATTGGGAGGTCGTACACAAACGAAAGGCMGTTGATCAGAGGGTAAACACCTTGCCAGCGAACTTKGCTGGGTTTCATGCAATGGACTTCAGGATGTTAACAATGTCAGGTCGCAAGGCTGATGAAGTGTTAATCAATAACCATTAGATAAAGGGACGACAAGGTGAGTGATACCTAGCTTATCTGACCTAATAATGTCACATTCAGTTTATCTGGATTTAGAGATAAGAGTTAGTTTTAACATTAGTGCCTATTCTGGTGAAAAAGAACAGTTAATTGATAATGACTTAAAATAATTTGTAGAATATACAATTGCTGACAAAACAAGCCACAGGCGGTTCTCTTCTGGCTCAATATTGTCAAACAGAGAATATTTTCCAAATTTATTTTTATTCAATTGAACTATAATCCTTAGTTCATTTCTTTGTTAACGTCAGTATCACCAATTTTATGTTCAATGCAGTTCAGCAGTTTACGTGTCGTACGATCTATGTGACGTATGCGCTTATTCTAGTATAAATAGTGAAAATAATCAATCATAAATCAGTCTAACACTTAGACTCGAAGACCCCCAGGCAGGAGCTGACCTTTAAGCAACAATGTAAGTTCCGACAATGTTTGTTTGATTACTTTTGTCTTTATTAATGTTTTATTACTTACTTTATGTACCTGTGTTTATTTTACAGATTTAGTTTTATGTTGTTAATAAATGTTTATGCTAAAACGACATAAGTCGTATCACTCCTGCCCTTGTCCCAAGTTCTGTTACAGGTCCCAATCTTCGGCAACGCAAAGAGCGCGCACCCTAAACCCCAGGGTGCGACAATATGTGGCAACTTAGGAATCCTTTTTTCACTTCTGACGATTAGAAAACTTCTTCCGGTAACGGCCCGTGTACGTGGACTTCCTATGTACCTACTGTTGCGTGTACGGATTTTAATAATGCAGATTTCTAACATAACTGCCTTTATTTAAACACCAATACCGAAATAAACTAAATCAAAACACAACTAAGTCAGTTAACCAGTATTCAGACCACTATACTGTGCTTACTAGCACTTAAAACACCTGGTTCGCTTGCTGGCGCCTTTGCGGTGCCTTTTTTGCCTTTTTACTGACGACGAACACTTCCTAATAAACTGGAGGCATCATTTTCGAGAATATTCGACCGATTGATAATGCTCGAAGGTCATAACATGACACATTTTAGAGCTAAGTATCCCTTGAAGATAGATCACAGCATATACACCGCTGCACAAGCAGTTGTTGACACCAGAACACTTTTACCATATCTGTCCACTGAAGCTCAAAAATTCTAGCCTAACATTTGAGACTACCAGCCAATAGGAATTTTGCGCGGATATGGCGCGAATATGTATGTGTAAAAGATTGTTTTAGTGATCACTGAAGCTCTAATCTGGGAGCCTAGTAACTTACCAGCTTACGCAAAAATTTCTGGGCACGCCACTGGTAGCAGCGTTTTAAGATTATTCCCGTATTTTGATTGGCGATGAGGTATAAAGGTGTTTTGATCGCTGCTCAGGAACTCAGTTGTGATTTGATGGATGCAACATTTGAAAACTTATCGAACACACAGAACGATCCAATAACAAAATAGGTACACACAATTAAATTCAGATAACATTCTTATTGTTATTGTTGTAAGATTTGAGGAAGGTATATAATGAAAATGACATTAAACAAGACAGTCAATTTTGCTAGCGAATATCCTCTATTAAATTTAAAAGTGGCAGATAACATCTAAATTTGTGAATGGAACTAGATACGGCGATTCAAACCACAGTGATTTAAGTAAATTCAGAGTGAAATAAGGCTACAAAGTCACTCTGTCGCATGTGTGGTTTAATTTACCGTGAAATTTACCGGGAAAACCACCCAAAAACGTTACAACCTACTATGATCATCAGGTGTCACCTACCCTACTTGAATGGCAACGATCCGCCACTGGGTGAATTACCCATTGTTACATGCTACAATTTCTGTTTGTTGATAGTACAGCCCATCAATACAAAATATTATTTTTAGGCGGCTTTTGTGAATAAAGAAACGACGTCAAAGTTAAGGTGCCTTCTTCGTTCTCATTCACAGTGAAAACATCTGCAATCTAATTAGAACTATAATAATTCCTGTTATTTGGCGCTCGTTTTTTAAATTCATATACACATCAGTTTCAGTGATGGATATCTTGCTTTAATCAACCTCAAGGTCACAAACTAAAATTCATTATCTTTGCTAAACCTCATAGTCATATCAAGTATAAACTTCCTTGACCTTTTGCAAGGAGTATTTGTTCCGCGAAGTAATTAAAATATAGCTTATTCTTATGATCTACTTATTTTGTTTCACGCTGAGCTATACCCCTCTTAAAAAAAACTAAGCCATTAGTCATTTTTCTACCTGACGCCTAACCTTCTAAAACTGAAATTCGACCCTACCATATTACGAGCTTTCTTCTAGTTGGCCACGCGGAAGGGCCTTGATTCCGCCGTCCCTGCTTGCTAGATTTGCAACACAGATTTTTTTGTGAGGCAACCGATACGCGCGACCTTATAAACATGGAGCGTTTGGCAGTCTCCTTTGTGTCAGGCTTATTAATTAATGACAAATGCAACCAGGGAAATATTCACAAGGACCAGGCCAGTGACGGATTTAGGAATAACATAGGTGTTTCGGAATAATTTTGTCCATGGCCATAGCAATCCAGATAAAAGTACTTTGGAGACGTGATGAATCGGTCAAATAGAATCCTCTAAATGACTGTAAACTGTAAATTGTGTTTTTATTGTCGTTCTTCTCTATAAACGATAATAGACGGGCAAGTTTATACGCCATTCTTGTTCTTTTATCGCAGGTAAATTTTATTGTGCTAATCGACAGGGTATACAAGCAGTTCTTATTACTGAACTGGGCACATTGATCTAAAGCTGCAAGTAGCAAGTGATCATTAGTTATAGTAGATACCTCGAAACATGCTTTTGTCTTTTGTATCCCAAAGAAATAAGAAAACCGTTTGGATACTATGATGACTTACTAAAATATGTTATGCAAGTTATAATATAGATATTAAATGACACTGTATTAGTTAACAGTTAAGGAATTTGAGAAAACAAAATAATTTCCATTTAATTTTAGCGTGCTTGTACCTAATACACTTTAGCCATAACTCGTCTTATATTTTCTAAGCAAAGTCTACGCCAAACTGCTTTATTTACAAGACGTTTTTTGGTGTACCTTCTGCTAAACCTTAGGAGATTGCACCCATTGACTGTATCCTAAAATTTACTGTTAATACAGGATTTATGGAGTAACGTACCTCCTAAAGGGTTCTTGGATGCTTATTATTATAAGCTAGAGCTTCAATTTCATTTGTAACTTCATTTCACAAACTTTTTGAAGTAGAAAATAGTTAATATATTTCTATATATTAGCCAGGTTCATTATCAAATTTCCAATACCATCGGCAATCAAAAAGGCACAATTTTCTTGCAGTACAAGTCGCGGGAAGTCTGACTTTGTCTGTACTCATACCATCAAGATGTTAACATACAAAAGTGACATGCAATTGTTAAACTCTTTGATACCCTCATCACCATCAGCGTTATAGAATGGAAATGTATTGAATAAATTATTCCGCCAATAATCTCAAAAACCAAGAAAGCTGTATTTAAAGTACATTTAACTATAAAATACACAAGTCTAGGAAAGTGTGTTCTATATAGCGTTGCTCATTAAGGGTAGAAGAAAAGTGGTCTGTGATTGGTAGCTAGAACAAGTTAGAAAAATATGTCCGAAAGGGTTAAAGCGTTTAATAGACTATTGGCAAAGGCTTCATTACCATCTTGCAAATTGATTGATTAATTGATAGAACCAGCATACGGTAGGCATTTCTGTCGCTTCCAGATATACCTCCGGCCAGGCTGTGTAAGATGAGTTAGAGGGGTAACACGCTCGTTGCTAGTTAGCTCCTACGTAGCGCATGTTACAGAAGCTGAGGATTGAAATGGTTTGCAGAGTGCACCCGACCAGTGAACGCTTTCCTTAGATGTTCCTATGTTTGATGTTGGCTAGGGAAATGAGAACTCTTTATTTATTAATTTCTTGTCTTTTATAAGTGGCAATTACAACTCTAGAACTTTAGATAAGCTGACGTTGCACTGCGGGATTAGTTCTTTTTAAATTTTTATATTTCTTGCTGGTTTCTGTTCAATATTATCACGCTGTCATACCTAGTGGTTTCTTACTCTTTCCTTCTGTTGTTACTGTTAAGATTTCTTCTCCTCACCTGAAGCCTTCTTGTTCTATGTCGTTAAGGAGTTTTAAGACTCACTTGAGTTATGGCAGCTGATTTGCAAAACTGAATGACATTACCTCATTGGGGACATAATTTTCTACAGCTTTTGTATTTACGCTTTTTATATAAAAATAAAAATAGCGACGTTAGAACAATAAGAAGATATCGATAAAATTTGTTTTTATTTTAAATATCTAGTAAGTGAATTTAAATTGTAGTAAAGTGTTACTAGACATAAATCGATATGTATTCCTAAAACGACTTTAGCCATAGGTGATAAAAATAGCCATAAGATTGCTGTGAAAATGTTTAATAGTCTGCCTAATGAGCTAAAAATACTTACATAGATATTGATGTTAATTTTGTGGAGTCCTTTCGTATTAATTATTCTTAGTGTATTTATTTGTAGGTTCTGGCTCCCGTTTTATTAAATTAAAGACACTTTTATCCATTAATATGACGTTTCGACCTATAATTTAGGTCTTTATCTTGTCAATCTATAAAATAAAAATATTCGATAAAGATCTAAATTATAGGTCGAAACGTCATATTAATAGATAAAAGTGTCTTTAATTTAATAAAAACAGGAGCCAGAACCTACAAATAAATCATCACGTCAGTATAATGCTGACAGATGGCATTACCATCTAAATTCTTACTTACAAATAGTAAGATTGTGATAAAAAGAAAGTTGACTATTTGGATAAAAACTATCAATCCCCAATATATGGGACTTGCCTTTGTAGGAGGCTTCTTACGAAAGATTAAGTCTCAGAATGGATGTTGTGCAATACTGTCTTGTCTTCACTGAGCCTGGATGTCAATCCTTACTTTATCTTATTTTAATTGAACTTAATTAGTTACTGATCACAAATGTACCCAACCATATTCTATGTACAGGTAACTGCGATTACCTCTATAGGAATTTACTACTATGTAAATTTTTGCTGCTTCATTAAATTAGAATAAATGACAATTACGAACTTTTTCAAAAATCCAAGAGGTGCCTTGAATTTGGCTCACAAAATTGCAAATCTTTTTCGATTTAACCTTCCTTTTATCTCCACTAGTTTCCGAGATCCTCACCTTAAAGATAGAAAAAAACACCCTGTAGATCTGTTAAAAATGACAGCAGAAATTTAAAAAATGCATAAGATTTTTTATAAACAAAATATCACAAGTTAAAGGGATAGCGAAAATTTAAGTATTTTCATATTTAGTTAAAGCTATTATAGAAATTAGATATCGTAAAAGTATCAATCCAAAACAATTAGAGCTGCAGTTGTAATGTCGCTCCTGGGTATGATACCTAACTTGACGTAATGAAGTTATCAGTTATGTCGAAGCAGTTACTACATCCTGACAAAATCATAAATAATTCAGTATTAAACTAGATGCTGGATCGTTTACGTTTGTATTTCAAATGAACAAGCTGATTTAACCAATTTCCTAATGCACTTGAATGTAACTATAAGTATAGGAAACACGAAGCAGCGGCAAGGCTTGCGCGAGCCGGAAAGATGTTTCACGCTAATGCCAAGGTCAACGTTTTGATTATTATTGATTAATCTTCAACGGATTACATAAAACTGCGAACCTGGCTCAAGGCCGCAGACGAAAATGATATTTTTTTGTTTGGCGTTTATAGCGTCAAGGTCTGGCCTTCGGAACGGTTCGTCGTAATCAGCTTTATCGCACGACAAAAGGGTGGGGGTCCATTTGAGGGGAATGCGGAGACGAGCTAAAACAGGTGCGTCCTACGTGATCATATTTCGTTTATATTAACCTTTGACTAACCTTCCTCACACTATTTTTTCTATGCACGTTCATTCCACCACGGTTAGAAGTTTCCTTTTGTTTCTCTCCGCTTCTCGACAGATTATTCTAATTAAAGATTTAATTTAATATTATAGAGAATGTAGMTTCAACGTGCTTTTATCATTCAAACCTGATTTGAAAACTTTAATACAGAAGTAAATTGTTATTCCAAGGAGGTGTCTTTAAATTAAAATTACAAATATCTACTATTTAATATTCTCCATTTTATGGATATTATTATTATATTAGTCCATATTATAGCTATAATCAGGACCATAAGCATGACGACGACGATGAGGCGTCATCAATCATCATCATGGCTAAGTTTCCACAATTAGTGATTGTTCATTTCAGTGCTACACTAACCCTTAACACAATTGTACCGAATGTACTGACATAAGTGCAAATATTAGGATGAAAGCTTTTAACGGACCTTGTAGTCTTTATGTAATAATGATATTTATATATTTGCCGGTCCCGCAGCCAAATTTTTATTAATACAACCTTGGCTCACATGTTTACGCGCTGATGTTTAGTTTCTAACCCCTTGTAAACTATTTAGGGCGATTAGAATATAGCTGCCGATATCGTTCATATATTTAACCCGAAATGAATTGTTTTATCTAAATCGAAAATATTTTCCATAGCAAACGCTACCTACAAAAACTACGAACTTGAAATACCTAATACAATATTACTGTAAAAACCCATAAAACTCATAGTTTTTACGACCTTTTCAGACAATTTATGCACTACATAAGAAAGAATTTAACAAAATGAAGCAGCTTTATTATTTATTGCATTTTCATGTGTAATAATTTGCTCTCTCTTTGGTAATATTTATATTGAACTAATATATAAACGTCATAATTTGGAGCAAATTGGCTAGTAGTGTTTGAATTTGAATAGATTTATAAAAATAAAAAAAAGAGACGCAAGTGAAAAGTTGTAATTCTGGTTTATTAAAAGAGATAATCGAAAAATTACAAACACAATTTATCATAGTTGCATAAAGCAATCACACAACGTATATCATACTACATACTTGTTTAAAAAAAGTTAAATTAATGATCACTTTATTACATTTTTATTTTATTGTATCCCTTATTGGCATTTGCGATTTAACCAGTATTTTCATCAAGCAGTTGAGAAGTTATTGACTTCTGTGTAAGAATTCTTCGTGAATGTGTTGTATATTTAACTTCGTACACTTGTGGTTGTGCCACAAAATGTAGAAGTCCGTAGCTTCCCTCAAATAATGCAATTCATTTATTCTGCTGACCAAGCCAATGATTTCTTCTTCAACTGCGATATTTAGTTGTACAATTGAGATTTTTTGCTAATGGATTGTTTTATTTTGCAAGTGTAATTTCTTGGACAGCCATTTCTAATGGCACACTGAATTGTTTTCTTTCACCTGTTATTAATAAATGCTATTTCTTCATTTTTTCCAACTCTTCCTCTCATTAAGCCAAGGTTCTTCACTATCTTTCAAAACTCAGGACTATTAAACATTTTTCAAAACTACTTCTTGACCAGTACGTTCAGTAAGTTCTAGTTCCTTCATCAAATACATTTTTTTCGTGTGAATCCAAAACGATTAATATCTTGAATGTATCCTATACAGTGAGCAACTAGTGGTTTGTACTGTCGACCATCTCTCCTTATCAATTGTAGAACTCATCATGAGTTAGTTTACATCTGTATTATGTTAATTTCCAACATCTTCTTTGTCGTTCTTGGCAATCTGCTTGCCAAACTGCAGCTTACAGTTCTGGTCGGGAAATAACAATGTTTTCAAAGGTGCAATAAATGTTTTCGCATTGATCTGGTGGGTACTCTGTAATTGTAACATCGTTGTATTACAGTGACTTATATGTTATTAATATATATCCTTGAATCGCTCACGTAATGTGCCCGGCGAATACGTCAACGGATAAGAAGGCAGCTGACAGGAAAACCATTCATTTCGATATCATTCCTCTTCATAATTGCCTAATGATAAGATGCGTGCGTTGTACTGGCAAAGTAACGAATTAATAAATCGTTAATCAACGAGTGCAGTCTATTATTTCAGCGGATAGCTGACCAATATCCAGGTGGTACTTCATCTTAATCAAGTGTTGTCCTCTATGTATCTTGCATAAGAATTTTTGCCTTAACCTTTAAGCATGCCAATAGTCCCAGGGAATCACAAACCGTATTAAATGCTTCAAGTCTTTACGTCTTACACCGTACTTTAGCGCTGATTTTGTTAAAATCGCCGTCTAGCGATTAGGTTTTTCAAATCTTTCGTCGCAATGATGAATGAATTTAAATAAAACTTACGCATAGCAGAATGTAAATCTCTCTGTTACGCTCTTTTTTGTGGGTGCCATTTGATTGTTCAGAAGATAAAGATGATCTAAAGCAATGATCCCTTAAGTGGTCTATATCGACCCCCAACGGTCGACGATGACCTGCAAGTGGTCCATGTCAACAATACGAGTATGATATGTAAATAGGGGTCCACAATCTAAGCAAGTCATGATTTTTTGACTACGGTAGTATCAGTACCACAGAGCATAATACTTCCATATGGTAACATTTAAAAGACGGATATCATATTACAACAACTGATCGGAATAAGCACTAACAAAGAACTTAAGCTATAGTTTAGAAATGGATATTAGTTATTCTGGCATCAAAAAGACATATCTGTTACTTATTCCGTATTACGGAACATCGCCAGAACTTTTTTAATTGCTTTTCCATCCTCATACCTAGTGAAAAAGGTTTTACCTTTACCATGATTACTGTTTTGTGGAGCAGATGTAACAATTATTAACAGCGAATTTGTAACTAAACACTTTATTTTATAGATATTATAAATCTGTTGAGAGGCTTATTCATTTATCAACATTCTAACATGACATCTGTTTCTCTGCCTTCTAGCTGATCCTATCTCTGCCCTGTTACAAGATTTATGAACAAGTAGTTACTATATGTACAAATCTCCTAAAGATAAAAGAGAAGCAAACTGGACTACACTAACTGAGAAGAACTAAATTGATGCCAAATGTTAAAATTGTTGTATTAAAGTATCAGGTTTATCCCTCTCACTGGAAGCATTTATTTTTTATTAAGTTGTGTTATGTAATATATACTACATTTTAATTTGAATAAATGTATTAAACTTGACACGCATTTTTTAAAGCTTTTCACATTACACTGCAATACAATTACAGAGTGGGTAGCACTATAAAAGCTGTCACAAACACTTTTGGAGCTAAAAAATTTACAAAAAAAAACAGGAGGTCTACCAAACATCGCAAAACATGTCAAGGAGTCTACGAAGCAAAAGAAGTTTGGGGGCCTTTCATCTAAAAATTTTGTGAAAGAAATGCGAGCTTATATGGCAATCTAGTCGCAGATTATTATAGAATCCTCCGTTTTTTCGCGATGATTAACCTTAATAATTGGTTTCGCCGAGTTAAACTCAACTGAGATTACGTTTACGTTATGCAATGATACACTTAATTGGAATTCAACCGTGGTGGAATGGCATCGCGACCGACAATACGCGCACTGGCCCGAGGTACGCGGTACGCTACTGAAATAAAACAAGGTCAAGTTTAGCAAGGTCAGCCGGGCGGTCACGTCGAGGCCATAAGTGGGTGATCCTCTATCCCCACCACCCGGGCACCTGTATGCGCGAACTTTACGTGTTTTTTGGGCATTTTGCAAACTTGTCGCGGTCGCTTTTTGTCCATTTGGGTTCAAGGACTAGACAGATGCGGAATAGTTGTAATTAATTGTGTTGGGCGCGCGTAGACGAAAATAAATTGGACTGGATGGGATTTTTGTTATAGAGCATGTTACAAATTATTTGGGAGACCAAATTTCAGTCTATTAGCTGTAATTAAGTCTTCAAATAGTAAATAGTGTAAACATCTATAAATATTTAGAGCGATTAGTTTAGAGTGCAAGGCTGTCTTGAACATTTCTACCAAAACCTCTGAATAAAAAGAATTTAAGAACGCTCTTCAAATATTTTAATTATAAGGTGCGATGAAAATACAATTGTTCATTTTCTACTAGTTTTATGATAACATTTTTTTATCAAATTGTAACGTACTGATCCTTATGACGCTTCAAACGTTTCAACCATTTATTGTGGCGTTGTGCTTTACTATTAAGTAATACCAATTTTAGAGGGATCAAGTTACAAAATTTTGCAGGATCAAAATAGGTATAAATTTTTAATTCAAATACTTAAATTGCACAACTTCTTTTTCTACATACAAGATATGTTCCGTATATACTTTTTGTGAGATATATAGTGTCGCTACAAAATATGGAACCAGCAGGATATTTCAGGTTCCGTTGGACCGATTTTTCTGAAATTGTGCACAGGCCTATGGGCAATTAAAATGCATTCTCTGGAATTTTTTCAACTCCGTGTTAGCTCTCGTTTCCGAGATATGGGCGCTAGTTGCATTTTTTAATGGGAAGGGGGGTCAAAAGGCACGTCATTGAAAAGGATATCTTTTCTTGATTTCCATTTTTGAAATTACACTTGTACAATTTATTGCTTCTGAGTTGAGAAAAGTGTAAATGCAATAAATGAGTCTAAAAAGAACGAAAAGATTGAAAACATTTAATCTTTATCGCTAAAATAGACAAAAAAGCCAGGTATTACCATTTTTTCCTTGACTGGTGATAATTTTCGTCTAGTTTGATCAATTTATTGCGAATCCATTCCCCATTTACTTTCTGGCAGTAATGCAGCCTTGAGTAAAAGTTTTCTAATGTGCTTTTAGCATATTTGGAGGTAAGTTCTGAATTTCTGCCCTGATTCGTCCTTTTAAATCTTCTGCATTTTGTGGCCAATCAACATAAATACGACTTTTCAGATACCCCCACAGGAAAAAATCAACCGGCGTCAGATCAGGCGAACGTGCTGGGCATTCTATCGCATTCAAATATCCACGAACGTTGACTGCAAAGTGGGGCGGTACACCATCTTGGTGAAACCATATCTGTTCAGAAAGACGCGCAGCTTTTTCGCGATTAGGGAACAGGCGAATAAATTCTAGTACAATGTGTTCGCGCAAGAGCTGTAAATATTTAATCGCATTCAAACTTCCATCGATGAAAGAAGACCCAATAATGTGCTCACCGATAATACCACACCAGACAGTCACTTTCTGAGGGTGTTGTGTGTGGACATGTTCCATCCAATGTGGATTTGTGTCCGACCAATATCTGCAATTATGTCTATTCACATTACCATTGAGGCAAAAAGTCGCTTCATCACAAAACATAATCCAATTTAAAATGTTTCTATCTTCATATCATGTTCATAGCAGTTTCGCAAAATTCTATCCTACGATCGAAATCATCTTCGCCCAATTCTTGTAATGAGTAAATTTTGTTCAAAAATTTCTGAACAGATATTCTTCTAATATGGTGAGTGAGAGCACGCTAATGTACGGAACACCGGGGATTCTCTTGCACATCTAAAAGTACATTCAAGCTACTTTCCTCACTCATAGCAACCTTTGGACGTCCTAGTTTTTGACAATTTTTAACACCGCCGGTTTCGTCAAAACGTTGCAATGTTTTAATAACTGTTGATCTGGCAATTGGTTCACAATCTTCATGAATTGCATTGTAGAGTGCAACTACTTCCGAATAACTTCGCGATCATGTTCAGTTAACTGAGGCATTGCGATTGCAAATAACAAAGTGAATGAAAATTATCACCAATCACGAGGAAAATGGAGACACCTGAAGTTTTTGTTCTTACTTAGCGATAACAAATATGGTTTTTATATCAAAGTTTTTTGCAAGACCCAAGTTTGTTATCACACTTTTCTCAACTCAGAAGCAATAAATTGTACAAGTGTGATACATTTTTGAAATCAAGAAAAAATATCATTTTCGATGATGTTACTTTGGACCCCCTTCTCATTTAAAAAAAAATGCAATTGCGCCCATATCTCGGAAACGAGAGCTGACACGGAGTTGAAATTTCAGAAAAATCGGTCGAACAGAATCTGAAATATCCTGCTGGTTCCAGACTTTGTAGCGACCCCGATACAAGCGCATATTTGCTTTGTAAATTCCATACTTGTCAGCGTACTCATTGTGTGAATATTCCATTATTATTATTTCAGAATATTAGCACAAATAATGTAAGGTATTGCCAAAATGTCAATGTAACGGTGACAACTAACGCAGTTTTATTATTTATAACGGCCAATTTGATAAAAACAAAATGTTATTATCAAACAGTGTAAACATTCAACTGCAATTCTCTTGGAAAGGGCCGATTTTTGGCAGCATGAACAAAGAGTATCTTTTTTCTTTACAAGTCCCAAAGAATAAAAACACATATTTTTGAAAAAAAATATCGGTTTTAAAGTTAACGGTTAAAATGGGGGGTGGGGGGTTGGTTCCCTCACGGCCCCCCAAAACTTTTATTTAGAAAATGTGTGAATCATTTTATCGGCTTATATCAACCAGTCTAAGAGATATTTTTGAAAAACTAGTTTTCTCTTCCAATGTTTAAGATTAAATATCCCAGTAGGCGGGCGTTATTTAAAAAAAAGTTATCTATACTGTAAAAGAGTGTTATTTTTGCACCAGTTATCAGGTTCCGAGAGGTTGCCCAACTAATACGGGATACCCTGTATATAATCGCTGACATACCTATTCTATACTCAGTCAAAGATAAAATTTCCTTTTTTATCCATTGGGTGTAATGGTATGCAATGTCTCTCTCTCATTTTCTGTCCCTTTTTTCTTTCACTTAGTCCTCTCCTTTGCTATCTTCCTAGCTTTGTTCCAGGTTTTCTGTGGTCTTCCTCTTCCTTTCTTTCCCTGTACTTTTACCTCCAATACTGGCCTTTCCTCATTCATTCTCACCACTCATCACTCTCACCTGCACCACTCTTGTTTTAGTAGGAGCTTGCCATTAAAAATGGGGTTGGGGTTTAGCACAGCACAGCACTAGATGGTGTAAGGTCCTTCGAATCCCGCCTCGATTCTACCGAAACGGTTTTGGGATTATATTTTTCGGTTCAAAAGGTACCTATAGCTACCCGGTCCTTTTAAAATTGTCACACGGTACTTATGTGTCCAAATAATGTCGAAACCATTCCTTTATTTCAGCTAACATTTGGCTTGCATTGCAGCTATAAAAAATTCACTTCCCGGTATTATACCCGCTAATTCAATGTCATCCATCCAGTGCCAGGTATTGTTACGTCTTTTCAAATCAGTCCGAGTTATTATTCAAGGCAGCGTCATTCGCTAACAGTTTTGAACTTGAAAACATCATTCAATCAAGCCAGCAACAATAGTAATTCCTTACGAAGAATGACATGTGATGCATATTGAATCAAACGACTGCMCATTATTAGTTAATTATCTGTATCATTTTGACCCTGAAAATCATTGTGTACAAGGTGAAAACGCGGTGCGTATCGACCCTGAACTTTTTTTCTMTGCACTAATTGGGTGCGGGATGAGCCGGKTAGACGAAAACTCAGACGATTGCTGAAGGCGACTTGATCCGCATGGGTCCAGGTTTACTAGATTCTGACTCATTGTCTGCTTTCGGCTGTGTGACGTAGTCTTACGATTATTAATCTGTAACAAAAAAAAGGCTGAATTAATACTACTTCATGTCATGGTTTTTTTCCGATGGAACAACAAAAATTGTTAAACATGATTAATAACGACATACTTTTATTCAGGTATCACTGTTATTAGGATTTTCTGTATCATACTATTATTTACATTTCAACATCCCCGAAATATTGATCCAAAAATCGAATGAAGTAAATAATCTGCAGCGTGATCCATTTTCTCTAATATAATATACTTTGAAATAATTTCGGCATCCAGCTTTTTTTAGACTGAAAAATGTAAATTTGTTTGGCAATCAAGATACTTAATTTTTAAATCTTTACAGGGTGTCCCATTTTTGTTGTAATTATTAATGCAAGAGGATTGCGTTTTCGCCATTACTTTCTTTTATTATTACTGTTTTTGTTGTATGCTGATTGTAGCATCGCCATTTTTATATCGTCTTTTGTTTTAAAGCTATACCCAACTTTTGATTACCCTTACATTTCTTAAGTCATAATACCTTGCTTAGGAATGTAGATACAAAAAAAAACTGCAGTCATTTTTGATAAATATTTTTTTAATCCAGTGGCGTACATAGATTTTTAGGGGTCAATTTTTGAGCTATAACACTCGCATCTTTTTTAAACAGAAACTGTAGTTAGATTTGCTATAATTGAAAATACCTATTTTTTGTGATTAAGAAAATGTATATCTACATGGTTAGGTTTATTTTTATTAATTACGATACTATTCAATTTCTTTTATTAATTCAATCAGATTTAATGTTTACTTGAGAATGCTATGGAACAACAAAACACACAATATAATTTATATTATTAAGTAATAAAATTTAATCCATTAAAAAGGATATATCCCTTGGACACATACGTAAGACGTAAAGGGACTCATGGAATTTTTTTATCGGTAACCTAGGGTGCCGTGTAACTAATCAAAATTATTCGTTATTTGGAGATATATGCCTGTGCATTGTTAAGCGTTAATTATTTACATCCATTTTGACGAAAAAACGTAAAATCTCATTAAATTATTATGAAAATTGGAATTACATTAAATTTAGTAAAATCAACCTAACAATATACATATACATTTACTTAGTCAGAAAAGAAAAACTATTTTCAACCATAATATAACCAACTACGGTTTTCATTTAAAAAAATGCAAGTTTATGTCATATCTCAGAAATGTGACCCCCCAAAAAAATTTTGAGTAAGCTACTGAAGTCAAAATAAAAATATCTATAAGAAATGTCTCCACTGTTTTTTTGTATCTACATACCCCAGCGAGATATTGAGAACTGAAGAAACGACAAATTTTTTCAATGTTGGCTATAATTTTAAAACAAAAGAAGATATAAAAATGGCGACGATACAGCTCAACTCACAACAAAAAAAGTACAATAGTAATGTCAAAACCGCAACCCTCTGTACAGTACTTTAGCAAAAAAAATATTCATACTTTTTCACATGAAAAGGTGTAACTACTTTATTGACATTGATAGGAGTAGGTATCTACTGCATTTAATAGCAACGATAACTTCAAAAACAATTGAATTAAACCTTAAAATTGTGCACTGTCAGCCATAAAAACTTGAAATATCTTGGTCAGTTCATTTGAATTGGTTTTTGTAAATACTACAAAATTCTTCTCTTCTATGATGTCAAATAAAAAAGTTAGCTATGTAGACTGTTACCGTGAAACCCTGTATATCTCGATTAGTTTGAAAGTGAAATATAAAAGATCAAAATCTTGAACAGTTAACAGAACACATTTTATTATTTCCTATGTGGATGACATTATTATTTTGTGGAAATTTAGCCAAGACCATCTGGAAAAATACATACAGCGATTTAACGCCATTAATAAAAACATTTGCAATTAAAAGTTGATAAAACTAGAAAACAACTTTAGTATCTTTCACCCACAGATATGGGAACAATAATTAACGTGTAACCAGTGAACCCTGGGCAACATAAAATGGCGGCATTTAACAGTTATGTTCACAAGTTATCTACTACCCCTATGAATAGGCAGGATTTTGATACTGAGTTAGATTACATTAAGAACATAGATATAGTGAACGGCTATAATGAAACTTGGTTTTGCAATTACTAAACAAAAAGACCAAAACCGTTCTTCTAAATAAAGTTCACATCAAGATTGATAAATCTAGTACGAACCACCATTTTGTCTCTTCTAAGTTTTATTTAGCCAGACCTCTTCTTAAATTCGTGTTTTTGAGAATTGCTCTACCAATTCACAAATAGCATTTGAAATCATCAACAATATCAGAATGAACGTAATCAGGAACTAAGATCCCTTCGATCCACTAGACGATTGTCCCTCTGGGTACATGGATAACACCTACAGAAGCTGTGGAAAAATGATCAAAAAATATACGTATTCAATTAGAGTCAAAGTAAATAGAAGTTCACTAGAAGATGCAAATCATGCATTTATAATTGATAGAAATTATTATTAAATTTAGAAGCTATGGAAATACTCAAATCATAACACACTAACAATAGAATAAAGCCAAATCAGCAGAACAATTTTGAGAATTCCAGCCTTTTTAAAATGTTTGATGTTATAGGGGAATGCAGATTAGAGTGTGCAGTGATGTTAAAATTACTTCACAATGTGTAGTTATTTACAATTACAATTACTTTGGGTAAATTGTAATTAATTACAATTGAAATTACAAAATGTGTTAACATAATTAATTACAGTTACATGTTTCTATGTAATTTCAAATAATCAATTACATCTACTCTTTGGATAGGGCCAGGTAGAAAGTTGCAAAATTTTAAAACAATATGTTTCTCGTTCCCTTGCTCATATTGTACCTAACTGCTTTTACAATAAAACATTACAATTTTTATTACATAAACAAAAATCAAAAACTTACATCTAATCGAGTTAGGACTAATTATCCCAGTTACTTTTATATGGAATCTTACAACTCTAATTGGTAACTAATAATGTAATTTTTTTATTAATGTAGATTACAATTAAATTTAAATATTGTGTGGTACAGCAGTGTGCGGTGACAGGGAAATTGCGTCAGTGTGCGGTGAGAGGGAAGATGTCAAGTTGATGGGAGAAAATAAGGAGAGATATTTTTAAGGAAATTTAAGGACAATTTATTGCTTAATCAAAATAAAGCAGGTGAGTTCAATGGGGTTGTCCTTCAAATAAAACCCCACACAATAAAGTAAATATATTCCCAGAGTGATTAGTCAGGCCCTGTCACCCAAATTTGTTCTAGGCGTGTTGCACGCTTGTATACGTCGAAGATTAGCAGGCTAAGTACGGTCTAAGGTAAAATGGGTCGAAACCCAGCAGCTTTTCTTCATCAGAAGCCCCTCCACTTCCCACTTTCTTTGATAAGTTAACTTTACGTCAGACTGTTAAAATAATAATAAAAGTAAACTTCCAATTCAAATCTTTGACTCATTGATACTGCCTGTACCCCACCCCCTGTTCTCTTTAGTTCACTACAATTGCAGGATAGTCTCTTATAAATATGTGAAGCATTTTCGCTCACAGCATCCGGCTCTGGAATATACAATCAAAAATTTGACAATATATATAATATAAGGGAAAAAGTGTTCTTGGACTTTCACTCCTGACGAGTTCTCTAACTGCCACATATTTTCCTTTATATTTGTCAGAATGAATCCAGTGTGGTAATTGTTGGTAAGGAACAACTTGCCTAAATGTGTGGTCTTCTGAGTAACTGATTTAAATCTCAAATATGTGAAAAGCAGTTTGTAACACGTGGCAACGCCGCCAACATGCCACAGCCAATCGCTGTGCATAGCCGACTGTAGAGCAAAAAATTAATTACTGGTTCAATTACATCAAAAATAACTTAATTACTTTTCAAGTAATTGTAATTAATTACTTAACAACACTGGTAGCATGGGACGAATTGTCTTGTTATTGTTTATAAAAAAATAAATTATATTTGATATACAGCTTTTTGGAATTGTTAGGTGTGTGGTTGCCTGCTTATATTCACATACCGTTGCGATTTTAATCCTTATGGAGTTTTTTGAAATGTACTTAAACTTGTTAGTTTTATGTGGTCTGTTTTCATGCTATACTTGGTTTTATCAAGATTGACATTTTAATGTAAATTACTTGATTATAAATTTTGTATTTTATTCTTAACTACTATATGCCATGGAAATTCTTGTAAAGCTTGATTATGACAGCTAAATAATATATCTAATAAAGAAACTTGAGAGTGTAAGGACCCCTTTCATTCAACCAATTTAATATAAATCCGTTTATTTTTCCATCGGCATATCACATAACCACATAATACAAAATCCGGCATAATAATAATAATGACTTCTTCCTTCAACAATCTCAAAAACATAATCCCCACTTCTTATGCAGTATCACCAACAAAAAAGCAGAAAAAGGCTCCAAATTTAAAGTAGTGAATGTTCCAACAATCCCTTTTTAATACTCTTAATAAGTATTCCTCGTCACTCCTGAAAACTCTTGCACACAAATTTCATTTGATAACGCAAAACATATTCTTTTTGCATTTATTTTCCGTTGTGATTTAGCAATTTATATTGATTTCAAATAATCGGAATACAAACAGTACCACAAACCAGAAAAACAATGATTTTGCATCCAATTTGCGCATTCTGTGCAAAAACACTACCGGCACCTCATTATCATAGTTCAAACCTGACGTAAGCGGCCTTGACCATTGCCTGGGCTATAAACTTATAAATTCATCAAAACAAATGTGCTGTTATTTTCTGCTTTTAAGTAATGCTCAACAAAAACAGAAAAAGTTGTTTATTACGAAATACATACATCAACTTATTGCATAATCATGCTATATATTCATTTTGCCTTGCCCTTGGTTTTCTTCTTCGTCTGTTTGCTCTTGCTAATTGATTTTTTCTTCATTTGTTTAGCTTTGTTTTTCTGTGCTCTCGTGTCCTTTTTCATCCTGGGGTCGACAACCTTGTAAGGGCCCTTAATTCCTGAAGGTCTTCTAATCTTCTTGCCCGTCGTATGTTTTTTGGCAACAACATAGGTTATTTCCTTTTTCGGTTCAGCCTTGGCCTTTTTGTACAGCCTGAAACCAAAAAACATCAGTACACAAAAAACTTAAAGTCCTGGTACTTACTGTCTGATTTGCCTAGCCTTTTCTTTGTCACTCACATCAACGTTGTCCATGAGTGCCTCAACTTTCTTTTTCGCCCTATCCAACTTCTTCAATGCACGCTTCTTCTTTCGTGCTTTGGCCTCGATTACTTTTTTGATTGGCCGCACATTCAGGTCTTGGAGATTCTTTTTGTATTCTTCAACGAGTTCCTTAAATAACATTAATTAGCACATGCGTAAAAAAAATGCTTATTTCTATATTAACCTTTGGAACAGGTGTTTCTTTAGTCATGTGTTTCTTTTCATCTTCTACAAACCAGTCGGGCAAGTTTTCATCATTGAAAGCATATCTGTTCCAAGCTCCATCAATGAGATCCCGTTTTGCTTTTTTACTGTTGATCATGATAGTACCGATCGCCATTTCTTCTTCTGTTAATTTTCTTTTACCCTTTTTAACACTTCCTGTAAATGTTGTCAAAAATATTGTGTTACAAAGTATACTAAAACCGGTATTCCTACACCCTATAAATATTTGATTATGGTTTTGAGTTAATTACTTTGGGATATCATTAGTATTACACATTATTTTCTGGGAAAGGGTTATATATTTATCTTTAAATTTCACATAGCTTAGAGACAGGTACTTTTAGGGAAGCAAGACATTCGTCTTTTCAGTTCATTCGGAATTGTAGACGTTGCACTTCTGTGTTCATATATGTATATATAAGGTGACTTAAAATGGTACTATGGGGTCCATTCGATTTTGAAAATACAATGTCAGCCGTAACTAATGAAGATGTTGTTGCAAAAGAATTAATCCTAAATTGCCATGCAACTTTAGTAGCACGAAGGTACCAAGAAATTTGTGCCAATGGTAAAATTGTTAATGTAAAAATTACAAAAGATGAAATTCAATAAAATGATGCAATTAAGGTATGTGTAAAGAAAATTTTTTAAGCCTATGTTTTAAATTTAAACTTGCATAGAATTTTTAATTAAAATGAAGGAATATCACCGTCAGGAAAATAACATTGGGTATCTCGATGAGACGTTGTTTGGTACAAATAATATTAAGACAAAAAGTTCAAGCAATATCTCCTCAAAAAGTGTGATGAAAATTCCTCCATCTCAAAGAAAAAATGTTATTATTCTTCCTGCAGGGAGTGAAAATGGTTGAGTGGAGAATGCATTATGTATTGATATCTGCAAAAAATTTAATATCATGAGGATTATAACAGCAACCCTGTACAAAGTATGGTGTGAAAAACAGTAATATGCACAAATACATACAAGGAATTGTTATACTACTTGAAAACAGCATCACACAAAAAACTGAGATAGTTGAGTTTTTGCAGAAACGCAATGTTTGCTTTTGAAAAAAATCAAAATTAAAAAAATATAGTGGATGAGATGGCAAAAGCTAACTTCTTCGAAATTTTAAGACTGCTATCATATTTTTATATATTCAGTACAATTGAATCAATTTGGTCCGATACTAAATAATACCCACTCAGACAATTCTCCTGTTGTGATCGACCTAATTAGAAGTTAAGTCAACAAAATATTATGTGCAAAAAAAAATTGCATGCATGTACAAAAAATGGGAAAATTATTTCAAGCAACACTACCCCAAAACATAGTATTATGTATATTATTTACTTCCAGTGATAACTCAGACTGACAGTGAAAACAACAAGGATTAATAGTTAATTAATTTTGCAAATAATTTTAATAGTATTTATTGTTTATTTCTGTGTTGTAAATAGGTTAATATTTAATATGATACAGTGAAAACGTGGGCGTAGACTGACAGCTAACTCTAGATTATGCCCATTTTTGAACTAAGCAACTTAAATTCGGTCACAAAATAATAAAATGTGATAATCTTAGGCAAAAATCTAAATGTAATAAAATTTTATAGGGTATAGCAATGTAAGCAACTCTTGTGTAGTGGACCCAGACAAGTGCACAAGTTAGGCACTTGAAACATTCCAAACATTAAAAGAAAGATTTACTGCTTCGGGAAATGTAGCATACGCACCACTTCATCATAAGAAGGTGATTTTAACCAAGGAAAATCAAACTACAGTACTAAAAGCAATTGTCGAAAATTCCCATGCTAGTCAGTGTGATTTAACCACTCAATATAATATCAGTAGGTAGAATTTAGAGTATTTTCACTCTTACTCTACCTTTCCTTTCCGTCAGCCCACAAGGCTATGTTTCTCAATAATCTAAATAATTTTTGTTACTATTTGGACATAAATTTGTATCAAGTTCATGACTCGCCCAAACAAAAGCAGATGGTCAGTACACTTTTGGTTGGGATTTTTAGATGCCAAGTCACAGGACCCTAATACCACTAATAACATGAAAGACATGTGGCATCAAGATGATGTCCCTTGTTACAATACCAATGTCATAACTAAAACTTTAAATAGAAGATTCAAGACATGGATAGGAAGCATGCCCAGCATGGTCACTCAATTTAACTCCTATGGACTGTTTCTTGTGGGGTTATGTTAAAAGTTCAATATACCAACAAGAGTTTACCACTTCTGATGATCAGCAAATACAATAACTTACGGTTTAATTTCTCTACACATGTTAGCGCATATACCTAGAAGTTTTATTTCATGCAAAGGTTGACATATGTTTGCAAAACGAAGGTGGCCATTACAGCAATAAACATTTATATTAATAAAATTTTAAAAAAATCTGTGACTGCTGGTGAACAAAATTTTAAGAGCATTCTTTTTAAAAAGATCAAGTTCTCCATAATTTAATTTTTCTAGTATTATAATTAATGCATAAAAAAATCTGTAGGTACTTTAGAAAAGTTTTCTCTCTAACAAACAGTGCAAACCACATATCACTAGTTTTTTTAGTTTTCCAGATATTTGTTATGTTTTAGCATGCTGCAAACATCATGTATTTCAGAAAACATATCAAATAATGTGGACTATAGACTATAGACTAACATGTATGATCAATAAAGTGGTGGTATTTAAAATACAATAAAAGAGCAAGTTATCGTCTGTGGTAAAGTGAACCTCTTGCGCAAACAAATTTTGTAAATAAATTATCTGCCCTGGTCAATTCACTCTCACCCTTGTGTGAGATGGAATGGACCGATCCCAGTGAGCTGTATCACTGTAAATGTGCTCATAAACTAATATATTCTCATACTGTTTTTTAACAAATTTTACTCCCAAAGCCTTCAATTAAAATTTTCAAATAAACCAGATAAAATGCATACATGAAGGGCACTGAAGCATGTAGAAAACAGAAGTGAAGCCTTTTTTTAGAAAAACATTTGTCACTTTTACAAAAGAAAAAAGCATACGTTTCAAACAAAATGGGATTAATGATATTTCTGTGATGACAAAAAAGGCTATTATCTGACAGTTTTTATCTTATCTAGATAAAAATAGCCAAATAACTGAAGTTGCATATAAGGAAAAAGTGTGTGATACAACAGGTATAAACAGAAACAAATAAGTTAAAGTTCATTTCACCAGATGAACCACTACCTATAAATTACTACTGAAAGAACAATTAGAAAATTCGAGATTAATTATTTCTACATTTTAATATGAAATTAAGATTATACCTAAATATTACCTATTTAATACCAAATATGAAAATTTAAAGGCAAAATTTGGTACTAAATGTAAAAGAAGATTTGCATTACCTTGTGTAGTCACTGGGGCATCTGTACTCTTCGGATTATTTTTTGCATACTCTTTCTCAACATCATACTCATCATCACTAGACTCATCAGAACTGTAATCACTGTCACTAGAGACTTCCTTCTTTTTAACCTTTTTAATTTCAACACTAGTATTTTCTATTATCTTAGCACCTTTCTGTTTGTAATTCTCCACCATTTTGTCCAAATCAGCATCTTCATCATTTTCATCGATTAGATTTTTAAATGCATCCCTTTCAAACCACAATTCTGCTCTGTGGGCACGTTTCTGATCTTTATCTCGCCAATCCAAATCAGTAATAAGAGGATGGTCTTCACCCTCATCTTGAACGGCTTCTTTTAATGCTTTCTTGTTTTTCTTCTTATCTTGCTTTTGCGTTTTCTTCTTGGATTCAGTGTCACTCTGGTCGGAATCTTCCAATCCTAAACAAAAAATTGTTATATAAAAACGAGACGTACGAAAAATTACTGTAGCCAAACTGCTTAAAAAGAAATACTAAAGATCAATGGTCAATAGTGTAGTGAACAATACAAAAAAGATGTAGAATAATGATAAAGAACACACAAATAACCCAAAATTATATAAAATCTAAGAATAAAAGCAAGTTAAATATAAGAAGCAGCAATAGAGAAAAATGCTTTGGATTGATTTTGTAAACAAAAAAAAATCGTCAGTATTTTAATATATGTATAAAGATTTATCATCTACCTAATCCTTCTTTAACTTCCTCTTCATCTCCTGACTCCATCTCAAGCTCAGAATCTGAATCTTTATAATACAACCCAGAACTATCCAAATGTCCTTCATCTTTGTCATATCGAACAAATTTAGGTTTCGGGGTTTCATCCTCTTCATTATCTGACTCGGCTACAATATCTGGAGCCTGATCTGTCACCTGAAACATATACATTTATAATTTTACACTCCGAAAACAATGCGATGATTACCTTTTCCATCTGCTGAGAGCTTGAAATCTGCTTCAGACTAAACATGTCATTGCCTTCCATTGTAGGACCATGATCACCTTTCAGGATCATTTTAAGGTTGAGACGTTCGTTAAGCTTTTTACGTTCCTTTTGTGCCTTCTTCTTCTTTCTCTTCGATTCTTGAACTTCTTCGTGCTAAAAAAAAGTACATGTTTCTTTATTACATTGATTTTCCTTGATGTTTTGCTGTAAATAATTACCTGGAGCTCAATAATTTTTTTCTCGATTTTCTCATCATCACTTGCATCACTGTCATCCTTCTTAATATCCTTATCTTCAGTTTTTGCTTCAATGCCAGTGTCTATGGTTGGTTTTACATGTTCGTCATGTAAAGTTTTCCACCAAGCAAGTAAACTTCTCAAATCTTTTCTTCCCAAAACTTTGATATCTTTGCAGCATTCCTTAATTTCATTAGTAGTTTTTGGGTGATTTAGAATTTCGGGATCGTCAAAAACTATCTATAAAGGCAATACAAACACTTTATGTCACTTAATTTGATGTCTAGAATAGAATTAATAGCATATTAAAAAACTAGTTTCATAAGGCGCCATTTTGTCGCACGCCTCCAAGATTTACATCTCCGATCATTAAGGAATTCACTCAAATAGATTGGGTATACGAGTAATACACAAATATATGAGTAATAATCAATTTTTATTCAAAAATCTGGAGTTTGTAGGTTGTGCACTTTGGTAAGTTGAATAACAGTCAAAAAAATTGTTCATGACATAATTCATAAAAGGCTAAGCATCACTAGTGCAAGTAAAACAATTTATAGATGCCAATTATAAAAACCATTAAAAATAAAATTACAGATTATGGATACCACGAGTGCTGTCTCAATGAAGTTGGCTCAACCATTAAAATATGCAATTAGTAAATTTATGTAATGAAAAACAAAGTTTTTAATATTATGTTTTTATCCTCTTTAAATGTTAAATACAACCAATTATGGATTTTTTAGATATGTTTAAATTTCTTTTATTTAGTTAGGATATATCAACCTACGTGAATGAGTACTTTTTAATATTTCTTGGCTTTCGACTGATTTAATCTCGTCTTCTTTGATAAATAAAATTGTGTAAAATATCTAAGTATGTTTGCTTAAATAAAAATTTGTTTGTTAAAATAACTTTCATTTTTACATAAAATTCTAAAATAAAATGTTATAGTTGTACTGAAATAGTTTTAAAATATGTAAATATTGTTATTAGCTTTATATTTACATAGTAGAATTTGTAACACTTTGTAATTCCCTGGGAAAGATTCGAGAGTACTTTTTTAGTTAATGTATCATTTTTAACAAATTCTTAGGAAGTATCCAGTTTGCTTTGATCAAGCTGTTTTTGAACGAAATCTTTTGTGCAATATTGTTAGGTATTCAAGTATTGTGTGGTTTTTGTTACTATATTTAATAAGGTGTTGTCATCTACATTACGTTTTAACTCATCCACTTTATTTTCAATATCTGTTTTGTTATGATATTTGTAGAAAATTTCAAGGCCTCATCTTGGATAATTTGTTTTGATACAGTAGATGTCCCTCCTGATATTTGTATTTCATTTTTTATGTAATATATGTTGATGGAGATGTTTATGACTTCTTGAAACATCTCTTCAAAATTTATCTACTGGCATTTTAAAGTTATATTATTATTCCTTTTATGTTTCCAGCTTCCTTTGAGGCTGTTTGTTCTGTTTATTCCAATAAATATATTCTTTTGGATAGTCAGTAGCATGTTTATATACTTTATCACTTTTTTGCTTTATGTTACCAAAACCTACTCTTTTTCTTGGAGTAGAAGTTGTGAAAAGAGGTTAAATTATTTTCTTGATTACCTGCTATTTGATTATTTTTATCAAATTCACACTTATGTGCATTTGTTAGTTCAAGTATTGTTTTTAAGTCTTTATTAGTGTATTTAATTGAGTATTAAAACAACAGTTCATATAAACCTCTTGTATCATTAAATTATACACCATTTTATTTTTTATTATATCATTATCTTTAAAATTTATTTCTGCATTACCTATGAACCATTTTTCTAAAGTTGGATCATATCATACACCAAATTGACTATAATCAGCCTTTTATCAACATCTCTTGTTAAGAATTCAATATATTGTTGAGGAAGAGGAACAAATTGATCCACATAGTTTTCTAATACATTGGGTTGTACATTTGATTGGCTTATTATATCGCTTAATAAAAATTTGGATTATTTTTTTCACCTTCATCTTCTGGTAATACAGAGGTGTTTAATTCTGCTATAACATCAGAAGGTAAGAATTGAGGTGATTGTTTACTTGAAGACTTACATGTGTCAACCAATTCAAAAAAGTATTTCTAATTTAGACTTATCATTTATACAATTTTCAGATACTAGCTGGAAACAATTTTTAAATTGTAAAGGTACAATATAGATCATCTTAGTAATGATAATTGGTATGTATATTAAAAGTTTAGGATTCTTATATCATAAAGTTGTAGTTTCACAAACAGGTGATAAAGTATTATACATTACAGATTATGATTCTAATAGTTCTGTAATTTGCCAGAAAGAGGTAATTTTAGTGTTATTAAAAATCGATTTTTTTATAAATATCCATTTCACACATTTGAAAGAATTAAAATGTTATGATTACTTTTCAACGTATCCTAATAATTTTAAAGAATTTGAGTTTTTCCTATACAATCAGAAAAATTAATTTCCTTGTGATTAATTTTCTGATAAGAAAGTAAGAGTCGTTAGAAAACATATTTTAGTTATCTGGGTCAAACTTCATTGAGACAGGGCTAGTATTGTGATGATTCTATATTGAAAAAATGTACTCAGATTATGAAATTACATTACCTCTGAAGTGTTCTGCAGCAAATCAATACCATTCTCATGATTAATGAATTCAGAAACTTTCAACGTATGGTGCAAAGTGTAGTCATTGTCAGGGTACCCTTCTGCCTTCTCCTTCTTCTTCTTCTCAGGATGGAACACATTCAATTTATTCTTAGGCTCCACGTCCAGCTCTTGAAAAACATACTTAGGATCCATAAACTTTGAATCTATCTTGTCAGGTGCTATATAAAACTGGCAAACTACGAAAATTTCAGCAGATTCATTTCTGGACGCCTGCGGCTTGGTTGCATGCACTTTTCTAAATAGCTGCTTCAAAACCCAAATTAAGGGGTGATAGTCTTTGGAACGGAACACTTTCGTCACGAACCATCCTCCCTTCTTCAAGAATTGGGTGGCTAACTTTAGGGCGCTTAAAGTTAAACAGGCTTGTTGGTAAGCATCATGCAGCCAATTCTTGCCCACATTCGGTGCACCATCATTCAAGACCACGTCAGCTTTCCATGACTGCAGTTCTTTAGTTAGCGTCACTCTGCACTTCTCTGTGGTTATGTCTTCTTGTAAGCTGATGCAACCAGGTATGGGCTTTATCGGGAATAAATCAATTCCAATAACAACGCTGGAAACGGGCATGTTCTGACGGGCAACTTGCATCCAACCACCAGGAGCGGCGCACAGATCGACGCATACTTGTGCCTTCTGCAGGAATTCAAATTTTCGATTTAGTTGGATTAGTTTGAAAGCAGCTCGGGACCGATACCCTGAAAATTTGTAAAGAAAAGGTGTAAACTAACTCCATTAAGAAATGAAAAAATACAACACAAGAACAGCAAAAGATCTTACCATAAACAACTAAATTGACATAATACAAAAGCCGAGTTTCTCAAAATCTAAAAATCTATAATGCATTTTAAAAAATGAACAGGTACTTCAATGTAAAATTTTAACATGTTTTGTAGGAGGGAGTAACTACCGAGGAGATTTTTGTTTATTTTGAAGGGAGATACAAGTCAATTACGCATGCGCAGCTTTGCTGAGGTTAGATTAAATAATTAATTAATTAATAATTAATAATAATTAAATAAATTAACCGAAGTAGTAAGTTGAGATAAGAGGAAATGTAAGGAGATATGAAATGATATGACACCTGAGGAGATCCAAGGGGAGGAGATCTTTTGTTCCAGAATATAGTCCATGATTATCCGCTCGGTTTTGTAGGTATTACTTTTTGTTTATAGACTGTACACCAAATACTACACCAATATTGCAACATGTTCTATACATGTAACTGTAAGCTATTGTGTCCCCCAGGGAATAGTTTTGGGACATTTATTGTTTGTTCTATACATAAATAACCTAGTGATTCAACAAACCATGGAGAGTATACTATCCTATGCAGATGATACAGCCACTTCACAATGCACCAACCTTAGTAATGTGATGCACATTTGAATAGTTTATTTGAGTGGTTTGAATGTAACAAACTGACAGTAAATTATGAAAAAGAACAGTGTTTCCATTTGGTTATTATAAAGACAACATACAAGAGATAGTCCACATACTCGTGCATGAGAAGTTTAAACTGTTGCGTCCAAAAATTAAGTGTGATGACAGCGTTCATTAGTTGGGAATATGGTTTGATGAGTATTTAAAAAGGAACATCCACATTAATATAATATTGTAAAAAAAAACTTTGCGTCATTTTTCAATTTAAAATACTCACTTAAATAATAAACACTAAACAACTTGGAACAGTTTATCATGCACTAGTGCAATCTGTTCTACAATATGGCACTGTAGTGCGAGACACGGCGAGAACAACCACTATTCACCCTCTGCACATTATTCAAAGACGAATCATAAAAACTAAATTAATGTAGAATTCCTACAATCTAGAATAAATGGGGCTGGTACAGATATAGGACAGAGTCTACTAGTGAACAAAAATGCTTTGATTACCTATATCGGTCTTAAAGTTTATAATATTATATCCCTTTTTCTTTATAATTTTTGCAATCATTAATATAAAGTATGGGTAAATATGAAACCACATTGTAGCTATAAAGATTCCAATGTGTATTACCTAACTGTAAACTCGTGTAACATCAACAATGTCCCTAAGTAACCTAATTAATGCTGTTTTGAAGATGATTTTATAGTGGACAGAACAGTTTATGATGTAGAACTATGTTTATATTTACATGATATATAATTTCCAAAATTTACCTGTTTCTTTGGCTAACTGATAGTATTTATCCCTTCGCTGTTTTCCAATTTTCGACTTTTTCCCCATTTTTGTCTAAAACTAAACCACACACGCACACCACGTTCGTTCACACGCTGTTTGGATATCCAATTTTGGGGTTATGTCATAAAGGTTATGTAGAACAACGTGACGTAAACATGACCATGACGGCTGTCAATAATGTAGATTACTGTTTTCGGCACACCTTTTCTTGTAGATATTATTTATAATGAGAGTCTTATTTAAAGGACAGGCCTACATCGTAGATAATATTATTAAGCACAGAAATATATTAATTTATATTAGTTTTCAAAATGTGAAAGAATCTGAAGTATAAAAATATTCGTTTATGTCCCATACGTGGTTTTGCAATAATTAGAGCTTACTATTACGAGATGGCGCTGCATCTGTGGGTAACAAACATCACGTGATGCCTTTCTGACCTATGACAAAACATCTACTAGATTTCTCCAGAAATTTATTATTTATTCTTCACTGACGTGTTGAATTACGTTTGGGTATCTAATTCGCTGTGTAATACGAGGCGATATTGAACAGATAATCGAAGTTCTCGTCGTTTGTGTTCAGTATATAGAAGTGCTATTGTACTAGCGATTCGTTGCGAGTGCGTTTATCAATCTATCCTTGGATATTTCAGAAAAAATCAACAAAAATTATGGCGCCATCAGTACAGACGTTCCTAAATTCCTTCGAGAATAGACTGTAAGTTGCAATATGCGAACGTTATTTCTGATTGATTTGCTAATTGTTATGTGTTAATTAGGGGGGCTCCGGTCAGAGAACACCTGAAAAATGTATACGCGTGCCTCACGATGTCAACAATGGCCGCCGGAGTCGGAGCATCCTTGCATTTATTTACAGACATTTTCCGAGATGGACTGCTATCTACGCTTGGGGCTTTGATCTTTTTCGGTCTGCTGTTAGCCACTCCAGATGACAACGGCAAGAAGTTACAACTGCGCATCGGCTACCTTCTTGGGTTCTCTACACTCAGTGGTATGGGGATGGGCCCCCTTCTGGAACACGTCATCCGGGTTGACCCGAGCATCATCATAACGGCACTGATCGGAACGTCTCTGGTTTTCGTTTCATTCTCAGTCTGTGCCCTTCTGGCCGAACGAGGGAAATGGTTGTATCTGGGTGGCACTCTGATGACTCTCCTCAGTGCGTTGATGATCCTGACCTTCGCTAACCTGTTCTTCGGCTCCACTTTGCTGTGGCAGGCGCATTTATACTTGGGGCTCGCAGCAATGTGTGGATTTGTTCTCTATGACACCCAACTGATTGTCGAGAAACGTAGAATGGGAAGCAAGGACTTTGTCACTCATTCTCTAGATTTATTCGTTGACTTCATTGGAATCTTCAGGCGATTGGCTATCATCTTGACACAGAAGGTATGTGCAAGGTACCTTTCCCATTTCAGTATGAATGCTTTCAGTGCTGCCAAATTAGACCAAACTAGATGGAACCTACATTAAGGGCCGGTTGTACAAATACGGATCTATTTGATCGCGATGTTAACATCGGATCAAACCATGGTAACCACGAACTTTAAGGTCCCGTTGCACAAAGCGTGGTTAACCAGACCCCCTGGTTAACACGCGGTTAACCAGCCGTTGCCATAGGCAGCATCAATCAAGAACCCTTTAAAATAACCGTTTCCATGACAACTGCCCCTTAACCGCGTGTTAACCAGAGCGTCTGGTTAACCACGCTTTGTGCAACGGGGCCTAAGTGTTCTTATTGGTGTTGCCATGGTTTGATCAGAGGTTAACACCGCGATCAAATTGATCTGCATTTGTGCAACCAGCCTTAAATGCATTTTTTGTGGTTTTTTGCTTATTGTTTTGGACCTATACTGGTAGTATAAATCCACATTTGCATCACTCTGAGAACCCTGTACTAACTTAATGGTGATCACACACTTGTTTTGGTTTTTCCACACTATCTCATAAACTATGCGTTTTATTAAAAAATTGCTACAAAATGAGATTGAAATCATTTTTTTAAGTCAAATAATTACCGAGGTACAGCTGTTCAAAAAAGAGTGGGTCATTATTAAGAATACGTCACTTAATGGCAATTAAATTGAGATTGCTTAATATTTTAGGTTGCGGAAAAGACTACTTTTTCAAAAATGTTTTTTTCTGCAACCTAAATTTACTTCAGTATGATGTAAAACATGATAAGTCATAGTAATTTCTGAAAATTAGCTTAAAATTTTCTAATGAAATATTTGCAATAATTACGCACACATTAAAAGCCCTCAGAGTAGTTGATGGTAGCTCTATTGGTCTCTTCAGGAATGACAAAAACTAAAAGAGAACATTTTTTTTGGCTGAAAGTTGGGTAAAATTGTTCTATGCATATGAGTTGAAAATAATAGAATACCACATTCGGAAAAGTTGGATTTAAACATAAAGACAAGCCATAAAATTGAGGCTAATGAAAACTGAAATTGACCTTCTGTTAACGTTGACACTTCAATTACAAACCCTTTGATTGGTGCATGGAGCGATGTTACTCAACTCTCAGCCAAAAAAGCATGTTCTCTTCCTTCCATTGTCTATCATTGCTGAAGAGACCACAAAGCAAGTTTCGCAGGTATTCAATTCAGAACATGACTAAACTGATAATTTGCACTTTGAAGAGATGCATCTCTGTAACTATCATTATTTGAATTACAAGATTGGTTTGATCTCATTTTGTAGCAAATTAATGCAACTATCATTATTTGAATTACAAGAATGGGTTTGATCTCATTTTGTAGCAAATTTAATCTGTTTTAAAAAAGGAAAGTATATGTTTGTCCAAAAACCCACAATTTTGGAGATAATGTTGAAAAACCAAAACAAGTGCTAAGAAATCACTGTTTTCGACCATCACTAGGTTAGCATAGATTTCTTGGTGTTGCAAAACTGATTTATTCTACAAGGACAGGTTCAAAACACATTAAAAAACCACTAGTAATCTATTTAAAGTAGATTGATGACTTTTTTGTGTGTAAACTGGATTATTTTCTAAGCTAAATTCAGTAGCATGCATAAAATTTCAAGGAAATGTTGTTAATAATTGATAACAGAAATCTTAAAATCAACAAAGGGTTGATAGAGAATAGGTAGTAAATAAACATAACCTAGAATCTAAAAGTTCCGTATTTGAATTACTAAATAAACAGATAGTCAGTCACCTACTTACATATCTGTCAGTTAGATTTACTTACCATTTGTATTATATCCTTTATGCCATAGAGGTATGCAGATTTTTCTTGACCAATTTGAAAGAATGATAGTAAAATTTGTCAAAGGTAGTAAATACACAAGCAGAATTTTTTATGCAGTAAAAAAATGGAGTTGTAGAATTAAGTTACAGGTATTACAGTCTATTAAATAGAGACAATAGGCTCTTTGTATTTTTGAGTGTATTTTGGAAAAATTGCTACATGACTGCATTTTACAGAACATGCACTTTTAATGACGGCATCTGGTGTTTTACTTCGGCAATAATCTGCAAAACATTTGTTGGCGACATATTTTTACAGGTTGCCACAATACAATACCTATCTGAAATTACATTTTATTAACTGTTATCTGCACATAGAGGCGCACTTCGTTTACTTAGATATTTAAACACCACTTTTGTTTGGTTAAAATGTCAGATCTGATTGTTTCATTCGGTACAGTAATGTATTATCTCTTATGTTTTAATCTAATTACACAAGATGTGGTTAAACCAAAGAGATAAAAGACATCAGGAGGGAGCAAATGTTATTCAAACAAGTAGACAGGTAGCTTCTACATATGGCTGACTTCTCATTGGGATTTGACACTTCACTGGCATAGCATCTTGCAGATTATGTGTTAAAAGACTGACAAATAAATAACATTCACCACTCTACGATCTGCAAAAATATTTTTATTTTCGTTCAATTCAGGTTGAATCATTTTTGTTTTAAACATAACTGTAGTTAATATTATTAAAAATGGGGTTTGTTAAGAATAAAAATATGTTATACATAATTTCATAATCAAAGTTTTAGTGAAAAGGTTAAAGGTAAAGCAGGATAACTAACTTTTGAACAAGTGGCCATGGAACTTATTATCTGTTGGCGCAATGTGCTTGTTTAGGTTTTCAATATAATTATTATTCTACAGATATTGCAGTTTTACATTAATGAGGTAAGTTTCTTGTGATAATAAGAATTCGACATTTTGCACATAACAAGGATACTTTTGAATTTTAATCCTTCATTTACTACAAAAACATCCATAGAAAACTTAACAAAATACAATATTGTAACACCTTCCATCCAGAAGATTATTTAAAGGCTTTTTCTTAACAATATTATTTATAACATATACATAAAATTAAGCAGTATGTTTAAAAACTATTAGATCTCTTTCTTCAGAGCAGAATAATATGGTACATCTCACAGTTGAATGAAACCAAATGAAGCTATGCTTTAAATGTGTAATTAAAATTGAAATTAAGTGTATCTGACTGAATAAAATACAAAATTTGAAATTATTACAATTTTACATTTTTAGAAGTTTTCTTAGTCTCTTGGTTGAAAATACTGTGAATGTAGAGAAGCTGTAAGTTGATTCAGGATGTCCAGAAAACTGATAATTAATCGTTTCAAAAGAAGAAAGGAAAATAAGTGATTCATTTATCTCAAATAATCTACAAGATTGATTTGATTAAGTAAAGATTTGAGTTCATCACGGCTAGTACCAAGTGTACATACATCTGACTCACAGTCTATGATTTATTAATTTCCAATACTTTGATCCTTTTTGTAAGCTCACATTTAAAAGTAGATGGTTCATATATTATTATTATGAGCACAAAATTTAAAGTAAATGATTTGGTGCAATATTATTAAAGCTATTCACTATGCCATTTTCAAATCAGACTTACCGTATTGTCATAAAACAAAATCTATCCACTACGTGTACAACCTCACAATAAACGAAAAGGAATTCTATGCCCTAAACACATCTTTAACTTCAGCGTATTATGTATGAGCTAATTGTTTTTTTTTTTATGGTAAATAATGAAAGAAATATATGGTTACCATATTTTGCACAACTTTAAATACCTAATTTGATTTGTATTACTTACTTTTGTAACTGACGCAAAGGAAAAATATACGAAAACCTACCTACATTTTCTGACAAGTGCAGGATGGTACCTCAATATGGCTGAACGCTGGCTTCCATTGACAAATTTTGTTATCCGCACTCCCTGGTTGCTACTTCCTGTTGTCTTTTACCTCATATGAATTATATTTTTCACCTTCTTAATTGATGTCAGTGAAAAGAGGTGCTTTAATTTAAAATTGGGGTAATTTACATGATAAATAGTGCTGAATTTAGCTTGTAATAAAAAGGCAGCACTATGTGATTGCCACAACTTTACTGAACCTTTAATTTTTTTCAGGAACAGGACAATCAACGGAAGCGAAGGAACTGAGTGATCTTTTTTTCTGTCTGAGTTTGGTGATTTATTATTTTGGTACATTGTAAATTAGTAGTACATTAAGGTTGTTGCTACACTTATTCAACTGATTAAAAGTTTTTTGGTCATAATAGCCATTATTTATTTATGACAGTTAGCCCTTAAAGTAACTTATGTTGTGTATGTGATGGTATGAATAAATATATTTTTTAAGTCTTTTCTAAGTTTTGTCTTGTTTCCTCGCGATTAAAGTACATGTTTGTGATGATTATCTTGTTTACAAATTTTACAACTTTATAAGAGCTGATACTGCTTGCTGTTACTGGCAATGTCATCTAAGATTATGTTTCCAGCTGAGTCATTGTCGTTAATAATCTAATCATACAAAAAACTCATCATGGTGACGTAGCATTTTAAAACAACTGCAAAGTTGGGTAACCTACCGTAGGTAAATGAAGTGAGTTAGAAACTGCTTTATTTAGTTTCTAATTATAATTTAGTACACATAGGTAATTATTGTATAGCATTAATTAACTATACACAATACAAGTACTACTATAATAGTTAAAAACTTATAAATGAAAAACAGAAATACCAAATATGACAAAATCATAGAATACTTTCCTTGTACATACTGTCACTATTGAATGGCTAATAACACAAAAGAGACTGTATGTTTTAAATTCAGTGCAATGGTGGTTTTTCTGTTATATGTATGTACAACCGACAGAAACCAGTTTTGTCCAAAATCGGTGTAAAGAAAGGTGGTTAATTGAATTTGACCAAAAACCTTTTTTTGAAACCCATTTTTTTAAATCAAATTCAAGACCGATTTCAAAACCTGTGGACCGGTAGACCTAGCCCACCCGCAAGTTCGTACTATGTAGTTGTTAAAGAAGGCGCTAATTCTAGGGAACTCCTGCAGTCTCTGCAGCTGTGCTTGGGCCTCGAGGCAAATTAACACACTATGGACATTTCCTGGAAAACCAAATTATCGGTTTTCTGTTCTCACCAGGACCTTGGATTTATTTTTTTACCATAAGCCATGGTCACGGTAGTAGATAGAGAGGTAAACGCATGATGCTGTGTGCAGCGGAACAATTCCGTAGCCAGTCACGTTAGAGAGAGATAGAGCATAGTGGGAATCGCTCCGGTTTGCATAAGCTACTTTACAGCGCACGCTGTGCTGATAATATCAATCTGATTCCTAAAATTACCTAATCGAATAGCGATGGTTCATTTATCTTTCAAAAAGTGTGGAAATGGTAAGATTCTGTTGTTACTTGTGCAACAATTTTGGAACAAATTTGCATCAGATAATGAAAATCCGCTGCAAATTTAATATCATTACTTCCAGATCAAGTTGTCAAAATGAAATTTAGGCTTTTATTTCTTATATACCATCAATAATGAGGTTTTGAGTATTTTTTATCTCTAGACATTTTTTCTATGACAAACGGTTCTCGTGATATTAGCAAAAATCCATAAATTTGTAAAATCGGTTTTTTCTAAATAACTCGAAAATTATTAACTAAACAAAACAATTGGAAGAGTGCTTTTCGATCAGAAATTTCATTTTCTATATAATAGCAAAATTTAAAAAGAGTTGTTTGAACAGGGTCCAAAATTCATTCAAATTCAAATACTTTTTGTGAGAAACTTTATTTCCTATCGGATGGTATTTTCATATTTGAATTCAGAATTGCAGTGAGCAAATGTGTTAGTAATGGTAAGTACCTATATCTAACAAATGCAAAAGCAGAACGCTTGTATGCCCCCTTGTATAGCTTAGCATATTGATACGACTATGCAAGTTCTATCGGGTAGATGGGTATGTAGAGCTAAATTAACAAAGTGATGTATTATGCTTCTCTTGGATAGACCAATTATATCTTCCAATGGGTTTGTTTAGCTTTGGAAGCCAAATGCAGACGAGATGTATAACCCTGTCTAGACCAGCACAGAATACTGGCAGTGCAAAACCATCCTAGCAAAAGCGTTTTCAGAATTGTAATGTGCAAATGTATTAGTAATGGTAGGTATATCTAACAAATGTAAAAGCAGAATAAGGTGGAAATGCGTGTATGCCGCCTTGTATAGCATAGCATAATGATAGGACTATCCAAGTCCTATCGGGCAGAAGGTTATGCAGAGCTAAATTAACAAAATGATGTATTATGCTTCTCTTAGACCAATTATATCTTCCAATGGGTTTGTTTAGCTTTAGAAGCCAAGTGCAGACATGATGTATTGCCTTGTCTAGACCATTAGTGCAAAACCATCCTAGCAAAAGCATTTTCAGAATTGGAATGAGCAAATGTATTGGTAATGGCAAGTATATCTAACAAATTTAAATGCAGAAGAAGGCAGAAACACCTGTATTCCGGCTGTTGTGAGATAAGGATTAGTCTGTTTTTTTTTTCTGTAAAAGGGGATCAATAAAAGAATTATTTTATTATTATTATAATATTATAATTATAATATTCCAGTCATGTAGTGGAACACCTGCTAGAGGTGCACTTTTAAGTAGGTCAGATTGTCACATACTATAAGTAGTTGAAAATTGGGCCTGTATTTGTATATACTACCAAAAAAATGTGAGAACGTGGTTAGATAATATAACTATGGATAATGAACTAAATACAAGAGTTTATAACTGTTAGAAATTTATAGCTTAATTACCATATATAATAGGGAAAAAATAGTCGGACCTCTGGTTAATGGAACACATGCGGTCGACAGTCTAGATATGGACTATGCAAGGCTGTTCATTGTGCCATTACCCGACYTTGTGAATGGGTATTGATTGATCCTACAACATATCAAAATATGAGCATTARTAAAMTCTTACAGTTTGTTGTCTTGATTTCTCAGACTGTAAGGGAATATGGATTCAATTAGAATCGAGTTGTCAGTTCGACAACTAAATTAAAATTTAATTAAAGTTCAAATTCAGGTAACACTGCAATGTAACATATCTTGAACTGCAAACATGACAGATTTTACAGTAAGGGTTTTATTCTACTACTTTCTATTAAAAAAAGTTGATTCATGTTTACATACTTTATTCTGCACAATCACTTTTTGTAAAATTTCAGCAAGTGATGTAGAAATTACAGTTAAAAACCAAATAAAAAAGCCATCTTCAAATGCTTGTAACTTTTTAAAGAAGCAAAAGGGTACCCAGGTAAACGGACGTAAGTTGCTTTATTATTTCCACATCAAACAGATGGGAAGTACTTTATCGCTAAAAAAATGTTGTTTAATCGCTTTAAAATTTGAACAAAAAAATTTCTTATTTTGTGTGTGGACTCGATACCTTTTGAAGGATTTGACACATGAACCTGAAACTTGGCATGCATATAAATCTCAACTACCGTTTTTGGAGTAAGTAGGGTATCGGGAAGGGGGTGAAATTGGGGTGTAACTACCCTTTTTGCAAATTTTAACTTTTTATTCGTTTTAGTATGTGATTAGTATTATAATTGCGAGTATTATTCGTCCCTATAAATATTCGCTGCAGCAAACTGTTTAGAAGATATTAGCAAAAAAGTGTAACTTAAAAAAACTTAATATATTAAAAGATTAAAATACCATCAGGTAAGAAATAAAATTGTTTTAAAATTTTTTCCAAAATTTTGACATTTTCGAAATATTTGCAAAAAACGTATTCTGGACCCTGTCCATCCATTTTCTTTAAATTTTAGTATTAACATATAAAATCAAATTCTGATCAGAACGCACAATTTGTTTTGTTAAGTTAATAATTTTCGAGTTATGTATTTGGAAAAGAACGATTTTAAAATTTTCTGTATTTTTGCTAATATCACGAGAACCGTTTTGTCTTATAAAAAATGCTCAAAACCTGATTACTGATTGTATAGTGTAAGAAATAAAAGCGTAAATCTCATCTTGACAATTAGATACGGAAGTATTGATACAATTTGCAGCGTTTTTTTTTGCATAAGGAACCTACCTTTCCTCTAGCAGTTTTTTTTCCTTGATGGATGAGAATGGATTTTTGAAGCCCCTAAAAGAGCTTTACCAAACCATTTTGAAAACTAAAATAAAAAAACTCCTGAACACATGAAAAGGAAAWACATACTACTTTTTGGACACATTTATTGACTTAAATGCTGGTGCTATACCAAAATTATTAACACAAACTMATACAAAACATTATTCCAAAGGARKAGAACTGTTGTACTAATGAATAAGTCCTAAGGAAAAATGGAAATTCTACATTCTACAGCAACGAGCAATTAATGCTGGCTGGCAGAAGCAATGATCTACAACTAGACACAATATAAAAGAAAATCTAGTATTATACAACTTATATTTATAAAAATGCAAGAATGATTTATTTTATTCTTAATAGGGTCTGGGCCTGTCTCTGCCGCCGCCGCCACCGCCACTGCCTCCACGATCCCTACAAGGAAATATAAATTAATACAAAAATAAATATTATAAAACCGCCAAATTACAAAAAAAAAAGTTATTAAATGTTTCCCCAGACAGGATACACAACAGTTTTTACAATGTCATGCGTTAGATAAGGAATTCAATATACCCCTTGAGTAAAAAACCAGTCAAATGCTAATAAAATAAACATGAGCCTGGGTCGGAAGGGGTTTTTCGTGAAACACCATCATCTTTCAAATACCTCCACCAAAAGATGACAACAACAATAATAAATGATGAAATGCTAAGAGCTGTGAGTTGTTATGGGTGGTACCAATAAGGACTCAGAGCAACTATCTTTTGATAATGAGATGGTAGAGCCTTTGACTGCAAATTGTTAATATAATATGTACAATGTATTGAAATTGATGTTAATTTTGTGGAGTCCTTTCATATCAATTATTCTTAGTGTATTTATTTGTAAGTTCTGGCTCCTGTTTTTATTAAATTAAAGACACTTTTATCTATAAATATGACGTTTCGACCTATACTTTAGGTCTTTATCGAATATTTTTATTTTATATATTGACAAACTAGTATGAAATTAATATGACATTTACAACTTTGATATTAATATAAAATGTACCTTTGAGTTTGTTCCTTTGCTATTATTGTGTATATAGGTGGATGGTAAATGTGATAGTGAGATTGTGTGATATACCAAAATTATTACTACAAAACAACATAAACGTAAGACAATTTTTGGAAATGATACCTATACAAAAAAAACTAAACATGTGTAAATGACAGGACTGACATACAAGGACTAAGTAATGCATACAACACTATCATATATCATTTAAACTGTGGTAACAAAGCACTGAGCTTTGTTACCATAGGAACAAAAAAACAGAATTTTTGAAAAAAATGACTGCTTCCTTTTCTAAGGAAGCAAGAAGGGCCCACATTATTTTGGCCAGATTTAGCTTCTGCTCATTATGCAAAGAATGTAAAAAATTTGTTAATGGGAAAACAAATAAATTTTGTAGAGAAAGAAGTAAATCCAGCTAGCTAATGTGCCACAGTATCGGCCAACTGAAAAATATTGGGCTCTGCAAAAAGAAGTTACAAAAAACTGAAGAAGCAGCCGCTAGTTCTGAAAATTTTGTTGTTAAATGGAGAAGGGCAAGTAGGAAGATTGCTGATGAAATTGTTAGGAATTTAATGAAGAACATTAGAAAAAGTCTCAGAAAAGAATGGGATTTAAGTTAAAATGCTACTATTACATTATGTTAAATAAAGCTTCAGAAGGTGTTTTCTCCTATATGTGTAATAGCTTGAACAAAAAAAGATCAAAAAAGAATATTCGGCGGTTCAAAATGTCCCGATTTTAAACCGCTGGCTGTGAGTTTATCAGATTTATGTTATATTTAATTATAAAGAAAATATCAAATTACCTTCCACCTCCTCCGCCACGTCCACCACCGAATCCGCCACCACCACGGCCTCGTCCGCCTCCAAAGCCACGGCCCCTGTCTCCTCCTCTGAATCCACCACGACGGTCACCGCCGCCCCTGTCCCTGCTGCCACCACGTCTGTCATCGCCACGGTCGCCGCCGCCGCCACCGCCAGCACCTTCTGGTTTGTCTTCCCCGCAACGGTTGCACTGGTTCCTCCAGGCAAAGTTTGTGTTGCCGCAATCTGAGTTGGTGCAACGCCAGTCGCCCTCGCGGCTCTCGCGGTCACGCATACCACCGCCACCACCGCCGCCGCCGCCGCCTCCACCACCACCTGGGCCTAGAAAAAAGGAAATAATTGCATGACAATAGAAGTAATATAATATGTGGTCTGTCACTGCTCTGGCGTTCTTTTGCAAGTTCATTATTATTTGTTGTAGAGAAAAAGTAAAAAACAAACTATAAATCTAACTTGAAAAGCACTACAACCTAAAAATAGGGTGTTCTGTATTTATTGCACCATACTCTACTCTTTTATTGTTGCAACTACCTCTTGCATTATGCGGGTATTTCCCGAATTATATTTATTGTGGTCATCCGTTTGCTTAGGACCGACCCTAAGAATTGTGGGTTTTTCCTAAACCTTTACCTGTATAGCTTTACCGAGGCTATATAAAGGATTGCAACCGGTGTAGCTCAATCCATCCGGTATGTTTCGCTCAATTCTGTATGTTTCGTTCAATAGTTCTGTATGTTTCACTTAATAGTTTGTATGCATTACAATGTAGTTTTCTAATATAACTTTAGTGAATATGTGCATGTTTTTCTCTTAACTTCATTACAACAAATACATGTGAAAGGAGTTATGCCCTTTCATGCCAGTTTGGATAGAATTAGACGACTCCAAAGGCAAGCACTTCGACATTTATTTTAAATGGAACACCCTGTATATTATTGCATTTAAAATTTTCTTGTTGAAAACAATGGGCACTTTATTAAGCACCTTAAGTTACCTAGTCAATCATTTCAGGGTTATTTAATGTCTTTTTTTTAAGCATATTTAAAATAACTAATATCTCACAAAATAAGATAGATCATCCCATCAAAAACATAAAATGTACAAAAAAAGTCTCATCACACAATCCTTCCATATGTTAGTATGTTGCCGTGTGATTACAAAGTCATTATATTTATTATAGAAATAAAGATGTCTAATATTGATACATGTAGTAAACTATTGGTATATAACTAAATAGGAAATAATTAACTATAAAGTTGCTGAAGACGTGCTTCCATAAATACTAACTAAAATAACTGTTGTGAGACTTGCATTTTTGTACATTTATCATTTGCCTCTTTTCAAGTAATATTTCATGTACTTCAGCTGCATATTTTTTTTAAGGCCTACTCCCCACACATCTGGACAGTTAAAGAGTACTCCACAGTCGAGGTGCATATGTATTAGTGCATTAACATGTTTTCTGTAATATTTTCTTTCATATTTATTTTGCGCAAGAAAACGAAAAGTAGCTCTGTAAACTAATTATATCTCAATGTGTGCCCAAAATTTCAACAAATTTTCTCTGTAAATAAACGAGTAACACAGTTTTTCTCAGAAAGGGGCGAGTTACCATTGTACTCGTTTATTTACAGGGAATATTTGTTGAAATTTTAGACACACATTGAGATATAATTAGTCTACGGAGCTAAGTTTAGTTTTCTTAACGCAAAATAAATATGAAAGAAAATACTACATAAAACATATAAATGCATTAATACATATGCACCTTGGCTGTGTAACGCTCTTAAGTACTTCGGAGTCAGTTACATGCAGCAATCACCAAAAAAGACTGAAACTTTGGGATGTTTCAGTTTTCGTTCCTTTATACGCTAAATACTAACTGAATGCAAAATTTGAAGTTTGTGTCTGCTACAAGTATGTACCTTAAAATTTTAATGATTGGTAAGTGAGTGAGAGAGTGTCAGTGACGCAACAGTTCATAAACTATAGGTCATTGAAAATAGGCCTATTCACTAAAATGTAATTTAATGCAAATTGTACATCTATAGTATTTAAGCTGCTGATAAGCTTCCAGTAAACAGAACTTCATTTGCATTCGTAGTTTTCACACTATGGCCATCTAAAGTTTTACCGTGCCCAAAAACCCTATCCCTGTGTGGAGGTTAGCATGTCACATGCACACTCATTGGCAGATATGCCATTTACTTTATAGAGGGGGGTGGCCGACTAGAGTGCATGTGACATATTACTAGCCTCCAAACAGGAAAAGCGGGAAAATTTCAGATGGTCATAGTTTTAAGACGTGAAATGCAAATGAAATTTGGTTTCCAATGTGTTTACTAGAGACAACTACACTATTTAATTCTTCATAAATTGAAATTTTAGTGAGCAGGCCTATTCAGGCTTTTAGCTTTAATCACAACAAATTTACAAGAGTGTTGAAAGTGTTCGAGTAACTTCGAGAAAAGGATGGTACGCCTGTACTTTTGCTCAACATTGTGGGGGCACTACCATGCCTCCAGATAGCAATTTGCGATTTTCAACAGAGCATGAACAATGAATCAAAATGTATAAAAAGCACCACTTTTAAAGTTCAGATTTTTTTGCACATAACTTTTTTTTCGAAAAGTACAATTTCTTATGTGTGCAGAGGCTGATCGTGCGGTGCTTCATATACCGTCCAAATATATCGAACGAGAGGCTTGCGGACCATTCGGCTTGCATATTTATATGCACCTTAATAGATGTTTGGAACTAAATGTGTGGAATTTTAAACACCTCTTGCATCAAAATATTTTGTTATTGCTTCTTCTTGATTTTTTGTAATAACCTTTGATTGATATGACAATTGTCATTTACATGACAATAAAACAAATTGCTTTAGGTTCTTTTCTTTGTTTTCTCTCACACAACTGCTAAAATAGGGACATATTGTAAATTAATAAAATCAAAAATGAATACACAACAAACTAATTCAAAAATTAGATTTTTATACATTTTGGTAGATTTTTTTTAATATGTTTCAAATGTGAATAACACCCAAATAGTCAACTGTAGAAACACATATGCTTAACAACGTACCCTTATTTTCAACAAGGAATTTGAAAATGCAATAATATACAAGCTGTCCTATTTAAAATAAGAGAGTTGTGTGCAATGCAGCAAAAATGAAGTACCCTGTACAAAAAAAAATATTATGCTGAAGACTTTTACAAATAAGATGGTGTTCATTTTTGTACTTATAATAATACAGCAACTATAGAAGCATGCCAGAGTAATAGCGGACCCTGTATATGTAAATTTAATTTAATAGTGCAACGATCACAAGTAAAAAAGGGAATTCTAAAAACAAATCTTAATCATTACCTGAATCTCTAATGCGTCCTGGACCACCGCCTCCTCTGCCGCCGCCAAAGCCGCCACCCCCACCACCTCTTCCTCGACCGCCACCACGACCTCCACCCCAATTGTCCTTTTTGGTGGCCAACTGCACATTGATCACGGTGCCTCGAAAGTCCTTGCCGTTGAACCAGCTTATTGCAGACTGAGCTGCATTCGAATCGTCATAGGTGACAGTTGCCTCTCCTTTTGATTCACCCGTCTGCTTGTCCTTGTACAGCCACACCTTGTGCTTCATAGTCTTCTTATCAATCTGTAAAAGGCAACCATGTTAAAATTACTTCACAATGTGTAATTAATTATAATTACTTTGGGTAAATTGTAATATCGATGTAATTTCAAATAATCAATTACATTTACTCTTTGGATAGGAATAGTTTTAAAACAACAATGTGTTACTCGTACCCTCACCCATACCTATTATTTTACAATAAAACATATTTTATTATCACATAAAACAAAATTAAAAAAAAATAAACACAGTTTTTCAAATTGCTCATCTGACCAATTGTTCATTTAGCTTTCAAAATTTGATCACCAGAACTAAACATTCGCTCAATGGGAGCAAATAATGGTAACATGACTATATTTTTATAAAATCTCACATATTCCAGGATTGCTTTAAGAGGGGCGTTTACCTAGAGCGAAACGGGTCATTTTAAGCACCTGCCGTTTTACATTTTACCGAGTTATTCGAAACTCTTTCGAAGTGAAATTTCGACATCGGCATGACAAAAGATGTAGCTACAATGTAGAGTTCGAGTTTTTTCTGAATTTGGTAGGATAATGTAAATATTTGTTGTTATATTTTGCTTAAAAATGCGTATTTTTGGCGAGCTATTTCTCGAAAACGAAGGCACATAAACGAAAAATTCGAACTCCACGTTGTAGCTACATATTTCTTTGTACACTACCAAAAACATGAGCACGATAAATGAGTAAAAACATTCAAAAGATCTAAAACTGCAAACCCTTCCGTCACGAGTGCGAAATGCGAATGCCCATCCCCACCAGGTCCGTCGCGTGGTATCCAGTGAACAGTGAGGCTAAGATACAAACCTGTCGGGAATGATCGAGTGGTATACGATCTATTCCGATAAGACTGAATTTCTAAGATTGTATGTCTAAATACATGTGACATAATGTTAAAACCTCTTTCACTCTTAGAATGAAATGTTCATATTTACAGAAATAAATGGGTTATTCCATATTTTGAATAACCTGGTATAATATGATAGTAAGTTACTAATATCATGCTTACTTTTTTATGCGCACATTACAGTCAGCAGTACATACGATCTTTGCGTAATTTCAACCTATCGGCTACCCTCTTACGTCCCATGTCCCGCTGGTAATATGGGTTGCATAGTTTACATTTCTGCCCGATCGCTCCAAGTAAATGTCCCTCTTAACACACAGTAATTTTTTACTTTTAGGTAAGCTAAAAATTCTGTATCTAAAGCATTTTCCAGCTCTGGAGCTGGAAAATCCATATAATAAAAAATTTGAAAATATATATCCTAGAGGTGAATCCCAAGGACTTTGGTTTGGTTATTATCACTTGAAGGCAAAAAGTGTTCTTTGGACTTATGGGTTCTCTAACTGTGACATAATTTCATTTATTTTTGTTATAAAAAATCCCGTTAAGTTTAAACTCTGGTAAGGGAGGAGTTGTCTAAATGTATGGTATTCTGAATAACTGAAATTAAATTGCCATACACTTTCCAAGATGCCATAAACTTGTCATACACTTTCCAAGATGAAATTCACATTTAGACTGTTTTAACTATCCTCATTAAAAAAATATATTTCTTTGGTGGTGCAGTMAAAGCAATTAAACTTAAATCAGCTAAATTAGATTTTTTTGCAAAAATATTTTATAGTTATGAAACCATAGGTTTCTGCTATCAGTACTCTTCAGCAAAAAAAAACAGTTATATCTGGGATAGGTTTTGACAACTATTTTTAATTAATTCAAAGGTAGTGAACAAAAAATTTAAAGTTTGAAATTTTGAGCCGAGCTCTGTGATTTAATTATAACAAATATTAAATATGCTTTTCACATATATGTAGATTTCAATTAAATCACAGAGCTCGGCTCAAAATTTCAAACTTTAAATTTTTGTTCACTACCTTTGAATTAATTAAAAATAGTTGTCAAAACCTATCCCAGATATAACTGTTTTTTTTTGCTGAAGAGTACTGATAGCAGAAACCTATGGTTTCATAACTACAAAATATTTTTGCCAAAAATCAATTTAGCTGATTTAAGTTTAATTGCTTTGATTGCGCCACCAAAGAAATATATTTTTTTTAATGAGGATAGTTAAAACAGTCTAAATGTGAATTTCATCTTGGAAAGTGTATGGCAATTTAATTTCTTAGGGCAAACACATTCTACATCATCAGAATCTTTAGTAGATCGATTGACACTAATCCAAATAAATTAGGTTTTGCTACAGCACACTGTAATGAATTTAATGTAAAATGGTTTTTCCTGTGGAAACGGTCTTTTAAATCTACCTGCATGCTGATCTGCAATCAGATTTAAACTTTCCACAAATTGAAACTATTAATAATTCTGTCGAATGTAATTGTAACAAAATGAGTAATTCAATTACAATTGCAGAACAAATAATTAATTACTGCTTCAATTAAAACGAAAGTTGTACTTTATTACTTTTTCAAGTAACTGTAAACAGCACTTGTAAAAGGCTTGGTAATCTGGCAATTAGCAGCGGAGTTACTGAGTTTTAAGTGACAGATGCAAAAAATGTCTAACAAACCAATATGAGAGCATCTCGTGGCAAAGTTGACGAGTGGTATACGCTTTAAGGATGGTCATGAAGACATAAAACCAAAGATGTCATCAAAAGTAAGTGTCAATTCATCAAAGATCAGTCCAAATTAACATCAAAATTACTAGAAATGTCATTGAATATCTCAAAAACAGCAATTCAAGGCATTCTTCCCAAACATTTGGACCTCTGAAAGGTCTGTTTACTCTCTTTCCATACAAATTGACTGATAACCAAAAATATACAAGATTATTCAAAGGATATCACAGTGTTAATTAAAAAAGTGTAAATACTTTGTGACTGGTAATGAAGCATGGTATATTCAATACGATTCAGAACCCACACGACAGCTAAATCCGAAAAAAAAAATGAAACTAAAAGTGAAGACAATGCTGATTAAATAACTCAGAAGATTATCCCACCTGGCCAGACAACTAATGCTGTATTTAATTGTTCTGAAGAATCTGAAGTTGGGGGAAATTCAGCTATAATATCATGAAACTTGATAAATGCACCATTCTTATGTTTTTGGCTGTGCAAATTGTTGTATAGTCACGAGGAGACATGTTACAGACACATATAACTGGTTTATTAAAAAATATGTAAACAAACCAGGAATAGGAAGGCTGTAAATATTGTAGCGGAACATCAAAATTGAACTTAGATAATATAAATCCAAGCACAGAGTGCAGTCCGCATATTCAGTATCAGAATACTCTGTGACAAAAATATGACTTCTTTTTAACTATTCTAGCCAATAAATACACATGATATTAAAAAAAAAGCTTATACCTTTATGACACCAATGGAACCAAAATGCTGCGCAATATCTTCCTCTGTTAAATCAGGATTCATGCCAGAGACAAAAACGGTATCTTCCTGGACAATATAGTCACCCGAACCACCGCCTCCTGTAATTTAAAAACTGTTGTAGAACAGGAAGCTGGATAATCTCATTACAATCTAAAACCTGTCCTGACTTATCATTTATCTACTTGGTATCATGTTGAAAACTAATTCGCTAATTTCTTCAAAATAACATAGTAGTTACTACTTTTATTAATGATTAAATTACCAATCCAGTATATTGTTATGACCAATATTTGTGTACCATGGGAAACTAGAGATGGAAATACCCAAATTAACCATTATTACCAATAAATATTAACACACCAGTTGAAATATTGAAAGACCTGTACCCTGTATCACATTTTTATTTGAATATCAAGTCCTTTCTTACAGTATCATACTTCAAAACTCGCAGGGAGTAACTAACCAGATTAAAAACACTATATACAAACACCCATCAAAATGTCWTMACTCCGATAAAAAACTTTCAAACAAATCCACCTGTTGCAGCTAACATATTTKTAATACTGTTGTGTAACACATTCTCTATTGTCAAATAAGAGTTACAACTGTTAAACCTTATTTTTAGATTTATAATATTTTCTCCCAGGTTCTTACACATCTATTTAAAATCCTCTAGGAACACAGTATAACCTTATGAATACCATTATCTTTCCACAGATAAACCATMAATGGCTCAAATATGATTTTCTTACATTGTCAGCTGWCCCCATACAGWATTAACATTTTTCGTTTCATGAAAACCTTCATTCCTATAACCTATAACTWGTTTACACCATGTTCTTTTCATAAAATCACTACCAGATACCAKTCAATAATATCACTAAATATTGCTTTCGTGTACTGTGATACTCAACATAAAAACACAACCTTATTATTCATATGAAAGAGCTGAAAATGGCCATAAAACTAGTATTGACATTCCAGTCCTTGAAAACGCTGCAAAGCAAAGATATCAAGAATGAAACGACCAATTCTAGCATAGCTGTAAAGATTTAGTTGTTTCAATATTGTCCACATCACAGTTCTTTCAGTTTGTTTATGTTACTTTTCAAGTGACCGATACCGATTTCTATTGGTACTCCTGTCAAATTTAAAATGCCTTTTAAACATGCTTTTGCTTGTATGTTTCAGGTCAACAAACCAAAAAAAGATAAACCTTAAGAAGTATGGTTTAAAGGATAGCACACAATTATAAATGATCAGAGTGAAATTTAAATATGGTGTCCGCAAATGGTAACCAAGAAACMCTGTCACTAAGAGTGCTATGAAACATCCAGGATACCAAAACAGTTAAAAACAAAATAGTACCTTTAAAGATTAAAAATGCGAATAATGAATAATGCACAGACATCCACCGAGAGTAATATTATTACCAATTTATGCATGTACTAAAATATAGTACATCTAGGAAGTATTTGGAGTGTTCCATCTGAAATAATTAATTCTTAATGTATTTTAAATATTAAACAAACAAAAATATTTCATCGTTTAACCAAAATAATTGTAAAAGATTTCATACCTACACTATGATGTGGTTCTTACAGTCCTATATGATATAAACTGAAGCCTGGGAGTTACAAGAATACAGTTAAGAACTTGACCACCAATGTAACTGCTTCTCCAGAATTAATTCCCATTGAAAATGCCTCGAAGTTTATAAAAGTGGATTTAAAACAAGGTGTAATAGCTGTTTCCTGCATTTTAATAAATACCGAGTTATCATAAAGCAAGGGATAAAAGAGAATGGAATCTATTTCTTCCATTTTGTTGTAAAATTGCCAAGCATTCCCCCAAATTGCATATGGCACTGTCAAACTATTCTGGTTGAATTGCACACGTTTGCTCCTTAACACTGTCCTTCCATTGCTCTAGCATTGTTAGCTATGTTTTAAACATCAAATTTTTTAAATAACCCCACAGCCAGTATTAATCTGGGTTAAGATCAGGCGATCTTGGTGGGTACGAATTTGCAAAAGATCTGCTGATAATACAACCTGTGCAGAGGTTCTCCATCCTGCATAAAAATTACGTTTTTATATGCAACTATGGAATTGCATAATCCCTTAACATCTGCAGGTATATTTAACCAGTAAGTTACGGCCTCACCATTCTGTATTTTCTCAAAAAACAATGGATAAGTGATGAAATTAGCTGCGAAACCTCACCAAGTAGTGACTTCTTTGTCATGAAAACCTTGCTGAAAAATTTCATGTGAATTTTCTGTTGACCATCTGTCCATAAAATATGGAATAACCATTCGATTTCAATTTCAGTCTGAGCCAATATTTGTAACAAAAAATCATACCTGCATCCTTTAATTCAAACAGCAATTGCAATTTATAGAAATAAATTTTTAGGAGGTTTTGATATCGTATTCACACTATTGATTGTTATTAAATTAGTATTGGCTACATTTCGATTTTCCCGAATAACCTTTGAGATCACTAATCCTTGGTTTTCCAGATCTGGAAGGTGTTACAAGACCATGTTTTTTTAAAGTCCTGTTCTCAAATCCATGCTTGTAAGAAATCTTCGTGATACAGGAGTGTAATTTTTACCACATTCATAATAACATTGCACTAAACCAATTCCAGTTTGCAGTTCCATGTTCAAATTGTTACAATTTACATAAGTTTTATTTTGAGAACAATTATCTCGCCATGATCACTTGTCACAGTTCTTTTGTATTCCAGTAATCCACACCAATTTTTTTTATTAATAATTTGATTTGTTAAAAATGTATAGCTAGAAATATATTCCTTACTTTATGATAACCCCACACATTAAATATTAAAGTTTGTTGAAGGCTTTGAAATACCCTAGACATAATGGTATTTGCATAGATCACGAAGTATGAAAACCCCTTTTTTTTTTGCGTTTTCACAAAGTACCTGGCAAAAGCCTACCAAATTATCAGTATCGGTCAATGTAACGTCAACCTACAGCTCTTTCATGCGTAAATAAATAACCAGATATAAGAGTGTAGAAAAAAATGCACCAGATATCAGAATCTGGTGCTTTTACCTTTGTTAAAACCACCCCTGCCGCCACCGCTAAAACAGAAGTAAAGCATCAGTAGTGTCGTAGACCTCAATAGGGGTGAGAATACACATGGGTACCACACGCAACGTTGGCATTAAATATGCTACTCAAGTCAAATGTGTTCTTCTGCTGGAGACCTAGTAAACTGGCTTGACAAGATGTTAAACATTACAGAACACATTTCAATCAAACCATTCAAACCAACATTTACTTAATGTTTTTTTTTCCTGATTTTAATCACGAACAACAAAACTGTCGAAAGGTACAATAGCAACTTCAGCTGTGTACTGAAACATATTAATAGTGAACACTACTATTTAGTGTTGTATTGATGACACTACACTACTGTTTATATGTTACGCATTTCTGCATAAGAATACAAAGTCATGACCTTTACTAAATTTCATTAGAAAATGATTTATAAAAACTGATTTTCTGATCCAATATGGCAAACACTTCCTTAATAAAAAAAATACAATTACATGAATACAACCCTTGCAGCTAATGTACACACATAGTACTTATAGTTTTAACATCTTTTTAATGCCCACTTAAATAATCAAGTTTTACATCACTGGGAACATTAATAAGGGATACACTCGTGTTCACATTTTCTTTGTGGGGCCATATCTAATGTGTAATCACCTACACACAACATCCAGGAGACACAATATTCCTTTTATATGACAATCGTCCTTTACTTCAAATACCTATTCAAAACTGATCCAAAATGTGAACCATAAAACTCAAAAGAAAGTTTCTTGATATTTGGTAGTTCCATAATAAATGTCTGGTTTGTTTCTGTACTGTTCTGACTATGTTTGTTATAATTTGCAATATTGGTTTATAAAACTTTATAATGGAGAAATTCTTAAAGAAAACTTCTCTAAAAACTAAGGCAGAATTACACAACTTGTGGTTAAGTTTTGTATAATGGAAGGAAATGCCTGCGGCAAAAAACAGTAATACTGTATACTAGGCAGGCCAGAACTATACCAACTACACTCACCAGTACAAAACATAAGCACCCCCTATAATTTTTAATGAAAAATGCCCTAATTTTTCTGATTTTTCTTACTTCTTTTCAAAGGCTAACAACAGTTCAGTAAAATACCCTAAAGAATGTTTTAATCAAAAAGTGTTCCAAATTGGACACATGTCATATGTGGTTTATCTTGCTTGTGTCACTAATGCTAATTTGAAGATGTTTTTTTTTAAGCAAAGAAACTATTGCATTTATTATTACTCTCATTCAGGACGGACAAAGTCAAGTTTAGATGGCTAACAAATTCAGCGCCTTATGCAGTACAGTGCAACATATATTTGCATGTTTTTAGAGATAGCAGCTTACATCGACGTCCTGGAACAAGTTCCCAGAGAAAACCTACTTATCAGGATGACCATTTTTTGGTGTCTTCAGCATTAAATAGTCAATTAACTGTTGTAGAGATTAGAAACAATCCTTAACATACCAGGGGCGTAAATGTCAGTGAACGAACCATTAGAAGACGGATGAATGAAGTTAACCTGCTACACAATCCAAACTTTCCAGGGAACATCCGAGTAGCCAGATTACATTTTGCTAAAGAGCATCAAAATTAGAATGCAGATGTGTTTTCAACGACAATGAATTTATTTTTTAAAAAATCACAATAGCTCAAGAGGATACAAGGAATAACACATTATAAAGTTATTTTTTTCAAGTTTTAGAAAACCTAAGTTTTCGAAAACGTGTATTTGCAGTTTGTGTAATTGTAATAAAAATATATTTGCTGGTAAAAATTTGAAAATATGCATAATTGACATTTATTATGGAACAATCAAATATACAACTAAGGTCAATGAAAATAATATAAAAACAGCATTTTGTCAATAACTAATAAACTGTTCTCTATTTTAAGCTAAAATCAACCCTGTTTTTAAATCTAAACCAATCACATACCTCAATTTAAGGTGTTGTCATGGTTGCTGGGTTAATTTTTAACTAATCACAACTTTAATAAAGAGAAGAGAAACCAACCCAATAAATTTAACAATAAAAAATTGTAAATTTTGAATTTGGTATATACTTTACATGCTATTTTCATTGACCACGACTGCACATAAAAAAATTATATTAATTGGAATAGTAAATACACCATCTTCTGAAAAATGAATGTCAACAATTATTCGTGAAACATGGGTTGCATCACTCATCTTGTGAGTTACACCTTTTTTTCTGTTCTTCTGAATAATTCCAGCACATAGTGCTTTAAATGCTTCCTTCGTTTGTTGTTGGTTATTGTGCAACCCAAGATTCAAGAACTGTATTAAGTTCTTTTTCACATAAAATGGTACACCAGATTTTTGCATCCTTTGATGGATTTACATTTTATTAAAACCATAAACCAATTCACACATATAAAACACACATAACTATTAATTTTTTTTATATCTATATGTAATTTTTAATACCATACACATAAATTCAAGTAACATACAATTCAGTTAAATAAAAAAATTATTAGATGATTACCCTTCTGAAACTTTAACCATGTAATTAAAATGTGTTGTTTTATTTCATAACAAATCACACTTGAAGAACACTCATTTCGTATGATCAAAACAAAAAAATAATTAAAAGAATCTTCGAAACTTACCCAAATCCTCCACCCCTACGATCACCGCCATCTCGGCTACCATAATCACCTCCACCACCACGGTCGCGGCCTGTTAAGAAAAAAATTTCACTGTTTCTTCCACCACAGTTATTGTAGTCAAAATATAAAATACATTCAGAAAATAATGTTGGTTGGTTATAGTTGAAGTATTGTTTATGCTTACCTCCATAGCCGCCGCCACCACCACCGCCATAACTGCTACCTCCCCCACTGCCGCCGCCATAACCACTCCCTCCACGGTTATAACCACCGCCGCCACCACTACCGGAGTTATAGCCGCCACCACCACCTTGGCCACTTCCGTATCCACCACTTCCACCGCTGTTGTAGCCACTGCCACCGTTTCCTAAAACAAAAGAATTTACTGTGAACAAAAAATTCACTACTAAGTTATGTATTTATTAGGCTTTCCAACGAACTGTCAGTGTCTTTAAAAATGGCGTCTGTAGGGTAAACAAAGATTGGACATCTCTGTTTAGCAAAAATTGGAATAACAATAATAGCCGAATCACCCACGCCGATAACAAATACACAAAACTCAGTTACACACCTAAAATCTTTTAAACAATAACTACAAAATACATATAAACATACTATATCAAGTCTTTGTTTACCCTACATATGCCATTTTTAAAAATACTTTGACAGTTCGTTGGAATGCGTAATTGAATTTGCAGGCGTAATATTTAAGGTTAAGTCCTTTACCTTCAGCATTTAATTTCAGGGATGGTAGATGACACTCATTTTAGTAGAAAATATCACTAAAAAAATAGCTATATAAATTTCTTGCCCAATACTAGAAATCTACACTACACAAAATGTAAAATACCTGTGTTATTTCTAAGTATTTCTAATGCATATACAAATCAATCTAATGTTTAACGTACTAATGTGAATGCTTTGCAATGAACACATGGTGGCAGCACCTCGCAATAGATAGAAGCACAATGTTGCATATCTCATAATTATCGGTAAATTCAAACTGATATTTTTGCCCAAAATTGTATACGTACATACATTTATATGTCTGATAATTTTATAAATTCATTTAAATCATTCGGCCTGCAAAAAGTTTTCTTTTTAATAAATTAGAAGTGGCTAATCCAAATATTAAAATATTTACATTTTCCAATGCCAGAAATTTCGATAGTTACTTGTTATAGTGCCATCCATCACCCTTAAAATAAAACACTGAAGGCTAAAGACTCACCTTAACAAAAGCAATATGCAATTCCATATTAAACACAAATGTGCAGGTGAATGTCTACCCCCTAATTCATTAAGCGAACTAAGGGACTATCTATTCCCCATTTACTATATGACACAGTAGGAGGCTGCAGGTATAAAAACAATTCTACATCCATGCCTGTGTCAACAATAATACATTGTGATAGTTTAAATTCATATTCAGAACAAAATGAAATATTTATAACTTGACAGAGCTGGTTACAACATAACTATAACTCCCCCCCCCCCAATTGGGTATTATCACTTTTTTTGAAAATTACGTAAAATGAATCTTGAAGTGCATATATATCGTACGCCATGTTGAAAAAAACAAAAATAATATTTGTAGGTAGAGAATTTCAGGTCTGAAATTCGAATCTTAGGAGTCACCGCCAAAACGCTTCTATCCAACTCGTGACGTCAAGTGTCATGTAAACATTACCAAGGAGCGTGCTGTTTAATGGTGTAGTATCATTCTTGTATAGGAAAAACTTTTGTGTGGTGTTTATTGAAAGGACAGTGTAAGAGATCGCACCAAAAAGTGATTTGTGTAGTTTTACAAGCATCTGTTATGTATGGAAAACAAAACAAGTGTTGTTTTGTACATGTACTTCAGTCAGTACAGCTAACAAAATTTTTGTAGCCGTTCCTCGAGATTATCAACGTATGAAAAAGTTGTTTAAGGCCCCTAGACGTGATATGCCGAAATATCTTCGCCGCGTTGAACCGCTCGTCGCTGTACACATATTCCATAACAATGAACATGCCTTCAGAAGTCATAACTAATAAGTATTTCACTTTTTCTTGGTGTATTTTAATTCGCTTGTCACAAAATGACGCAAACAACATACTGATAAATTGACGGGCTGAGGCTGACGCGTGACGCGCTGACCCCAGATGTAAACAAGTGGCCATTTACAAGACACCTGACGTCACGGCCAATATGTTCGCGTTTTGGCGGTCCCTTTAAATATTCACATTTTTAATATTAAAAATACACCTTACGATCCATTTTTTCGAATTTATAAGTTGCCACAACTGTTTTGTGGATTAGATGCTACCTATTAATATGCAATTTAATAAAATATAAATACATGGCAAATACCCAATTGCAGAGAAATATAAAACCGGACTCAGAGGACTAGTATATTTGCCCAATATTTGTCCCTTGCGTATACTTGCCATGTCGTGTGAGAGCGTTACTTGTACAATTATTTGTCACTGGTCAGTTTTCCATCATCTGTCGGTAAAAATGGCACAAGTCAAAGGGATTACAACACTGATCTCTAAATAACTGGATGTCGCATAAGTCATTCAAAACTGTGATAAGTAGCCACCATGCCGCTGGTACTCGTACTATCAATTTAACGGCACGTTAAAATTTTAGGTTAGATCCTTAACTATATAATATGGTTATGAGTAAATGTAACATCCAGTTTGTACTGTACATGTTTCTTATTCAAACACTACAACTACAACGATCATCTTTTGGAAGTCTGCAGACAGATGATGAGTTCACGATTTTAACCGTCAATCATTAACGTTATATTTACCGCAGAAGCGAACCTTTGTCAAAATTTTAGTACAAGGACCAGTGGCTAGGCGCTAAAGTGGCATAAATCTATCACAAATAATTTACATGCATTTTGGTATATAAGCGACATCCAGTTATTTAGAGATCAGTGGATTACAATTATTGGCGCATTTGACAAGAAAGAACTTGTCTGCACTTGTGGTGACGTTCACACGAGCCATACATATACTTGTAATCTTTCTGCGCTACTATTCAGTCCACATTTTAGTTTGCAACGAATAAGATGTTATTTTGGCTTGATCTTTGTTTAATTACTGGCTAATTTTATTTATTTATTTATTCATCTTTTTCTTCTTTTTTATTTTTAAATAATATCCACTCATCAAAACAAAAGCTGCACAAGCAACAATGTTTTCAGATCGTGCGCTATCCATACTGGTCAACTGCCTTCTGTTTATTTCGCCAAGTTGCTGGCATATTTTACAAAGAATATTGTACACATGATGTGAGTCTTTTGCTTGCCCATTGCCTGGTGCATTTGGCAAATATACAAATATTGGCGTATTTGTCAAATGTACAAGTCGTCTGAGTTACATTACAATTAATAAAATAAAGCATACAGTGAGCAAGTAAAGTATGGAATAAACTATAAATGGTTTTAGAATCTAGAAATAATCAACTTTTTTCTGGGTAAGAAAATGTAAAAAACTGGGACCTTAAAGCAGAAATTTATGAAATATCCAGTTCTAAAGTTTTGAAAATGTAGGAAAAGGATACGAGATACGACCAGTTATTGGCAACTCAAGCTAAGCGATACAATGTCTTGTTCTTTTGTGTACGCATGGCAAAATACAAACGCAGATTAGTCTTCATTACTTTCCTATGAAAGGCAAAGAGTCGATTTAATGACTAACACACTAGGCTGTTTTTAAGAACTTGATTTTTATACCAACTGAATAGCAAAACAGAAAATGGAAAAATTTTCCTATTTTCACTGAGGACTTTCATAGAAGTTACATGCCCTATTAGTTTTATACCAACCTAATATGTATAGGAAAGATAATTATTGCCTGAAATCATTTATAAATGAAAATATATGTGATGTTTGATTGGGTTTGCAGGCATATTACATAGTGAAAAAGTAATATGCCTGCAAACCCAATCAAACATCACATATTTCCAACCTAATATAATATATACTATAAGGTACCAGTCTTAATATAATGAAGACTGATATTAAAGTGAACACTACTGTTATGAGGACTCTTCCTGACCCTTTTCTTTAACACTCAAGTAAATTCTCTCACATGTGTACTAAGCTTTAACTGTTGGAAATCACAGAGCAATTACTCAATGATTATTTCCAGTGTTTGTTTAAAATTAAAGCGCAATATTTCTTGTATGGTATTGTCAATGTTGTTTGGGAAGATAACCTAACAGATATGTAAAACAATATTTGTTAGCATGTTGGCTATGCTAAGTACAGAGATGCAGGTGCCGCTCATACCAAGATGGTTTTATGATTGACAAGGGATTCTTGATAGACTATTTATGCATAACTCACCACATACAACCATCTTAAAACAGCGTTTCACTTTAGACGAGACACAATACAGGTAATTAAAGAGTAACATCATTTGCTATTGTCAAAAAGTGTATGTACATTTGTCCGATTTAAATTTTCAAGTTACTCTGCAGTTCATAGCTATCTGACTTTCAGTCAAAGCAGATGTACGTGATCACAAACTAAAAACTGAAAATACCCGTACTAGTGTCAAAAATATTGTAGGTTACTATGTATTGTACATGGTATATCTGCTGGCATTTATGTTATTAGTTTGCTAAACTTTTATGGCCTACTTTTTAGGTGTTTATGACATACCTCGGACATTCCCTATTTCTGTAGTCGTTAGTTGATGTTGATTTCAATAAATTTTGTTGGAATTTATGAACGTAAACTCTCAAAATAGATTACCAATTTCACATTATACCTAAGTAATTTAAACTGACGGATGTGTCTTCTTCTGAAAATATAAGCGTTTACATTTCGAAATATTTTACAATACATTGTGCTTTTATGTGTAGTGCCTCGTAAAATATTTCCAAATGTAAAAACTCATTTTTCAAAAACTACATACGTCTCAAAGATTCATATTTAGAGGGTAATGTACCATGTTCATGTAACATTTCAAAAAATTTTATGTGGTTCGCTATTCTGCATTATTATCCCCCACATACGGGCACACATCCCAAATGATGATAAAGTGCGAGGAGAACGACAAATAGTAAAATGCAGTGCATAATAACCACAAAGGGTCTTCTTACCTTGGCTGTCACCATATCCACCACCACTGCTTCGGTTCTGGCTCCATCTGCTTCCACCACCTACGCCCCCCTGGCTGCTGCTGTAGGAGTTACCACCAGAACCTCCCCCGCTGCCACCAAAGGTGTTGGGGTACGCAGTAGAAGGTGGCGGTTGTGAATAATCGCCATAGGCGGTAGATCCACCCCCTGAACCATAAGAACCATATTCTGTAAAAACTGACGCGTTTGAAAAGACTGCAAGACTTAAAAGTAATGTTATCCTAAACAATTTATTTCCAAAAGTAAGCCATCTTAATCGGTAATTAATAGTAACTTTACTACTAAAATGATGTTTGCATACATAGCAATGGAAGTGTTTTATTCTATGTTCTACTACATTCTGTAACCGCCTTTAATAACACGAAGCCGATAAGCGGCAAGTTGTATAAAATGTTTGCATTATTAGATTACTACGATATTATATAAAAAAATATTGTAAAAACAAGAAAACAGAACTAATTTAGGCATACATGCAGGTATTAAAAGTTAATGATGAGGTTTAAAATGATAGATATAAAAAACTTACGACTATCGCCCATCGTTGTACCGCTCGCACACAACCACAAGCGAACGAAACAAAACAGGAAGTGGCGCCACTTTTGACTTAACGTTGGCGTTTGGCGGCACTAGACGCGCATTCGATCAGTGTTGCCTGATGTAGTATAGTAAACTTTCACAAGCGAAAAACCAAAAGTAATTTGAAACGTGATGCACGCTACATGATAATATGTTAAGTTTAATATTAAATATTAAACTACCATTGACTTATAGATAAGAACTGTTCTTAAAAATTTTGAGAAGACTTTAAAATTGCAGCTAAAGATTTTTATTAAAATGAGTATGTATAGTACATATATGTAACAATATTTCCTGCATAGCTCCAATAATAATAATAATAATGGAAAACTGATTTGCCACATAACAATGCCGGAATTTTTGACATCCAGATTGTATATAAACATACTTTAAATTATACAAAAAAATGTTGCAGTAATCGTCGAATTAACGTGAATTGTTGCATCTGGCATTGCTGAATGCTGAGCTAGCTTGTTGACGTGGATTACTGAACACGAGCGAGAGTGGGATGACTAACGTAGTTATTTGCATTTGGCGCTACTCTTGAATTAATAGAACTTTTGCAAATAAACGTGACCTTTGAAATAATGATAAAATCAAGCATAACATCAAACCAATACGTTTACGAAAGCGTTTTTACCACGTAACTGAAATTTACAATTTATATTTTGAAATAAGAACTGACAAATACCAAAAATACATAGGTATGTGTATGTAAATAAACCTGGTAAAACACTGAAAAAGCTGAAGGAAATGGGTGGTTCTCAAATCATAATGTTCAATAATCACATTGCTTTTTATACGGGCTCTGGTGTGATATTTGAAAGTAATAGGCATCTACCTAGAGCATGTAGGTAGTAGTGTTTTTATTCATATCTTTATTTTTGCATTTTTTTATCCCTGGAAAATTCATCCAGTATTACTTATGCTGTGAAGTATCTTTTGCTTGGCTGTTCCTTTATATTTAACCCATCACTTTCAATGTTTCACAGCTCAAGAAAGGGCTTAAAACAGCCTTTGTTTATCGGGGCAAGAAAATAATAAAACTCAACAACGAATGTTGTGAAAACGGGCATTGAGAATTATTTTTTTTATTAATTAAACTTGCAGATCAAGAGTTCGTTGCAAGCAGCGTACAAAATTAGAAAATGCATACTGCTATTCAAGAATTTAGAATTTTATAACCGAGCCTATCTATATTACCTACATATAGGTAGGTACCATACCCATATGTAAAATTATTGTGTTAAAATCTCCCAAGTAAAGGTTGCCACCTGCCCCTTTTTGACCACAATGTCCTTGTGACCTTCTTAGCATCCAGTTGTCTCTTTTATAAATTAATATATTGTGCTAATATTGCTGACATACAAATATTATTAGAACTTTTATTTTTTCCAAAGTAGTGAATCTGCCCTTGCAACTTTGTTCAGATTGTTTGATTTACTACAATTTTAAAGAAAATTGCTAAGAATTTTTAGTAACTGGAAAATAATATAAACAGTTTTTTAATATATCTTGAATTCTCTAAGAAATTAAGTTATAAATGTAATTGCTTTAATTCTTACTAAAATAAATAAATAATTTTGGTCATCTAACAGCTGAATAACTAAAAACATCTGCGGCTGCATTAATTGATTAACACAAGTTCGGGTTATAATCGGCAAAACTATCTCAGATTCTTTATTACAAATTATGTACAGTAAGTAAATAAAGGGGAAAATATAGTGCAAACATCAAATTGACAAAAGCCAATACTTATATTTTTAAATCTGTTATGTCTGGTAATGGTCATTAGTCTGTCACTGAATATCATTATGAAGTTACCTACCTATGTATGTTTGTTTAAATAGTATATGTCTTTTAATTTTCGACCATTTCTTAAAATGATAAAGCAAACTATTTAGATACAGTACAGCATCAGGTTGTCAATGCAAGAATCAATAGGTAGGTATATCTATATAATAAGAATATATTTTTATCACATACAATAAAAAGAACTTAAAGTATTTGTGTTGCTTAAAATATATTATTGTTATTTACCCGGGAAGAAAAACCTATATTTTATTATACCTGCCATTTATTGTATTATACAAATATTTTTATATAGGTAGTTAGAGTAAAGGTAATAATTTTTGAACATATATTTGAATTAATACCTAAATTTTTCTTCATTTGCTTTATATTAAATACTTTAAGTTAAACTGTCCTCAGTAAAACAATATGCTGCTTTGGTCTGGTACCCTATTTATGCGTTTCATTCGATTCAGCTGGAAAGAATTCAATGACGATTTTGTAAATTTCTTCCTTTCAGTTAGATGGAATATATAGTGCTGATCAAGATAAATTGCTAAGTCAACATGGTGTGGCTGGACAACAAATGTTATCTGTCAATTTTTGTTGCTAATCCACTTTCAGAAGTTTAATTTAATTAATTATTTTTTCTTATTACTGTTTTATTTGGTAAGGGTTACTTCAATTACAATATTAAAATATATTGTTCTGTAGTTAAATTTTGATGAACAATAAAGTTTATTATTATTTTCAGTTATTTTGGGTATAGATTTTGTGCATTTGCTTATTTTGATGATGGCAGATAACAATGGTAAGGTATAATTTACATTCTCTATTTGGTGATTAAGCCACAGTCATGGCTGCAGCCTCCACATCCCTATAGGTAAAATAGCTCACTTACTACATTTATGTTCAGCAACCTAAATACTTTTTTATGGTAAGTAAAACAATCAGAGTAGAAAGTAAATAACGAAAGCACTAAATTATGTAATATTACATTCAGTTATTAAATTACAGATTATAGGATATAGAACATTAAGTTTCTGTTCTTCATAAGGCAGAAATTTAATAAAATTAGTGATGAAGTTCCTTACATGGTAGTTAAGTACCTACTGAATGTGTTTCTTGTTTATCAGATGTTGTAGGAATAAAGATTTGTCTTTTACATCAAAAGTAAGTTAAAATAAATGTGTTGATTACTTGGTAGCCAGTTCAAGAACTTGCATTCTGTACAATCTGTATATTATAACACTTATCACTATCACAATAACTAGTTATTTTATAAACAATTATAGTCTGCTGATGATAAACATTAATGTTCTACTTTAATCGCTTATTTACATTAAAGCTGTTGTGTTATGTGTAATTGTTCTCAATAATAAATATTATTAAGGATTGTCTTTGGCATTACAGTGCATTTATTTCTATAATGTTTCAGTATGTCAGTATCTGTGGTGATCGTGTATATTTATCATTACTGAAAGAAAAAAAGAACTTTGTAGACTTGTATTGTTTTGGGGCCGTTGTAATTATCAAAAAAGTAACATCTTTGCATCTATATTTCATTTATTTATGACCCATTGCTACTTCATAACTGCAATGGATAAATCACATTTGTCTCTCAGCATATTGTGTTGATATTAAAAGTGATATTCAAAATGATAAAGAATCCAATTTTCATTTAGTGGCAAAATTTCTTCAGTGTTTCAACTAGTATTTCCGTCTTTTGTTGGTCGCTCCCTTTCAACTGGTAACTTGCACTTTTTCACCCTATTAAAGTGGAGTGCTGCCAATCATAATGGTGGTGTATGATTTGTAAACACCAACATTTATATGTGCTTCCTTAATTTGGTTATCGGGCTGGCCAGTCTGTCACAAGTCAAATTCAATGTCTAATGTTTAATTGATGAGCTTTGCATATAATGGATGAGATTAGGAAATTATTGCTTTGGGCACCAAATACATATTGTTGTAGATAGACAATATTTATGCCGTAGATGCGGCTTGAACCCAAAATTTTTTGGTCTAGATCCAGATGTCTGGTTGATGATAATCAGTTAGGACATACTTACCAATCTTTCCACTTCTGCAAGATGGTGAAATTTGTTTAAAAAGCTCTCGTAGGACCTTTAATTCATAAGAAGAGATAAGTTCAATAAAAATAACAAACATTTATTATTCTTGCACTTAAAAATTCTAGAGATCTTACAGCATGTAGTAACGTATATGTTGCTTAATTTAAAAAATATTTTGAGGTACTTAAAATATACGTCAGTTCAAGAGCTGGTGTGCTGACTTGGAGTCAAACCACCACTGTGCTCTGGACTGTGTTTCTGTTTCTTCCTCTTCTTCTCCTTTTTTCGCTTTTTTCGTTCCTTCTCGTCGTCGTGTCGTTTTTGCTTTTTGTGCTTCTTCTCATGAGTATCTTGTCCTACCTCTGCAACTGGTGTCTCCTGACTAGGTAAGCCACCTTCTTTGTGTTTGTGCTTCTTGTGTTTATTTTTGTGTTTCTTGATCGGGGTTGTACTCGTGTATCGATACTGTTCTGGGAGCTAAAAATATACAAATATATGTGAAGACAGACCACAAGAAAGTAGTACTTTTTGAATATTGTTACTAATAACAATCAACCATCATTTGGCAAACTGCGATGTGCTCTCTCCCTTTTAGAGCTTTTAAGACAATTCGGTGGATCTGATAATGTAATATGAAACACTTCATTATTCAGAAAGTAGTTACCATCCATTCTGTGACGGGGGAAGACAGAAGCAGTGTCAAAAATTAGTATAGGATTGTGCTATCATTCTTCTTATAGACAAAAAAAAACAAGTCACGGACAACATTATACTGTATACCTGCCTAAAGTATAATAAAACATTATCCCATTAGGAGTGAATGATACTTATTTACTATTACAGCCCAAAATAAAAACCAAAATTGCAAGTGTTTCTAGCGAAAGTCTTTATATGGGAAGTCACTGCTCGGCACCACTCAGCGGAGGATGATATGTGGCATGGCTTGTAAACACAATATCCACATATTTAGCACTTCTAAACAAATTCTGAATATTAAATGCAAAACTAACAAGCAACTATTTTTTTTTTGTAAAGACATCATAGAATTAAGAAGTACAAGTATTACAATCATGAAATCATGCCAAAATGTGAACTTAAACACATATTAGAATATTCTTTAAACATCTTATAAAAATGGTCTCAGACAAAACTACAAAAGATTAGTAAGTCTGTGACTGTTAACCACATATAAGATCTCTAACTGTAAGAGAAGCTATAAAAAAATTAATTGATAAGTACCATTTTAACACTATGTACTTATCTCAGATATTGTCATATTTTATGCTTACAAGTTTAGGGACATTTAGCATAATACGAAATAAAAAACTCCTGTTTTTAATTCAGAAGTTAATAACGTATCTACTCGACGGAACTAAATAGATTGTAGTCTTTAGGAATCTCATGGAACAATAGCACATGAAAAGTACTTAGAATGAACTATTTTGGATAAGGTGTAGGTTAATGTGTTTTTAATAGCAACAGGCAACAGTTTTGTTGAAAAATAGCTTAGTATTAAAATACATAACTGAAATTTGAGTTTCCTATAGTGTCAGTATACAAGTTTTAATATTTCCATATGTTTCAACGTTGCAGTTTCAGATTATCAAAACTTTAAAAACTTCACACTCTTTTGTCTTTTTTAAATTTGATGATTGCGTCCTGTACTTGCAATTTATTAGGTAACTATTCTAACATTCGAGAACACTCTGGAAGATAGCATCATCACTAGCAACTATTAATAATCTAGGTGTTTACATGTTTAACCAATATAATATTTTTTCATAATTTTAAACAATTTTTGGGTATATATAATAKTTGCACTGCTAGAATAGGTACCTMATCTTATAATATAATCATAATCACTTTTTGCAAAATGTTCCTAACAAACGTTGCCCATAATCGGATTCTATTTACCGTTTCTTTGGACGTTTAAATGGATATTATGCTACGCAGTTGCTAGTCATTCTGAAACCTGTTTTTTTTTACTGTTTTAGCAGTTTTTACCAAACTGTTATTGGTTAAAGGAACCTGTCATTTTAGTAATATGTATATGTTTTTGTAATGCAGCCAATATTCCCTATACATTAATAACTGTAGGTTTACAGTAGCCTAAACAGTAGCACACACTCCACGCCATATTTGACAACTGACAGTTGCATGCTTGCCGTTAAGAGTGAGTCAACTTCTCATATAAAGACTGCCTTACCGGATAGTCAAAACTTTTGAAGCTGACTGGAGATTTGTTTTCTGGCACTATTTAGCTATTGTAGTGGCATTAATTTATGCAAAGGTTAGAAACCCTGGTTTCTGTTCATGTTATCAAATTTCTACTGTAATATAATACAGAAATACAGGGGTCGCCACGTAAAACTCCCTAGACTCGTATTTTGTTTATTTTTTTAGACTTTATGTGATACCTCTAATTAAAGGTTTTTTTAACTCTTTAAAAGTGGCATAGTAGGCATCCAAAAAATATTTCTTTAATTAATATTTAAGTACATACACCTAAGAATTTGTTATTATGTTTATTAGCTTTTATTGTTACATCAACGATGAAGAAATATTTATTATATGGGGCAAGGTAAAAAATTTTACAAAAATTCACTTGTAGGTATTTTTGAAATATCATCTGCAAATATTCTGTTTGAACACCCACTATGCCATTTTTAAAAAGACCTTCAATTTGGCATATCATTTAAGGTTGTGTTTTAGATTGCGGATTCTGTATATATAAAAGAGGTGCAGCATCGGTGGAACTCTGACATTAATTCTTTAAAATCAGAACCTTTACATTGACGCTGTTGAGATCTTCAATCAATATCATCAAGATCTATCGAATACAAGCTGTCATCAATATTGGACATCAAATCTGCTTGTAAGCATTTGCAAGTAATAAAATACAAAATCATCAATATACACAGTGTTCATGGTAACAGTCTACAATAGCTAACTTTTGTATTTGATGTCGTAGACTGTGGTTTAAATGGGGAAGTTTTATGAATTTTTGAGAAAAATTTTGTGGACTTTAGAAAAAAAAACAATCGCACATCAACTGACTGAGATATCAACTACAAATTTGTTATTTTGAATACAATGACCCCATTTTTTATAGAGCATTCGATTAAGGGCGTCGAATTACACAAAAAAGTATTAAGGTACCACTACTCTACAGTAATTTGTTTTCGAGATATCTTATGTTGAATAACTGTCGTTCCCGAAACAGATTACATTATATTAATCGAATGCGCTGTAAAAAATAAGGTCATTCTATTTAATTAAACACACTTGTACTAGATATCTTGGTCAGTTGATGTTCAATTGCTTTTTGTAAAAACTAAAAATTCCCCATTTAAACTAGTACTGTACAACATCAAATAAAGAAGTTAGTTATTGTAGACTGTTACCCTGAACACCCTGTATAGGCACAACCTTGGTACCTACCAATCAGCTTAATATTTGATCGTCACACGATACTATGACCAATTTATGAACTCAAAAACATCAGATACCGTCAGCTTTCCATGCAGATGATTAAAACTGGATTATAGGTATATTAATTTTTTTTAAACACAATATGCATGTGTTATTTAAGCCGTTTACGTTATGAACAACTGTAAACAGCGCTGTTTCAATACAACTTATCAGTACCATTTAACACCTAGCACAAATATATAACATTCGGTATAAAGCATTGACTTTTTCCAAACAATTTGACCATTTTTTACTATCGTAAATACAAAATTTTTACATAACCATGACATTATGATCAATAGTTATGAACGAAACATGTATAAGTGTACATACTGGTCCAGGATGTAATCGGAACCCATCCAACTGAATGCTTGTCAATGGTAACAGTTCTTTGCCTCCGATTGGTGGTTTTTCTATTACGGAACGTAATGAGCTATTGTCCTGTTGTCCAGGTGCATCGATAACCCCTGGTAACGTAGGAAGAAACGACGAGAGCTGCTCTTTCAATTTCTTACCACTAAATTTACTGTACGAATGTTCTAAGCCATAATATGCCATCAAATTAGTGGCTCCCGTTAATTCCGATTTTCCTAAAAGAAAACAAGGTAGAGGAAAACGTTCACAACAACTTTTGGGAGGTGAATTACCTGGTGGTTCTTTCATCAAATAAAAGGGGCCACTCGGGACAATGGAAGGATTTTTCCCTAGCAAAATGGTTGTTTTCAATGTGCCCGATGAATCCTGACGAGATACAACAGGGGAGCGTGCCCCCCTAGGTGAAGATTTCGGCGAATATTGTTCCACTTTTCGAAACTGATCACCCATCATCTTACAACATCGTTCTGTTACAGACTACAATCAACTTTTACAGCTTGAACTGCTAAATTACCCCCACCTCACGCTCAACAACTAACCTAACCAAAAACATTTCGGCTGAGGAATAGTGCGCATACGTGACAGCGGGAAATTTGATATTCATATCTTATTTTTAAATACGGATGGGAAATGGAATTACTGTCGTGTCGACCATGCGCGAAGCGTTCGAACCAGATAAGAATTTTTGACGTGGGACGTAGGTTGTTAATGCAATAATAAACAACTTATCCCGGAGAGTAGCGGTTTCATTTTACATATCACACTGTGTGACTCATTTGTACTGATAACAGAAGTTACTTCATTATTAGTGCGTGGTAAGTATTTATAATATTCGGGTGCGTTGTTATGCTATGAAAGACAATTCTTTCGTCAGTGCAAGTTAGTGATTTATAATATCGTGCTCATTTCAGTTTTAGCTTTATCTAGGAAAGAAGAACCACCACAATGTCGATCTATCCGAGCCTGGAGGATATGAAAGTAGATCAGATGGCAAGAGCACAAAGCGAAGTGCTGTCAGCACCGAGAACTGCAGATTTGCCCTATCCAACCGCTGTTACTTCAATGCCAGTACCAATGGGTGCGTCGGTCTACCCATCTTTAGGTGACTACATGGGTCTGGAACTGAGCGAGGAAGTTCTTTCACAAAATATGCCAGAATATTTGCAGATAATACAGTACCAATCAAGCGTAAGTATGTTTTCATTCATGACATGGGTTGGTGTAGATATAAATGGATTTTAGCAACAAGTGGTTCCGTCTGGAGTTAATTCTAAAATGGTAGCTCCGTTATCGGGACAGTCTGTGGGATTGCAAAGGGCACAAGTGACTAATGGTATTAGACAAGTAAGTCATGGTTTCATGTTCATTTGTTTTTACTAAAAGTGAGTGGAAAATGACTTTCAATTGCTTCAAGGATAGGGTAATTTGTAACACATGCAGTTTTTCGTTACAATTTGGTTATATGCTCATTATGTTAAATTATTATCTCCTAACTATGGATTAGTAAAAAGTTGTTGCAGTTAAATTACGTCAGTTTGATATGGTGTTATATTCTGTCAGGCGTGTATCATGTATTGTGTGAAATAATAGCAGGGTCTTTGACGGAACAGGTTGTTTGAAATTTTGATGGATGTTATCTGGATCTTTTTCAWGATTGTAGKATTATATCATAAAATAATTAATGATGAMTCAGCCCTGCCTWTATTTTACAWTATGGTTAGTTAAACTTAAAAGAGGAAATAAAGGTAATTAGACCGAAATTCATAAATGTTAATGTTTGAGTTTTTTGTCACACTTATTATAAAATATAATTGCTGTCACTACAAATGTGGTAGTTTCAATCAATAGAAAATTGTAAAATGAATAATTGTGTATCATAATGCCATTCATTATTGAATATACCAACTGAATTGGGATCAAACATATTATATAGGCAATAATTGTTAAGTTATTTGATTATTGGCAGTATTTAAAATATGCCATAACCCCAAAAAAAGCTGCCAAATACTTGCCGAGTTGGTAGGTTGGTCATGTATATATCTCAGAATGTGCCATGTTTTCCTACTTGCATAATAATTATCTTGAATGTCAGCACAGCATTTGCATTACAGGAAAGTATTTATCAGAATTATGATACATCGAAAAATTTAGCTGGAAATGGTATTTTGAAAGTTTGAATGTATATTTGTTGAGTTTGATCAGTGATCACATTTGCTGGCAGAGTGATATCATGTTTATAGTCCGTAGTGCTGCTACTACTACTGATTTTTCTGTAGATTACAGGTTTTGGACCTTCTTTACCCATCTATCGGTTTAGAAGCATTTTTAAAATGATTTTTTAGGATAATTTGAACTACCCACTTTTTCTGGCAATTTTGCTTTGAAATAGTTTTCTTGCATGCATACCTATGTGTAATAAACATAAATCTTTTTTGTTCTCATGAAAGTCACTAAATATAAGGTCCAGTCGTCGTTAATGTGATCAAATTGCTGAAAATTCATACATAGTATAACTAACGCCATCTTCCGGTCTAAGCATAACAGCCTGTTTCTCTTCTCTTTTTTGTTAAAGTTAATGTTAGCTAAAATCAATCCAGTAACCATGACAACTTAAAATGAGGTATGTGATTGGCTTAAATATTAATTGCAGAGTTGATTTTAACAATATAACATGCTCCCAGAGGATTTAAGACATATAGAAAATTAAAAAAAATTGTAGTAGAAGTAAGAAAATTTATAACTGAAATATAATTGGTGCGTATGAAGTATTTAGTAAATTACAAATCTTATTTCTTAACATATTTGTATAAAAATGTTTATACTGATAAAAAAAATTAATTCAGATTCAGAAAATTTATAACTAGAATATGATTATATTATTTTATATCTTATTAGTATATAATGAAGTATTAGTAAACTATTGAAAATTTTGTTGATATTTTTCTCATAAGTTAAAGAGAGGTTTGTCCGTTTTATTTATATATTAATGTTTATTAGCAGGATTTACTTTAGGTTAGGAGAATTAATTTACTGTGAGCTACACCATTATTCATTTGTTCTGCGGTCACTCACCCATCAGAATTGTTTTCTGCTTTTTTGTGACCTGTATTATTATATTTTTGTTAATCTTTATAAAAATATAAATTAACTTAGCTGGGAAAAACTTAAAAAAGATAGGATAAACTGGCCCAACGTCTTTGACATCTTTCACACAACAAAAGTGGGAAGCTGAATAATTCATTTATTTTTGAATTTAGATGAATAGTGAAAGAAAATTTTGCAATGTTATTTATGTGGCTAAAAAAAGAGTACAGTAGCACGGTAGTACTTTCAACAGGTAAAAATATAAGTAGGTACTTTACAGCAGTCATTTAAATCTATGGTACATAAGTGTTTTAAATGCTATATTACGAGAAGTATTGTTGTATAGGTAATTATAAATTACAGCTCCCCCCTCCAGTACGTTTTTAAGACATCTACCGATTTTCGATAAGAAACTCTACCGAATCTTTGCCACAGCGTGTAGCAGCACTGACAGCTGGTTAAGTGTAACCACGCACTCAAGACGCAATGGCATAAAATATCAGGCGTTTGTTGTATTATTTTCTATATCACGTTAACTGGGTAATAAAGAGGAACCAAATTATTTGTGCAATGATTAGTTCATAGCAAAAACAAGGTGGTTATGTAAGAGTTAAAAATTTAAACAAACCCATACATAATATAATATGTATACATGTCATACCTTTTTCATAATTCGACAAACATTAATCTATAATAATAATAGTAATACACTTGTTTTAATAACAAACACAAATATGAATTAAATTTGCAATCTAACATGCATCTTAATACTGAAAAAGAAATCATATTCCATACCATCCTTCAATAGAACATAAATTTCAAAATTTAATATTAATCTTGTTTTGGTAACAACTACACATTAAGAAACTTATTAGGCAACTGCCAATGCTGTAACTGCAATAGTAAACTCAAAAATATAATATAAACAATTTTTTTCCACACCACAAAACTCTACCTATCTATGTATATGATACTTTTAAATGTTTTTAGTGTTTTAATTTAGTAATTCTCATTTAGTTACCAAAGAAGGCCGCTTGGCAGTTGAAATGCTGGCATTTGGCTTTGTCAAAAATAAAAGTTTGAAAGGAGGAAAGTGTTTTATTATTTAATAACTTCCAGAAAACTCCACTGTTCATTATAAATCTATAACTTTATATAATGCAACATACCTATTAAGCATGCCATTAGGTAACATCTATTTGTTAATAATAAAGATGTAAATGAAAATCTGAAAATTTACATGGCAGATCGTGATGCTAAATAAAGTTACCGAATCTCGATAGATATCGACAGCAATTGCAATGTATCTGGTTTCTGTGTTGTATAGTTTCTCATATCTAGTTCCATCTTGGTTATGGACAGAGTTCACAACTATGACAGCGATGGTTGCTAGGCAAACTTTAAATCCTGCAATACCTCTTACCCAGTCTTTTCACTTGCACAAGGAATTATAATTCATTGTTGAAACTTTAAATGCAGGTCAGCTTGTATATCACTTATGTTTATACCTAATTATAATACCTAATATATACCATGATGTAACTTGATCACAGCATATTTAACGCTTTTATTTCAAATACACCTATGTTACATTCTCCTATTGCATGATCATTGTATGTTTTTCACTGTCAATAAGATTACGAAAACAAGAATAAATGTACTTATATTCTTACATGTGCAGAGCAATGCCATTTTCCTTTTATCTGTATTTTCAGTATGAGAATAGTATCGAAGGCGTTTAAAATTAAAAAAATAATGAATTATTAATGCAGAAATGATCCTCAGATAAATTCGTTCTATAAAAAAGGGTATCTTTTGTTTTCAGCTAACATTGTGCAAAGACAAGGACAACAAAATTGGTATTCGTGTCAGAGCCATAAACAACGGTATATTCGTTTGTCTGGTGGTAGACAAGTCACCAGCTGCGCTAGCTGGCATTAGATTTGGCGATCAGGTCCTCCAGATCAACGGAAAAGATGTTGCCGGCTACTCCATGGATAAGGTACACGAATTATTGCGTAAAAGCCCTGTAAATGGCATAAGTGTGGTTGTACGTKATCGTCCATTTGAGCGCACCCTGACTCTTCACAAGGMCAGCACAGGGCATATAGGATTCCAMTTCAAAAATGGGAAGATAGTTAGCATTACAAAGGATTCGTCCGCAGCAAGAAACGGTGTGCTGACTGAACATCAACTGTTGGAAGTAGAGGGGAGAAACGTAGTCGGACTGAAAGATAAGGAAATCGTCAAATTAATGGACGAAGCAGGAAATGTGGTTACAATTACTGTAATTCCTAGCTTCATATATGATCACATGATTAAAAGGTAAGATTGCAACTTGTTTCTTGATTGGAAGTTCTACTAGTTTCATATAATCATTCTAACAGTTTGTTTTATAATTCTTTTCAATTTTGAATTGAATGAAAATCATAAATTCTATTGGCTACTTTATTACATAAAATACCTGGTGAAAGTGGGAACTTTGCTGATTTCATAACTGTAATCCCAGTGAATCATTCTAGAAGTGGATATTTAATGACCAGTGACAAAGCATTTTTGAAATAGCTGAATTTCATTACATTTGTTACTAGGAAAATAAGAATGAAAAATAAGAACTTAGTTATATTATAATGATATACAGGGTGTTTCACAACATATACATAAGAATATGTAATAATATTTCAATAAAAAACTTATTAGAGTTTATAACAATCGTTTATACTTCATTTAACAATGACTAGTAAATCTTCATTTTTATATTTACACTTACTGATAGTTGTTACTATAGTGTTTAAAAATGTAGATTTTTAGTGTTAAAAAATTGAGAAAACTGATTGACAAAATGAGAAACGTAAAAAAGACTATTTTCTCAAGGTATTTAATTTTTTTTAAATAGGCTTTTATAAAAGACATGGTGATTTTTTTGAAAAGTTAATAAAAGATGTAACATAAACTAACAATTTTATATTATTTTCTGTTGGAATTTAATACATTTAAAAAAGAAATTGACTTTCACAACTTCTTCAAATTTAACATTTAGTTCCACTGATTCACTTTAATAATAAAAAAAAGATCTTTGATGTCACCATAGTAGCCTACATTGTAACTGTTCCCACCTGCTTCGACCCACATCTGTAGCACTATAAACATTCCCATGACTTGGGTTAGAAAAATAATGAAAGAACACAATAATCTGTGGATGCACATTGGAACATTTAATTTATGAAACAAAACCCAGATATTTTTTGTTATCACAATTTATTGACAAATAAAAAAAAATCTAGTAACACTGGTGTTATAGTATCAAGCCTATCACTTTGCCCAAAATACAAGGGTTATCAACAGCCGTAGTTATGTATGTTTCCTAGAGGTTCAAAATTCTTGGTGCAAGGGTAGGGCGTCACAACAAGTTCAAAATGACCTAAACTTCTTCAATATGTTGCACAAAAGTTACACCACCTAATCTTTAGAAGTTATTGAAATTGATTTCATATGTTAAGGTTTACGGGATAGAAGGAATTTTAGATAAATATCGACATAAATGAATAATTATGGTATGTCAAAAATTAGTCGCAGTTTATACCAGTTATTACTTAGATAATTATATAATATAATCAAGTCCTCTTTCTACCCTGTGGGTGAGAGGTTAAAGTTTTGTTTGTCTTCTTTCTATGTCCTATGTTTCACTATCACTACTGTGCACAAATTTTGACCACTTCTTTTTGTTCAATGATAATGTCTTTGCTACTTCCCATGTTGTTCCTTTCTTGGTAAGTATTGCTCCAACATTCCAGTTCCATGTTTTTGTTGGTCTTTCCCATGGATTTTTTCCTGCTACTCTTGCCTCCCATATTATCTTGACTGGTCGATTGTTGTTCATTTGGTTTAGGTGTCTAAACCATTTCAGCTGCTGGTTTTCTACTTTGTGTAGAAATAGTTCTATGTTGTGGTCTTCTTTGATCTTTTTATTTCTGATTTTATCTTTTATTATTACCCCTTTCACTCTCCTGAGATATTTCATATTAACTGCCACGACTTTGTTTTTTTATAGCCTTCGATAGTACCCAGCTTTCACTTCCATATGAGTATTGGGCTGAATATTGTTTTGTATATTGGCATCTTTGTTCGTGTGCTAACTTCTCTTTTGTTAAGGGATGTGTTGCATAAGCTGTGGTACAGTTTTGTTTAGCTGATTACTCTTTTGTTAACTTCAGGTTCCATGTTCCCTTCTTTATCTATGGATACTTCCAGGTATTTATAGTTGTCTACTTGTGCCATTTGTTCATTGTTTATTTGTACATGTGTGATTCTAGCTATTTATCCTGTTACCATTACTTCTGTGTTGTTGGTATTTATCTTCATGTTCTTCCTCCCATATTTGCAAGTTCTGTTTTAGTTTCGTTTCATTTGGGGCACAAATCATTAACAGGTTTAAGCTTATTGTAGCTTATGTTTACTGTATGGCATTTTGATGTAGATTTTATTAGCTCGTCCATGGCAAGTATAAAGAGTAAGGGACTTAGGACTTCCCTCTGTCCTAGCCCACTGTTTATTTCAAATAATTTGGAATGTATGTTATCTTTCCTTACATATCTCTTGTTATCTGTATATAGGTTTTTAGTAGCTTTCTGCAATTTCATATTTATGCCTCTTGGCAGAGTCATCCATAGTTCAGCCTATGGGGCTCTATCGAAAGCCTTTTCCAAGTCTATGAATGCCATATATATTGAAGTTTTCCTTACTCTTGTTTTTCTATTGTTTGTTTGATGGTGAAGATGTGGTCCTGTACTCTTCAGCCTTTCCTAAAACCACTTCAGCTAGTTGAATTTCCACCTCCATTTCTTAATCACTCTTTCATATAGTTTAAAAGCTTATTTAACAGTGTTATATCTCTGTAATTTTCACATACATGGGTGTCGCCTTTATTATGGATTAGAATTATTATGCCGATTTTGCAGTCATTGACAACTTCACTGTTATCAAAGGCCACGTTGCGTATATTGCTAGCATTTTGGGCATGCCTACCTGGTGCGTATCTCTCTCATTTCTTCTGGTGTTAGTCCATTGTATCTCTCCTTAGCTGCTTAAAACTTCTGTTACTTCTTCATCTTTAATGTAATTTTCTTCTCCCTCTTCCTCCATATACTGTGCTGTATTGTCTATAGATGTGGTTTTTTTGCATACATTCATGTCGTCATTTAGAAGGCTGTTGAAGTATTCTCTCCATCTTTTAATCATTTTGTCTCTGTCTGTGATAATGCTTCCATCTTTTGCTTTTACTTGTCTCAGTTCGTAAGTTTGCCCTTTCCTAAGTGTTTTTAGAATAACCTAGATAATTAATGTCAAAATTGGCCACTGCTTTTCACGCTCTTTAAGAAATGAATTGTACCTCAGGGAAGCAAAGTTGGTCTGCTGCCAAAGAAACTCACAAATATGTAACTGCAAATATAGAAATTTCGATGCCTCATATTAATTGAAAATTTTCTCTTTTTTTTTGTAAAATATCTAATAAATTTTGATTATTACTAATATAACAATGTACATATAATTCAATAACATTTCGATTTCTGTGAATTTATCACATCATATACTTTTAACCTTGACCAGAGTACAAGAAGTTGTAGAATGGTGAACAGTTGATATACTATTAAACATACATGCTACATAATTTATTCCTGTTTTTTTGCAAGATCCAGCTTTAGAACAACCATGAATACATTTTTTATGGTAGTGAATGAATATAATAATTTGCCAAATGATATTTAAATAAGCAATAATGTCCGGATAACATACTCGTAAATAAGTGAATATCCTTCATTGAATGTTTTATTTTACTTAAAAATAGAATGTTATATTAGTTAGCATGTTAATTGAATTCTTTGTATAACTGCAATTTTAATTTAATGTTTAATGTGTAACTACAAAAAAAAATAATTCACTATAGATGATATATTCCATATGTGTTATTAACGCAGAACATTGCAGAATAACTGTCAGTGCATTGTGTAGACCTCAGAAATCAATGGCAAAAGTGTTTCAAAAACACTGATAACCATTAATTGTCATTACTTTATATGTGGCTTAATTTAGCGTTTGCTATTTATTGAATGCTATTTTAGGATGCACGGATCCCTCATCAAAGGTTTGATGGACCATTCCGTACCAGACCTGTAAACTTGGTGTGATTACTTTGTACTGCCTACATTGGTGTAATAAAAACCTTATTGGCCATTTAAAACACTTTCAATATGCATTTATGTTTTTCTTATATTGTAGAATAGCCATTTTATTAGTCTTAACTGATTATAAATGTTTTATATCTGTTTACATGTATTTTCATATATTTAGAGGAATTGTTATTCTTTTGTATTTTTCTAGCACATAGCTTCTCACAGTATAGACTGATGGAACGATGATATGTGATTGCTTTGTGAGATTATGTACCAATAAATACCATTACCATTAATGTGGTGTTTGATTATAACAGTACCTGTAATAAAATATAATAGATTTTGTAATGACGCCGAAAAACGATTTCATCAATTTTATCGTCTTCTTCCTCTTCCTCATGGTCGATAAACTGCTAAAAATATCTTCATCGGCAGGATGATCAGTAGTCAGTATCATTTACTCCCAGGTAAGCTTCCAAAGATACTTTCTGAACACCTAAGAGATGCACGCATTTGTTATTCGGTAATGATTTCTTGATCTCCGTCATCAGCATTTTTGATGCGTTCACTCAACTAGGTAAGAGGAATATATCCTTCATCTTTAACTTCACTTCCAAACCCAGCCTTTTTGAAACAATTTAGAATAATCTTTTCCTTCTACATTTCATGTCATTGCGAGCTTTTTCACACTGTTGAGAAGAAAAACATTTGGAATGATTTTTCCCTTCTCTAATTACTAAGATTCATTTCAAAATCTTCAATTTCTAATGATCTTTAAAACTTTCCGTAATGCCCTGATTCAAAGGGCGGAGGTATCATTGAGTAGGAAAAAACTGCAGATTGGTGGTCTTTAACTTTGGTTGCACTGGATGTGCGGAGCAGTTTTCTTTAAACATAACAATATTCCTGCCATCTCTAAAAAAATTTTTTGTCTAATTTAAGGCTTCAATTTTCAAATATTGGCACTTTTGCCAATAACCAAAGGTTCAAATTTTTTTGTGCACCCATATTGCACACAAAAAGGCAGGTAATTAGTTTTTTACTGTATATTTGCCTCTATAATATATCATTTTTGAAAGCTAGGGTTTTGTTAAGCAAGCATTTGAAAAATAGCCCTTGTGTATTCAGTAAAATTGAGGGTCCATTAAGGTCATTAAAAATTAATTTAAATTTGACAAGTTTTATATCAAATACTCTTTATTACATTTTATTCCCAGAATCTTAAAACTGGTGTCAAAATAACACTATTTCACAGTATAACTTTTTTTTTTAAATACCTGCCTACTGAAATATTCAATGGGGGAAGAGAAACAGTTTTTCAAAAATTTCTTAGACCGGTTGATATAACCATCAAATTTTGGTTATTATTATTTCAAGTGGAAGCTGTTAAAATGATGGCCACATTTTTTAATAAATGTTTTGAGGAGGCAAGAGAGGACCAGCTTACCACATTTTAACCCTTAATTTTAAAACGGGTAAGCATATTAAAAAAAAAAATATGTTTCTTTAAACTTTCTGACATATAAACAAGAAAGGCATTCTTTGTTTGTGCGGCTAAAATTGACCKTTTCTGAGAAAATTGCAGTTGAATATTAAGGTTCATATTTTCATTGCTTAACTAAATCATTTGTTTTCATCAAATTGGCCATGATAAATAATGAAACAGTGTTAGTTGTTACTGTTACATTGACATYTAGATAATACCTTACATTATTTATGGCAAAAATTCTGAAATAATAATWTCCTATAATTGAAACTTCTCATTTTAAAAATCGCCTATTCTAACAATTATGCATTTTATTTTAAAATTTTTACACATACGAGAAGTGATCAAAACAAAATGATATTAATTAAGCATTGAAAATGTGAACCCTAACATTCAACTGCAATAATCTTGGAAAGGGTCAAATAAACTCAGTTTCCAACAACACGGAACTCAATGCGTTCAAGGGCATATTTATTCAAAGTAATAAATATGCCTTAATGAATTCTGATTTAGGTCCAATTCTGAGATCCGCATTGTTTGAACTGATTAGGTAAGCGATTCATTCAAGCATGAAGCTTTGTTAGCATAAATAGTTATGTCTTGTTGACCTGACTCCACTTCCACTGAAATTTCAGTGAGAAGAGTATCCTCCGTTTAAAGTGGCTCGAAGATGGCAGCTTAGCTGCTGAAATACGTATATAGATATTGTAATTTCTAATATTTTGGATAGGGTTATTGTTTACTGTTTCGACTACACAAAGGTATTTGGACTTTCTGAACAAACTGAAATTTACGATTTTTTAGATGAAATGCGTCTACATTACCTTCATTTTGATTATTTTTAACAAGATTGAATCCCTCTATACAATTTTGGATCCTGTTGGAGATCCTGTGTTTTAGCCACTTGACTAATTACAAACATACACAAATACTTCAGTTAAAGGTAGAATAGGGCATATACTTCTTCACATAAAATTTTTTCGGATCATATATGAATCAAAGGATAGTACAGATTTATGAATTAAAGTGTTTAATAAAAAAATTAAGTAAGTAAATTTATTATTAGTACAATTCTTCAGCCACAGACCCATTCAAGTTGTCTTTCTTTTCTACATCCATCTTTCTCAAAAACTGTATAAAAATATTAACTGGTTTCAAGAGGCTAGTTTTTTTATTGTCCTTAATGCCACCTCGTCTTGTAGATGGTGTCCCGACAGATTCATCTTGTGCCTTCGTTTGCAAGTCGTAGTCGTTGATTTCTTGACACAGCCGCCTAAAAATGCAAAATAATAGGAGAAAAACATCAGCCTCTTCATAATCTTGCTTACGAAATGTCTGGTACTAGATCAGGATCAAATTTGTCTACAGCTCCAGGGGCAAATGGTACAGAAACTTTTCCAGTTTTTGGGTGGACGCAAAATGGTGCCTTTAATAAATGGGAGACACCCTTGGTGACATTCTCATCAAGTCTGGGATAGGCAAACTGGAGCTTAATTTCTTCTATCAGATGCTTATTGGCATGTGTGCGCTAAAAGCAAACAGTAATTTATGCATAGTACAATTGTGCAAAATTTACCTTCTCTGCAGTAAAGTGTTCAACAAAAGCCTTCCATCTGTCTACAGATGTGTGATGTTCCCTTAATATTTTCTCGTATTTAAGACGAATATTTTCATCTATTAGCAACAAAAATTTTGCTAATCGCTCATCTGTTCCAATAAAATCCTGTTCTTCTACAATTTCTAAGAAATAATGATCTATTATGCCAATGGCTCGCCTAAAACAAAGACAGAATTGCCCTTATCTATTTTATGCATAAATAACAATTTAGAATGGACTGATTTTTTTGGTTTAAAAAACATTCTAAGTTCTATATATGCACATTAAATATAACTTTTGAAGAGAAAACGGTCAGAAAGCAAGCAGATGGATTTGGAAACCAGAATGTGACATCGGCAGTGCAGGTCAAATGCTAGTTTATAAGCATTGTGTCAAATAATTAAAAAAACTGTGTAACTTTAATAGAAATTACAGTTAACATCAATTCATTTAACACCTAGTGTGAATTTAAATTCTATGATCATTAAGTCAATCTCACAAATACAAATTCTATAGAGATTGAACAAAAATTATGAAGTAAAAGTTTAAAATATAACCCAAATTTTCCAGTGTTCAAAAAAGAATTCGAAATATTAGGTATATGAGAATTAGAGTGTGGATGACACCACGCCATCTAGTGACTATAAGGTATCTTTCATTCGTCTCTGTCGAGAACTAATACAGAATTAGCCTTAATTAAAATAATAAATGAAAAATGCATGTGTGTGGATATGATAGCAAATAAATTCAAACAAAAACCCCACTTATTTAAGGGATTAAATGTGAAAATTAAATTAATAAAAAGCATAAAACAAATATAGAGATAATACCATTGTCACTTTAAAAACAGGTGAGCATCAGGCTAAACTTAATAATTTATTAAACATAAAAACATTAAAAAATAAGAATAATGAACTCACAAGCTCTAATACTAAGTATATGGCCTACTAAAAATTCACAAAAATAACTGCCAATGGTTTTCTCCTTTATCTATAATCTTGGCCAAAATTTTCATGGCGAATTTTGAAGAAAACTCCTTACAACGGAAAATGAAATTATGAAGAAGTATAATTCTGGATTCAATAAGTTGAGGTATTCTTTGTATTTGGATGGGAACTGACGAGCTGTTGGATGTATTCCTAAAATTCTTAAATGCAGTTAACAAGCAGATCCAATTTACGCTATAGAAAGAATAGGATACACTTTTTAATGTTTTTGACTTACCTGTGTTGGTAAAGAACAATAAAAGTGACTTAAATATACAGAAAATCGAGATAGTCTGGTATGTTCAAATCAATCACTGCAAATTAGTAAAAAAATTAATAAAACAACTGGTAAACATATTATTTAAAAAGGAAAAGTCTGAAAAGGCATAACAGGTTTTGCAGATCGTTGTATCAAAAATAATCATTGCTTAGACCAAAACATCAGTCTTAATTGCAAATGGAAATGTAAAAACTAAATCATCAACACAGTTTCCCCCTTAAAACAAAGAATAAAAACATGGCTTTTACTTCAAGTATTAATGACCAAAATTTGATGAAATTAAGATATTTTTGTAAAACCAAATCATCTAGTTTATGTTTAGTTAAGCATAAACATCTCAGTAGGCCGGTATTATTTTAAAAAACATTATACAAAGAAAAAGTGTTATTTTTATGTATGTTTTCAGATTCTGTGAGATTACCCACATATTTTGGGACACCTTGTAGATTTAAAGCACTAATTACAACACCCTTTACTCCAGAAAGAGATATCTATAAATATGTGTAGAATGATAATATTATAACAAAATTTCTTTAACCTAAACATCTTTCTATAGCCTGTGAGGTATAATAAAATGTCAAAAATTAAAAAAACAAGAAATAAGCCTGTTGTGATAATTTGTGCAGAAACTTGGATTATTTCCAGTATTATAAATTGAATGGATATGTAATTTATTATAATAACAGTAGATAGAATAGATCTGAAGGAATGGTTGTGTATATCAAGGAAAATGTTATTGAAACTACTAGCATTCTAAATTTTGGTAGACTTAGTATACCGAATTCTAAAATTAAAATAGAGTACTAGTCTAGAAATCTCTTGTATCCATAGATCAGATGATCTACCTAAATATGAATTCATGATGAATCTTGAATCGCTATTACAAAGCAAAAGAAACATTAAAAATCACTGGGTGGCGGGAGATTTCAATATTAACCTCTTCGAATATGATAAACTACTTAGTTTACATTTTTTAAATAACTTTTTGGAAAAAAAGATGACTGGAGGTCAGGGAACTTGCATAGATGTTTTCTTTATAAAAATAGCTCAGTAAACACTAAATCTTATAAATTATTACAATCTCTTACTGATCACTATCCGCTGTTGTTTGGTATTGATAGGATAGAACTGAAAAAGAACACAGAAATGTGTGCAACCAAATCAATTTTAACAAATTAAGAACCATATCTAATTCAGTGAATTGGAATGCTCTTATGACAGAGAATGATGTAAATGCTGCCATTGAATTACTAAATAGTAAAATGCGAGAAACCATAAATAGATTGTCCCTAAATGTTGCTAAAACTGTATACATGACCTTTGGAAACTATAGGGATAGTGTACCAATAACTTTAGATATAAAAATAAAGAAAAATTGTTTAAAGAGGGTTACCTTTTGCAAGTATTTGAGGATTCTTATGATTGCAACATGAAGTGGGATAAACAAATTGAAATATAATAAACAAAACTAAGTATTTTTTCTTTTTTTCTCCAAATGAGCTAGAACTATGCAAACAAAGTCTTATGACCATTCATTATGCCTTTTTTCACAGTATTATCAGTTATGTGACCACTGCTTGGGGTAGTGCATATAAGGGTAATCTGAGTATACTCCAAAAGCTATAAATTAGGATTCTTAAAATAATATACAAAAATTCTGTTATAACTATAAAATGGTCTATGAATATAGAACAAATGTTTGCTCTCGAATCACTATTGTACTATTACCAAGATCTGAAAAGTGCTTTTTTAATAGCTAAATGTTAATACTAGGATTAAAAATGTACCACTACCTAAAATTACCAAAACTATAAATAACAAGAATAGTTATATAAGTAGCTATAAGAATGCACTGCCTAATGGGCTTAAAGCTTTGTAAAATAATAAAATAACTACCAAAATAAAATTTAAGTAATGGATTGCTAGCAATGTCTGAAATTTTTAATATTTTAAGAGTTATAGATTACATAATGTGTTTTTGTTGTTAGCCTTGGGAGACTGTTGTAACTGTAGGTTAGTAGTTGGTAGGTACAATTATAGCTTTAAGTTAAATATTGTACCAGACCTACATACAATTCAAATATTTATCTAAATTTTGACGATTACATTATAGTTTAGTCATGTTTATGTTGTGGTAGCAGGTCGCCTTTTGGGCAGCTTCTTCAGTGACGTTTTATCATAATTCTGTGCAGATCTGTTTATTGCTTTAAGAACAGACTACCAAAGCGTCAAATGAACTATCATTCTCTTTGCTTCCTATTACCTATACATGATAACTTTTTGTGAGGTGCAATTTAAAATAAAGGAGCTTGTAGTCTCGTCTTTTCTGAGCACTCCTGATTTTAGTGTGTGTGTCTATTGTTTTTCACACTCAAGTTACAAGCTTCACCATCAGAAATGCCATGGAAAATGACAAAAACAATTCTGTGATGATCTGCGTATGGCGCTTGTAGAAGAGTGGAACCAGATTCCCCAAAATAAAATACAGAATATGATAAGAAGTATGCCTCGGAGGATAAGGGATTCAATTCATTCGAGAGGAGGAAATACCTGTTATTAATTTACTTGTTATTGTTGCGTTTATGATTCTGATTTTGATTTTTACCTTGGTACAATAAATTTCGTCTAATATTTTGTTACATTTTGCTCATGACAGTTCAATTTGATTGTGTCACTTTCCATGGCTTGCTTCAATTTCTGATGGTGATGCCAAAACAGCTGCCTTGTCTTTTAGAGCTTGCAACATGGATGTTTTTTTGTTGGTGCACCCCACAAATAGTTTTAAAGTGGTGGAAAAAAGCACCCATTAGTCTAACTCACCCCTGCTAAAGTTTGACAGTGCCAAAATGGGGCTAGTATAGTTTAAAATTGGTCATCATTTCAGGTGTTGCGTTTTTTATGCTGGTTAGTGTATAACATATCAGAATAAGCATGATAACATTTACAAATAATAATTAATAATGATCATACTTTACACTAGTAGGTAGGTTCCTCTTAGGCAGACTGACATGCTTGTGCTTATTTGCTCCACCTTTTATAAGGGAAAGGTACGCTGCAACAGCACTACGATCATCGTGACTCAGCTGTCTCGCCTGTTCATCGCACACCCAGCAGTGGATACCTCTCCTACCAGAGAAAACCCACAATAAGTGCTGATAGCCAAAATCTTCTCTCATAGCAGTGTMAATGATTTTACACGCTATCTTCATGAATTTCCAACACTTTTTACAAATATCGGCACCTGAGCAACAAGTACGGATTTCATCATAGTCGGTCATGTCAATATCAAAGACGACTTCTCGTTCCTTGGGTAATAAGACAGACTGTTGTCTGTGTTTACTTGGTTTCGTATCATAATATGCTCCGATATCGATCTTTACTGGTAATTTATGTTGTAACTGTGAAGTGAATTCATCTTGTGATTCAAAGCACAAGAAGCGGATGTATACTTCTCCAAGTAATGTAAAAGAGATCTCTCGATGAGACATGTAGTCGTCGCTTCCTATAAAGTTAGATTTAAGTTTAATGTCACAAGTATTTTGTATATAATTTACCATAACTTAACCACCTGTAGAACTGCTCATGGGGAAATATTCGTTTGTAATACAATGGTAGTAAGTCTGGTAAATATTCTTCTTTATAAGTTGATTCTGAAGCCATTCTTATGATGAGGACTAGAAATACAAGAAAACACTCTTTTGATTTGGCGCCTTTTTATTGAGGTTATGTTATACCTATTCAGAAGTCATAAGAGTAAATTTGTTTTTTACAACTGATCCAACCATTCAGAACTCACACTTTCATAAAGTACGTATAGTACTAAGAGTCACAAAAATGTAGATTTCTTGTTTGAAACTTATAACAACCACTTATACACTTAGACATAACTGCAATTAAGCGCAACTTTTGATTGGATTACGCGGGAAAATCGTAGACCATCCGACCAACGACCATCGTATATGGATCAGCGTTGCTACGTTGCCAGCGCTGTGGATAAAAATTCAAAATTCAATTACTCGGCGCTGTTTTCGCTACCACCAGTGTCACTAAAACTAAGATTGACTCCTTAACCAGAAAAACGAAATAAAAAATACGATAAAATTAAGATACTGATATTACTTTAACATATTGTAAGATCAGGTTTTTTGTACATAATTTAGTTAGTTAGATTAAGAAACTTAGATAACTATTATGTTATTCTAGTTTTAATACCTAAAACAGCATCTATAATAGGTACAGTGTTATAGTTATACTTATAATGTTTCACTTTTTTGGTTTGTATGTGAAAGACGAAGAAAACACCAATTTTACATTAACATTTTCTGACCAGTTGCTCTTACACAGGTAATAAATATGTATCTATTCGTGAGTTATATGTATAATAAAATCACAAAAATAAGAGGGCAGTTTGTTTTATTAATATTTTAACAAATCGTCGCTAGTTGTTGCAATTGGTAAAATTTCGCTACAATTGGCAACACTCAAATAAAAGTTTTTGAATTGTGTAGACAGGTCATAGATGGCAGCCTAGTTACTACGACCGCAACCAACAATATTATTCTATAGCTTTGGAAACTAGCAATATCTGTAATTAATTAGAAAAGCTAGGGGCACAGGTTAGCTGGCTATTAAAATATAACATAATATATTTTATGTAAGTATATCGAACAAAATGTCATGCAGGTAAATATAAATATCATTTGTATTAATTAATAACACATGTATAAAAAATACACCTACATATATATTCGAGTATAATACGAGTACCTATACGATAAAATAAAAAGTATATTAGTAATTACTTTAATAGTAACAAAACAGAACTGTTTTACATTATATCTCCAGTAATGAATGGACCTTTGTTTTTCAATATATTTTGTCTAAGTTTGGTACAGAGGTAGGGAAATCTAATTATTCCAGATAAGGCAAGATATTTACAATATGAACGCCCCTATATTATTTTGTTTTTGCAATATGTTTTTGTACAAGTAATGATTATAAAACATCCTTAAATTTTCTTAAAAATCAATGGATGTACTTTGAAAAAGGTATATCTATCAGGTGGCGTCTAAATGAGTCATTTCAGAGAAAAATAAAAAATCGATTTAAATTTATCCCTGCACGCCGAACAAAATCTAATGATCATAAAATATTTCTAATCTAGTAAATGTATGCCATTAATTTGACAGGCTAATTCATGTTAAATAAAACCTAACATAAAAGAGTATGTCTATGGAGTATGTCATTTACTCAAATTGTAATATACTGTCTTATTTAGACTGATTCGATATACGAATACCTATAAAAAATTTGAATAAACTATCTTCAAAACGAAACAATAGTCGAACGAAACGGATTAAAAAATAATTTTGAAGGGCTATAACTTATCAAATCTAAAGAATTTTTAACCGATTAAAAATCAGAGAAGGTAACAAATTGAAAGTGAGAATGTAGAAAAAGGTTTTTATGTAAAAGCCGTTAGGAGTATAATTCCTTAGTTATTATAAAGTAATATGATTATAATAATAATTACTTACGTTACTTTTATGGTGGAAACTGGTCCATATGATGTAATAATCACAAATTTTTGAAAGAGGTTAATGGTGTTTTAGACAGTTGTAGCCTATTAGGTCAACTTAAATATACATTAAAAAAATCCCTTAATATCAAAAAGATCAAACCGATCGCCTTATAGTCTTAAATGTAAACGCCCTTAATTATCAATTAGCAAAATGGTTGGTTAATGAATTTATCAAATTGACATGACCGTTTGGTTAAAAAATTTTCAGATTTAGTAAACAAATTTAAAGAATTTAGTATAATTAAACACAATCACAGACTAATGTCTACTGAAGCATTTTCTGAAACAAAATAAACTTGATAGACTTGTTATTGCATGAGGAATAATGAAGCTAACAAAATTAAACGTAATATAAATTAATGGAAAACCCTCTTTCACCTTTCTTAGATAAGCTATTCTTAAGCTACTAAACAATCTGAAAAATACAGAAGAATCTCCGCTGTTGTAAATATAGATATGTAAATGATGTTTTCATCATAATAGGTAATAACTTCAATATTAATAGTTTTACACAGAAATTAAGTTAATTGTATGCGTTTATAAATTTCACTTGTGAACTAGAAAGTGACGCCTAATTGCCATTTCAAGATTTAACACTACTTAGCAGAGGATAATAAAATTCAGTAGCTGATATAGAAGATCTTGTGGGGGGGGGGGGGGGGAAATTCAATAAACCTTAGCATAGAATAGTTCTATACGAAAACATAATGAAAATTATATATACTCTGTTTTTTTGCTCTTTATGTCTGTAATTTGCCATAGGTTGATTCAAAATTCGCAAGAAGGGCTGTTCACCCCTTGCGTTTGCATGCAGGACATTTCAGGTAGTTTAACTTCTTGCCACACTGTTATGTCGAAGTGCAGACAGCTTCCAGAGCAAAAGTGATACGCGCGCGCAATAATGACTCACTAATGAAGTACTAATATTCTAAATTAAAATCAGTATTCGAATAAAATTGAGCGAATTATCAGGAGGGACCAGGTTCCCCCCCCCCCCCCTTCATCCATGGATCTTCCAACGATAAAATCACGTAGAATTTTTACAGAAAAGCGAGAGTTACATTAAAAACACTTTTGTTGCACACCTTTTAAGTACAAAATGTCCATACTTAATAGTTTGAGCCATATATTGCTCCTTTGTTCCATTATGCACAGAAAATTATAATAATTTATAATTTAGCCAATTTAAAAGTAAATAAAAAAGAAGTGATTAAACAAACACAAACATGTATATAAATTTGATACCTATAATATATTATGCATCTTTGTCTTGAAAGAGAAATCATAATATTCTACAGGAAATTTACCTACATATCACATCAAATATTGCCTTTGGTGATAACACTATATTAAGAAATATATTGCCTATCATTCTGGAAAAAGGCGTGTTAAGTATACCTGAAAATGCATGAAACTAAATGCTGTGTCTAAAAATACGTTGGATAAACAAAATGTAACGTTAGTACCCATTAAATTCAAACAACTACGGATATATTCTTCAAAAGGCAACCTTTCCATCTTCCTCGGCACTTATGTTCGTAAGATTTGATACATTATCATTTAATGACACGTTTAGCCAATCTTGCTTAGTATCTATCTATACTTAACAGATTAGACTCCGAGTTCACAGTGATTCGCTATATAATGCAATATACGCCTTTCTATTGAACTTGCTTTCGTTGATTATATCGATAACTTGTAGAAGCACTGGGACAGTATAWCAGAGATAAATTTAACATTTTGACATTGTACCTTTACTTCGGTTTACGCAAGGGCGCTCCAGTACAATGTATTGATGTATTCAATATAAAATTCTGCAAGCTGAGATAGAGTTTTCAAAAACAAACCTTTATTTGTCCAATTAGCAAAATAGGAATAACCTCGTCCTGCTATAAACAATTGCCTTTGTACTTGATAGAAATAGTTGTTTTCTTTTTAGTTTATTAACACTGAATGTACCAACCGTTCAGCTTTTTTTACTAAATTGAAGAAATGTGCTAATAATAAGATTTACCTGTTTCAGAACGACTTTTTGACTACCTAATATGGGTGTGTAATGTCTGATTGGTACTTTCAATAATAATTGTAGAATTGATCTATGTATCGGAACAACACCAACTTATCAAATAAGTGATCGCAATTTTGCTTAAAGTCAAAGAACTTGTGGAAATGTATCTGCTTTACTTATTGTGCATATAATTATGGGATTGCTTATGATGAATATTGAATTTGATTGTGATATAATTGTAAAGAAAAATTAAGTATTTTCATGCACTAATAAAGTTATAACAGCGATATTTACTGGAGGAAGATAATTAGAACATTAAATTAAAAGCTTTGTGCCAGGCGACAAATTCCACAGTCCTTACATTTTATGATGCTTTTATGTGTTCTGTCAATCATTCCCTGCTCTCAGTTCAGGTGGATAGGTAGGTATTGTATCGCGAAAAAAAATTTTTAAATTTTTTTTATTTGCTCATTCGCTTTAAAATGGTCGAAAACGCAAATAAAATTTGAGCTAAAACAAATTTCTCGTCTGTGGTCTGTGGTTTTGTTTGTGGACACGATAACTTTGGCAAACGTATAAATCTCAACTACCCAAAGCGACCTATTGTTGGGGGGTAATTACCCTTTTTGCAAATTTTTATTTTTTTTTATTTTTTAACTGCGAGTATTATTCGTTCTTATAAAGTTTCATTGCAGCAAACTGTTTAGAAGATATTAGCAAAAAAGCGTCACCCGAAGAAAACGGTTTTTTTCTAAATATCTCAGAATATATTCAAAAAATTAAAATACCATCAGATAGGAAATAAAATTTTTCACAAAAAGTGCCTTACAAAATTTATCCAAAATTTTGACATTTTCGAAACATTCCCAAAAAACCAATTTTGGACCCTGCTCGTACGATTTTTTTAAAATTTTGTTATTATATAGAAAATTAAATTTCTGATCAGAAAGCACTCTTGTAATTTTTTTGTGAAGTTTATAATTTTTAAGTTATTTGGAAAAACCGATTTTAAAAAATTATTTTTTTTACTAATATCACGAGGACTGTTTGTCTTAGAAAAAATGTGTAGAAAGAAAAAATGCTGAAAACCTGATTACCAATCGTATAGTATAAGAAATAAAAACGTAAATGTCATTTTGACAATTGGATGTGGAAGTATTGATTCAATTTGCAGCGGTTTTTACGCTACGATCGACAATTCTTGTTCTCTACGTCATCAGCTCCTTCAAGTTTACAGTTATAAACTGGAAGAAATCCCCCTAATAAAAAAGAAACCATGTGCATTTCCGGTATAACAGGAAGTTCGCCATCTTCAAAAATAGTTTTAGGTCATAACACTGACAAATCCAAAAGAGTTTAAAATCAATGTTTAAGTTTTAAACAGTTGCTCCTATTTTCAATGGTTACGGAATTAATAGAAAAATTTATTTTTATTTGAAACACCCTGTATATGTAGGTACCGTTAATGAAGGTAAAATAAATAGGTAGTGCTTTGTTGGAGATAATACGAACATTACCACCGGATTTGTATTATTAATTAACCGATGTTGTATTATTAATTTTGGTCTAACTAAAGTTTTATTTAGTAATGATTATTAAAAGATAAAGAATAAGTATAGGTATATAATAAATTCGTTTCATAACTCAAACGCAATCTTATTTTTTATTCCGTCAAAGTGGTGCAAACACGATGATAACTAGTACTACAAAAATACGTCGTCTGTTCAATCCATTTATAGTTATACCTTAAGTGGATTACAAATCCGTAAGGTTGTACATACACTCTAAGGATTCTCGCTCTCGACGTGTGCAATTCTATAATTTCCCATAAAATTAGTTGAAACCTGGCATTAGACCTGACAAATCTGATACTCTGTTATATGTAGAAGATATGCTTTCAGTCTTAAGTGTTTCGCTGCTGATGTTATTTTTGTTGCACGTAGGATGCAAAACAATCTCTTCAGATGAGCTGTGTGAGCTTGGTGGAAGGAGGATTTATCTTGAGCTTGGAAATTACGGTAGTGTAGTAGTGAGGAATCGAAGTAAAATTATGGACAGCAGTGGTGGGCGTTTCAAAGACGGATGTGCACTATGTCATGTGGAAATTGTCACTTGCCCATCATGTGTGATAAGAGTTATGTTTAAGTGAGTAAGCTTTGTTTATTTTGTACTAGTTTGTGGTACGATATAACCTAACGATAATTGCCACCATTTTGAGGAATTCTCAAATATTGTTAGACGGTTTTATTACATTTTGTGATTTTTTAATACTGGTATAATAAACTGCTACTGGTATAATAATAAACTTTCATTAAAAATACACAGATTAATATAATATATTGGATAACAAAAAGTCACAATAACGCACAGATAGTCATGTACCTAACACAGTGTACAATATAGTAACAAATTATTTCTCTTATAATGAACAGTCGTATGAACTATATATACCATTTACAAGTTACAACAATATCTGTACCCGCGAAATAAAATTTTAAAATAAAAATTCCTTCTTCCGTTCTTGAACCTATAAAAAAATTATTACCTACTCTAAATCTAATTTATTGCCATTTTCAGGTTCAATTGCCTACATAGTTAATAAAATGCATAGTTTCTTTATTATTAACGGTACATCTATTATATTTTGCTGCACTTATGTTAGATGCTCAGTTAAATCTCAAGCTGCATGCCTAGATAAAGCTCAAGCTGTCTCTAAATCCATACAATGTTGTATTAAGTTTTCAAAAATTCATGCTAGCTAATCGTTGGCAGATAGTATTCTGTTGAAGATTTAGCATTCCCCTGAAGTCAGTAAGTTCAATAATATATTATTAATATAGTATAATAATCAGACAACGGTTTTAATATATGATTAACATTTTTAATAGAAACGGAAAATTAAATTTGCTAGAAAATGAAAGAAGCAATACAACAACAGTACATAACCTATGGCAACCCTGAGGTATTCCGGTATTTTGACCCGTAAAAATTCTCTATCTTCTTCTTCATAATCCATGATAATCAATATGATAAAATATTGTTTTATAATATGCACTGAAACTGTTTACTAAAAAATATGCTCCGTTGACTATCTATTTCATTGCTGTTTGATTCTGTTAAGTAATTTGTATCCCCGTCTTCAGTAGGCATCACTTTTAATATCTGAGTGCATAAAATATCTAGAGGATTAATGTCGGTTTACTTCAAAACGTCAGCATGATACCGATGGATATTTTTTGCTAGTATATTATGACACCTAAAGGAACGGGTATGTATAGAAAAAATTGAGTCATTGATTTTTTTTTTGCAGATCGCATGTTTTTATTTTAGTTGTTTTCAATATGAAATTGGTAGAAATTTTATTAACACTTTTAAATGCCTTCCGATAGGTAGGTACCTACGGGGAATCCAATATTAAGTATATGCAGAATTATATTTTGCACCAACACAAGAAAAAACCGTAGGTATAGTGTGGCAAACGGATCTGTAATTGCGGGGCGTCGGTAACCTATTAACACTCTTTATCACTTCTCTTGTTTAGCTATGCAACATCTTTCCGCAACAATTTGATAAATTTTTACTCCACCACTGAATTACCATGGCAACAAAACGTGCGAGGATCTCCATCAATCAGGTTTGTTTAAGGACGCGCCGGAACACGCCTTTCGTGTGGTGTTGCCGGTTTAACAGAAGCCGATAGTATCTTTGAAAAAATGTTTTGCTATTATAATATTCACTAGTTACATTAAAATTGAAGTAACAATCACATTTAAATGTTATTTGTGACTGTAAAAAGTTGATTTTCTAACTAAAATTATTTCATGTCCAGCACCATTGCATGTAGTTAAACTACAATATTGGCAATATCAATTTTTTGTCTGCATTATTTTGGCTGTTACAGATCCATTTGTCGCTATGTACTCGTAGATGGTTCCATTTAGGAACATATTTGTGTTTAAAATTGGCTAACTTTGATTACCTATTATGACCACCCTATTGATTATTTAACAAAATATAGAGGCACTGTTAAATTGTACATTAACAGCTTTTTTTTGAAAGCTGAGTATCTCTTTTCAGTCTCAATGGGTTAGAAGTAACTGAATTTGGAAGCTGCCATTTTTCGCGAAAATCTATTTCTGAAACGGTTGATGTTAGACGTAGGTGACTTTTAAATTAAATTAATCGCAGAATAAAAAATCTGAAACAAATGAATATTTGAAATAAAGGAGCTAGCAAAGACCTTTTGGTATATTCATAAGCTGAAAATATTTGCTCTAACTGAATTAATCGTGTAAGTTTTGCAATTTTTATTTTCCGATATACTAACTGAAGGTTTTTGTTGTTCACGCTGTAAGCAATAAATGCAAAAAWAGATACAGCTGATGGGCAGGTTTATCTTCTCTTTGTTAAAGTTGATGTTAGCTAAAATCAACCCAGTAACCATAAAAATACCTCCAATTGAGGTATGTGGTTGGTTTATATTAGAGTCGACTTTAGCTTAAAATTGAGAAGAGGAACGGACCCTACATGTTTTGATAACTATCCATTAAATGACAGCTTTATTCTAGTTTTTCAGATGCACTCTCTTGTTGTTCAAACATAACATATTGCTGCGAAGGATGTGCTTGGGTCCATGAAGCGCCTTACGAATCCACGTCAAGCCATCAGTTTTGTGGATGTTCTTCTGGAAGAGGAAAGCCAACTTTGGAATATTTAAGCCAAACTCGTACAGTCTCGATAGCTTTTGTTTATGGTGCCACAGTTGATTATGAGTTCAGCATGGATTTCGTAGCAGAAAGTAAGTGCATGCTAGATTTSGTAGTAACAGAWCTTAAGATGATATAGAGCGCATACATTTGTGTGATCATATATTATAGATTAAGTGATTAGATAAAAAAGTGCCTCATCTGGTGATGAAAAAACGACGTAGATTCGCTTAAAAATTTATTTTCAAATTTTCTAATAGTGCTAATTTTCCTGTCGAATGGTAGTAGTCTGTCTTTTGATAATGACAAACTGTGACGTCATCTTCCAAGATTCTTTTCAATATAATATTTTTTTAAATAGTAAACAACACGATGAATTTTATTTGTTTTTTTTATAATTAAGGAATTTGATAAAAATTTAAATCGGTTCGATACTACTCGTAAAATAATATGCTATACTAGTACTGACGTAGATGCCGGCCATTTTTCTGCGGTATGTCAAGGTTTTGGATACAAACAAACCGACTATTCGTAAAGGAAGTTCAACGTTTAGAGCAAAATTATACTTTAAAAAATTGTGTTATTGTGTATGCTTGAGTAGTTTACATTCTTCGTATCGTTTAGTAAGTATTACAAACCGAAATTACATTTACCTTGCAATATATTGTTTAAAACAACCTAAAATAGGTGATTTAAAGTTTTCTCATTATAATGAGAACATCCAGAGGCCCAACACAAATATTACCAATATCTGGTACAGCTTGCAAATTGTGTTCCGCACACGCACTTATTGTAGGTTTCAATAATACACTAACTAAATGTAATTTTGGTTTGTAATACTTGCTAAGTAAAGCAAAGGAGTGTAAGTTACTCAAACATACACAGTAGCACTTCGAAATATTTTTTTAAAACTACAAAATTGTACAATATGACAACTTGGTTTGTTACGATCCAAGATCTTGACGCTCCGCAGCACAATGGCTGACATCTACGTCACACTAATATAGCGTATTAGGAATACGCAACTAAGCATTTGATAGATTTACCAAAAGTGTTACAAAATACGTTACTTAATAGTAAAGTATTTGGTGTTACCGAAAATGAACGGCCGCCATTTTAATGGAGTCTGACAGGACTTGTCAAACACAGCAAATTTTGCCCGATTTGCACATTAAAAGGTTTTCCCAAAACACTAGCAGTGGTACACATGATTTTCTTGCAGTTTGTAAGTGTAAAAATTACAGTGCTTCCACAAAGTAATTCAGTTCCCGGCATACTTTCAATTTTCTTTATATTTGCTGGCTATCTAGCTAGTAGCTAGGCTTAGATACATGCTAGTAAGTAACAACCGACTGGCTAAAGTTTCTAAAATCATCAACTTTAATTTGAATAAAAGTATGTTCGATTTATAAACTTAAGGTTTCGAATAGGCTGTTACTGTGACACTGAAAAACTGAATTGTCATTTGATTTTTTTAATAGTAAACGGTGAATGTTATTGGGGCATCTGAGTCTGCAATTTTTTCCAAGGCTTACTTTTTGTAGTAATTCATTTTTACAGGAAAATGAATACAAATGTAAATAAAACGGATTAAAAGCTTTACTTAACTGCAGAAAGATTAATTTACTAGGGGTTCAAAATAAAGCTCCGTGATCTTACCGGTTACCAAATTTTAAATAGCAAATTTTAACATACGATATATACACTCACCGGCACGAAAAACGGAGCAGCTGAATTTTTTAAAACAAATTAAAAATTTAGACGCTTTGTGATGTTTTATTATTATAATATCTTAAACAGAGACATAATAACATGTTTTAAGTATTATTTAAAAACAATTGAGCGATTATTTGAAAAGAAAAATTGTTTTGTTACAAATTAATAAATGAGGACGAAAAGCACAATTTGATGTTGCTGCAAAATGACGTTAAATTCATCAAAACAAACAATTTGCTATCAAAAACTGGAAGGACGTATTTTTAATAACGGGTGTTGCCCCCACGTGTTCGAATTAATGCATGTATTCTCCTTGGCATGCCTAAAATCAAATGGCGAATGCCCTCTTGAGGAATACGTTCCCATTCCTCTAAAAGAGCTTGTTGAATATGATTTAAAGTTAAAGGAGCAGGAACACGACTTCGCATCCTTTGTCCAAGTAAGTTCCAAACTAGTTCAATTGGGTTCACATCTGGACTTATCGTTGGGCACTCCATAACAGGAATGTTTATCATGCATCAGAAGAAAGTCATGTCCAATACAATCAACATAGGGGGCAGCAAGATCTTGGAGAATTTCATCAATGTACCTGGCAGCAGATAAGGAGCCTCTTGGAAGGATGTACAATTCTGTGTGTGCCTCCAGAGAAATTCCTGCCCACACCATGACTGAGCCGCCTTGGTAACCTACCCTGGGACTGAAGGTACATTCTGCAAAACGCTCTTGTTGTCTTCGCCATCCTCTCTCACGACCATCTGGAGACCCCAGGCTAAATCTGGACTCATCGGTAAACAAAACGCGTCCCCATTCATTTTCACCCTAGTGCTCGTGATAGCTGGCAAACTGAAGTCAAGCAACACGATGACGCCTAAGAAGCTCTGGGCCTGTTGCAGGTCTACAACTGGTAAGATTGGGTTCTCCAAGTTTTCGTCTAACTGTCCCCTCGCTTACATTGGTATTCCGGGCGTGATGAAGTCGATTTCTGATCTCTATAGCCGTAGCACGACGATCTCGAAGACTTTGTAAGACGATAAATCGATCATCATGAGCGTTAGTTCTTCGTTGGGGACCAGTTTCAGGTCGTCTGGTGTAAGCTCCAGTTTCCAAGACACGTGTAAAAATACGGTGCACAGTGCTATTGGATATGTGATATCGCTCAGTTCTTCCTTCTTGAAGCAATGCAACAATATCAGCCGTGGTTTCGGGATTAACAGCCATAACAACACCACTTTAAAATGTGATTTACACCTGTTAGATTTCTCAAAACAATAAAAACAAAACATTGTCACCGTGGGTCCATGGCCAACTATGCACTTTTAAGTGATAAGTTCTGTGCAATTTTTGATTTTTATGAGTTTTTATTTAAAACAATTTTTTTCTTCAATTAAAAGTTAAATTGTTGTCAGAAAATACTTAATACATGTTGTCATGTTTGCGTTTAAGATATCATAATAATAAAACATCACAAAACGTTAAAATTATAAGTTTGTATATAAAAATTAATCTGCTCCGTTTTTCGTGCCAGTGAGTGTAAAACGCTTTGGGCATTTCATACTCATATGTCTATCCTATTCTAGAAGTGCGGTGCGACCCCGCAAGTGAGCCAGGCTTAGAAGAGTCCTGCCTTCTCAAAGAAGTGCAGTATCTCTTTCCAAGGTAACCTACAAACCTATAAAGATCTTCAGTCTCAATAAATTGAGAGCCAAATTCTCCAAATCTTTTGCCTCCCAACGGTCCGCAGTTGGTAAAGGAAGTGAATCGGTGTTTCTTCCTCTATTGAGCAGAACCTACAGGTGCTACTTTCCACTACACCCATATTATATAGGTGTTAATTGAACCCACAGGGTCCCGTAAGGATACCCACCATTAATCGCAATTAAGAACGATTCAGGCTTAAAAGCCATTTTCATTCCTGAGCAGGCGTAGGTCCAGTGATGAAGGCACTAGATTGCCTCAGTTCCGGTACGTCTTCCCATCCCAATACAAGTACAACTGACGACCAAGCCACTTTGTGATCTCGACGACAGTTCAGTAGAAGGCCGGAGCGCACCCTAACACGAGTAAGCGGTCGAAGTGCCGCCTGGCTATCGCCAGAATACCCTATTCTGAGGTTCTCATGAGCACATGCTAGGATTGCATAAATTTTCGCTTGGAATACGCTAGGGTACTCTCCCAGTGGTAAATTTAGTTGTGAAAAACTTAAATATCCGTGGGTCATAACAATGCGGTCACTCCGGTATAGACAAACGAGGCGGTTTCACATACGTGCGGGAGATGCAAAAACAAAACATAAGTTACTCATCCGTTAAACTCAAACAGATACAGTTAAGACTCACCGAAGGGTTTTCACCCCAGGTCCTCATCATTGTCCTGTCTATGGCTTTATTTCTTAGATTACATCATTAGTCAATGGTGGTTATGAATACCTTGTTAGTTTTCTCTCTTCAACAACCAGCTAGTGTCAACCTGAAATAGTAGAGGCTTCCCCGAACGCTCACCCTAAGGCCTATAGGGTCGCATTCCAATAGCCCGGATCGGAGGCACCTAATAAGACTACCCTCTCCACCAGAACTATGTCATTCGAGTAGCCCGCATTACCCCCCGGAATGCAAGTCACTCACTCGAAGGAACCACGGCTGTAAACCGGGCACTATGCGCTAGGGGTTCAACCAGCCCTAAGGCTCATAATGATCAAAGACCTCGCTCTCTCATAGCCAAAAGAAAGACCAGACGCAGACGGAAAGAGGTGTTTTCGTCAAATCAATATCATCACCCCTTGCCTACCTTTGCATCTCCTCGCGAGTCGCGACGCTGATATTTCTCGCCAAAACAATTAATCGCACGCATACGCATTCGCTTCGATCTTAGTATTTATCTTATTAGCAGCGATTCTAAACAGAGCAAGAAATTAATAAACGTACAAAAACATCTTTTATTTTAACAAAAACGCAGATACAAAAAATAACATGTAACAGTTGTACCCTCGGAGATGTACCACATACTCCCACGTGCCTGTTCCAGTTTTAGACTCATCCGTGTACCAGATGAGTCCTTGTGGTACAAGCATGTTTTCATCATTCATAAACCACTCCTCGTTATCGCTATTCTGCATGGTGTAGTTGCTTGGATAAAATATGCTACTGTTATATCAACTGGAGGCATCCTGGGTACGCCAGTCATTCGCTCTTCGTCCTTTCTGGTAGTGACGGACTTAACATTGTGCTGCATTCTTTTCTCTAATCGTTCCATCTATCTTAGTTTGCTCCTCATTTCTAGATCTCTGTCTTTCTTTACTCATTTCTGTTCTGCCGGTTTTTGTTACTGCAGTGGCCATGCAATATACAATGAGGTGGAAATCTTCAAGTTGGCTAAGGTATGATGAACATCAAGGCCATTTATCTGTTAATGCTTAAGGCATACTTTATTTCTCATCATGTTTAATGATACACTGAACGGCGAGATATATCAACACTTTCTTTATAACAAATTACCATCACTGATGGTGGTGGTGGTTGTCCAGTGCGTTACTTGAATATTGCTCGAAGAGTATCGTATCAAAATTACAATGATCGTTGGATATGATGAGATTGCACTATATATAAACTCTCTTGTTTCTTTTTTATAGCCATATCTTGATGATCAAGTTTATAATGAACCACACAAAAAATTCGTCGTACCTGCGACAATGTTTATGGCCTTCAGATGCCCTATTGAGGGTAGGCCGCTCGAATTTCGGCGGCAAATGGGCGGGGTTCTGAGATCTTATTTTATTTAAATTGTGATTAATAGAAATTTGCAACCAACAAAATTATTTTTAAAGAAAAGGGGTGCCACCAGCTTTTTTTATTTTAATTAAATTTTGAAAGAAGGCCCAAAACTGGAAATGCCTAGTTTTTAATAAAACGACTATTGGAGGGGAAATTATCTCTATTAAAAATTTGTGCAATTTAAATTTGTTTAAGTACAATATATAATAAATTTATGTTTTAAATTATCAATGAACTTAAGTTTAACGGAATCAAATTTAACAATAATATGAGTGAGGCCTTGCCGCAAAGCTTTGCTTCAGTTCACATGCGTTTTGAAAAAATCTGTAGAATTTATGAATGAAATGTTACGTGTAAAAGGTTTTTAATGCAGTTTTTGAAAAATCCCAAAAAAATTATTGAAATGATACACTTAGCTGGTCCGCGCTCTTTCAGGCTACTTCGGTGTGCCGCGCCATATTAGTTGAAGTTATCACGGTCTCCTTCAAAAGGTTGTAAAGGCTTTCCCCTTTCAGGTAGGTACCCATTAGCTGGTTCGAAATTTGACTGCTTAACGAATTTGATTCGCCTATTTGACGGGAGTATGTCTGCAGTCCCATCTAAGAACCCTAACGAAATTACGAAATCGGCGTTAGTTAATAAAAGGTGTAAATAAAATTTAGACAATACCTCGTTCTTATTGAGGGTTTCTTCGGCTTCAAGACTGGTGTGCACAGAATACAAATGTAACGTAACGGGCTGAATTAAATTAACAGGTAAGTAGTTAAGTACCTATTGCACGAAGCTATCGCACTCGTCAAGCGATTCTTGCAGAATGCCTTGTACGCTATGGAGTGCTGAATTTCATCGGGCCACAAAAACTGTTGAAGGATTTTCTCGCGATAATTATACTAGATGTTGTGCGTTTGATTTAGTTTTTAGTTAGTTAGTATTTAAAAAAAGAAGTTCCGCATACTACCGTTTTGATTAATTGATGTTATAAGAGGAAAAAAAAACACGTTACATGTTCCAGAACAAATGCTTCATTCGCTCTTATTAGGAGTGTATTGAGATTTAGAGATGGCATTTGGAACGTACGTTATATAATAGTCTTTTGCGATTTATTGGGATTGTTCATTTTTCCTTAGAACTAAATATTGCACAAAGTAAGCGCTCGATAGAAAAATGTATTGGATAAAAGTTGTTTGCTAAAGTCGTAAGTATATTCATATGCCTTAATTCCTTCAATGCAAATACATTTTATTTGAAAGTTTTTGCTGCAAAATTTTTTCTTAATATTTCTTACGCGCAGGATAGATGTTATATCCTGTATATTTTATTTCGAACTGTGTCCATCTGTATACATTTCTCTTTTCATTTTTGGAGATATAATCCTAAATCACATATGTTTTTGTAGAAAACGCAAGAGTTTTTCCAAGTAGCTCTCAAAGAGAAGACGAGGCTAACGAAATAACGTCCCCATTCTTCCCTGCGTACTACCCGCCGGATCTGGAAGTTACCTACGTAATCAACTCCACACATTCTCCAAATTATACGGTTCGCTTAGTTTTCACTGACTTTCATATATCACCATCATCTGTAATGGAGGTAAGGTGAAGGAAGTGCAAGAACAATTCACGCGGGGTTTAACAAATTCGACCGAGGTAAATGGTAGCTACTTACTTTATTTTGTATTTTAGTTTTTGGACAGCAATGGGCAAATACTGCACGTAACAAGTGGAAATGTCTTCCGTCCGCCTATCTTAACATCTACAGGGCCGACGATGATAGTAAAATTTTCCGGTAATGGAGGTTCAGATATCGGGTTCCGCGCTGTTTATGCGTTTTTGTCTAAGGAAAAAGAGTTGAAACGTATTACTACAGGTAACTATAGCAATATTGCTAAACAAATTTCTTATTACTATTTGCATTGCAATCTGAAAAACAGACTGTATGTATGTGTTTATTACAGATTGTGGAGGGTATGCTGATAACTTAGGAGGTGCTATTACTATAATAGATGTGATTAAAACAAATGGACGAGAGTACAACTGCTTTTGGATAATAAAACCTCCGAAGAATTTTGTTAATTGGAAAACTCATCTCTTTCTGACAGTGGACACTTTCTCTGGCTTTGGTGTGTAAATTATAGTAGATTTTTATTGTAGAAAAAACACATTAAGGCAATGGCACGAGTTTGTTTATAAGCGCTGCCATAAATATTCCCCACTCGTAGTTATGGTGGGCTGGTGCCACCCAACTCTAATAATAAGATATAGTTTCGTTTGTAACCTCTTTGAAAAATTTCTATAATAATAATAATAATAATAATAAGCTGTTTATTGGGCTTGTATACAAAAAAAGCTTAAAAACAGAAAAATGCCTGAATGAAATCAAATAACAATTTAATAATGCTCGGGAAAAACTAAATAAAATAATAATGTACCCAAAAGGTCCGGGTTCAGTCGCTATGACTGATCTTCCACTCGCACCTTTATAATGCAACAAACTATCACAATAATAATTAGCACTCTAGTATGAAAAAAATCAGCTTTTACATATCAACGCACGTACATGTAAAAAAATAAACAAGTTAGTTATAAAAGAGAACGAAAGAAATTGAACGATTACTGCAAAAGTATATGTCGAGAGACAGCTGCTAATCGTGGGAGCCTAGACTATTTGTAGTTGTTCTTTAAGTAAGTGTTCTCGTAGCATTCTACGAAAACTAGCAATGGACAGACCAACAAGTGAACGGGACAAACTGTTTATATACTGGACAACATTAAATGAGAAGGATCGCCGAAAGAGAGCAGTACTGTGGCGCGGAATACTTAGAGCATCCTTGCGCCGTATATTCACATTATGTACGTCCGTTCTGAATGTAATTTTATTGTATAAATAAGGAGGATTGCAAGACACAACAACACGATAATAAAACACGGTGCTATGTAATCTTCTACGACGCGACATATTTAACCATCCAGTTATTGGCAAAGTGTACGAAATTCTTTCAAATTTTCTAATGCCGTGTATAGATCGCAGACAAGAATTCTGCACTTTCTGGATTCTCCTAGTATCCGCAACCGTCAAGCATGGCCCATAGACATAATCAGAATAATTAAAATGTGAAAGGACCAGCGACTCACACAACAAAGTTTTAGTTTTTATATCAAACATGTGCCGATAATTAAATAATAGTTTTAATTTACTGTAAGCCTTTTTAAGTAAAAAAGTCACATGGTCCGTAAATCTCAGCTCCCGATCAATAATAATACCTAGGCTTTTAACCCGATTGGAAGGCGGAATTAACACATTCTCCACCATAATGTCAAAGTTACTTAAATCTATGTCACCAAAGGTAATCATTGATGATTTAGCAGGGTTTAATATCAATCCATGTTTATTTGCAAAGTTACAAACCTTCTGCAGATCAGAATTTATATGAAGTCTAGCCATATTCAAGTTATTTTTATCAAAAAAATAATATATTTGTGTATCATCAGCATACATATGGATGTTACACTTCTCAACTGCTCGCGGGAGCATGCATGTGTAAACAGAAAAAAGTAAAGGACCCAATATGGATCCCTGCGGCACACCCCTCGTTAAATTACAACTATTAGAGAGTTTTCCTGCGTAAAGCACCCTTTGATACCGATTAGAAATATAATTGCCAATGAGCATTACGGCATTCTTACTTAAGCCTATATAATGCAATACCGATAATAAAATGCGGTGGTCTATGGTATCGAATGCTTTTGAATAGTCCAACAGAATTAAAATACCAACCGCCTTTTTGTCTAATGCACATATTATGTCATCAGTAATATGTGCAAGTGCTGTGCCACAGCCATATCCAGACCTGAAGCCAGACTGTACCGATGATAGAATATCATGGTCGGAAATATGCCGTCTAAGCTGCAATTCAATAACGCGCTCTAGCAATTTTGAGATAGCCGGAAGTATGGTAATTGGCCGGAAGTCCTGTATCTCTGCGGGATTATATACCTTTGGAATTGGTTTAACCAGACCACCCTTCCAAGAATTAGGAAAAACACTATTTTCTAAACAATAATTAATAATATGAGTCAGTACTGGAAGTACATACGAAGAAGCCAAATGAAACAAAGTGATAGGTATATCATCAAGACCAACTGTTTTTGATTTAATTGAATTTAACGCCTTTAAAATATCTTCTTCAGTAACACAAACAAATGAAAATTGATGATTAAGATCAGATTTTAAATGACTGTTATAAAAGCTTACCAATTCCTGGTCCGGTATATTTCTAGCAGTGCAGATGTCTGCAAAATACTTATTCATGTCGTCAACATCTACATGCAAAGTAGTCTCCAGTTGTTTATTGTTAAAACCAAAATTGGACTTAACGTACTTCCATACTTCATTGTTTTTCAGGCCTTTTAATTGACATCCATAATAAGTTCGTTTCTCTACCTTTATTGCATTATTTACACAGCTGTTTATAGTATTCCCAGTCACTAACAGATTTACTCTTCTTATATTTTTTCAGTGCCTTGTTTCGTAAATTTATCATGAACTTCAAGGTATCAGTAAGCCATGGAGACGGTGGACGCGAGGCATTACGGCGGACAGTCTTTAGCGGGACATGTGTATTTAACAGCTTAGAAAGGTAGTCGTAAAGACAACTGACCTTGTCATTTATATTATTTATTCGATAAATGTTGTGAAAAGGAATAACGGCCAAGTCATCACAGAAACGATCAAAATCGAGAGCTGCAAAATCACGAAATGTTCTGAAGGTGTAACCCCTTTCTTTAATCGGAAGGTGAACATTGCAAACAACGACACAATGATCTGTCACAGTAGAAGCATCATACACGGCACAATCACTAACATTCAAACATGCATTTACAATTACTAAATCAATAAGAGTAATAGAATTTTTGCAAATACGGGTTGGTTCATTAACAACCTGTTTTAGTTCCAGTCCTTCCAAAAGTGAACCAAATTGATTAGCAATTGAGCTTTCATTATTTAATACATCAATATTAAAGTCACCTACACAAATAAGATATTTACTATTTAGATGCATATTTGTTAACGTGTCCTCAAATATTTCAAAGAACGCATTGATATTACTATTTGGAGGTCGGTGTACGACACCTATTATCACGTCACCACATTTTTGTTTTATCCTGATCCATATATTCTCACAACACTCACTCACACGTGAAAAGCTCTCAACAACTTCAAAAGAAATACATTTTTTTATGTAGAAACACACACCACCCCCTCTACTCCCCCTATCAAGTCTTATCAAATTGAAATTTTCAATAAACACATCACTATCAGGGATTACCAAAGAAAGCCAAGTCTCGGTGACCCCAGCGATATCACAGCCGCTCCGCACAAGTGTATTCTTAAATTCATCGAAAGATGAGAGAACAGATCGTGCGTTGATATGGAGAACCTTAAATGAACTAAAAATCATGCAAAATTCCTATATGTATTTCTTTTACCACTAAATAATATAACCTGCCACTATAGTAAAACAACAATTATAAATATTAAAAATTAAAAATAAATTAAGTTGCACTGATAAAGAAAAAATACATGTAATATTTTGAACCTTTAATTAAGCAATGTCCCCCGCGTTTCGGCCACGCACCATCTGTGCCAGATCCACCTCATCCCTCACAGGACACTTCCTAGTTCCGCACTGTACCCATATAGTACCGTTCCTGGTCCATGCGTTCATTTTCCCCATTTTTTCCTGAGCCATTTTTAACAGGGCAAGTCTAGTCCTTGTCAAATCTTCAGTAACAACAATCTTACTACCTTTAAGTTTTTTTTTGTTTTGAAGAATCAGGCGACGTGTTCTATAATTGGTGAATTTAACGATAATATGTTTTGTAGCAGATTTTCCAATTAAGTGCGATCTGTCTATGTCTGCTTCCTTGACATTTACTCCTATCTTTTCGTTGAAAAATTTTATCAAGGCGGCATCCGTATCTCCGCCGTGTTCAAATCCAAAAATTCTGAGATTATTGCGTCTGGAATACTGACGCAAATCATCCATTTCAGAATTTAACGCCTTGTTGTCTCTTACGAGTTCTTCATTTTGTAGTTCCATGGCATCCAGCTGTTGTTTATAAGACGCAATCTTTGTATTAAATTCATCCATGGCAGCCTTCAAATTGTTTTCTACGGTTTTTGCCACAGCAGCGGCGATAGCAGATAAAAAGTCTTTATCATTCACAATTGTTTTTACAGCCTTCTCAACGATGGACTGAATGTCACGGATTTGATTTTGTGTGAAGACCATTTTAATTTAAGATTTTGATTAGTTTTACAGCACTGCACTATAATTCACTACTGATCAAATTGGTTCAAGTACGATTATATAGTCTAACATACGTCTGCGAGGTTTCAAAAATTTTTTGCAATTATACTAAAACTGTTGGCACAAAATTCGCGAGACCGACACGGAGACACGTCTACTCAGAGTGCATCGTCTCCTCAGAGTCCATAAATAATTTATACTTAATATGTACATAATAGGCATCATTCTATAGTAAGAAATTAGATGGAAATGCCATCTGGTCAGCATTACACTGACATGATGGCAAAGCCACCTAGCTGCCATAATGGGATCTACTTCCTAAAGGAAGTGACCTGTAACCTGACAAATTGGCATACACCTGCATACTTCAATTTGACAGCAGGCCCCCACGGCACTTTATGCGAGCGGGCAAGAACCGTCATACATTAAAATGCATGTCTATGCTGTGCTATCTGCACCGCAACCAACTGCAGATAGATCTATTTCGTTATCATTATAGCTCATCAGCGCAGTTTAGGTTTAGTGCAGACAGCACGGCATAGAATCACTGATCTCTAAATAACTGGATGTCGCTTACATACCAAAATGCATGTAAATTATTTTTGATAGATTTACGCCACTTTAGCGCCTAGCCGCTGGTCCTTGTACTAAAATTTTGACAAAGGTTCGCTTCTGCGGTAAATATAACGCTAATGATTGACGGTTAAAATCGTGAACTCATCATCTGTCTGCAGATTTCCAAAAGATGATCGTTGTAGTATTTGAATAAGAAACATGTACAGTACAAACTGGATGTTACGTTTACTCATAACCATATTATATAGTTAAGGATCTAACCTAAAATTTGAACGCGCCGTTAAATTGATAGTACGAGTACCAGCGGCATGGTGGCTACTTATCACAATTTGGAATGACTTATGCGATATCCAGTTATTTACAGATCAGTGCATAGAACCAGCGTTGCTTAAAACTAACTTCAACAAKCTCTTACATGCACCTYAGTTTGAAGATCTTCCCTCCTGAAACGAGACTGCAAACTATCAGTTATTTTCGTATAGTTTTCTAGTTTTCTTCACGTCTTTCAGGTACAGTAGCTCGAATAAGATATTCACCAAATCGTTTAAATTCTATCACTGGCAATTTAAATTTCCGTCTACTTGCCATATTTATAGCCTCAGTGACGTGCCGTTCTGCATCTCTTACTGATTCCACAGCGGTTGCCTCTGACATTCTGTTGAGCAGTGTGTTCGGATATTTCCTTAATTTTGTAAACTTGGCAAACACTACAATGACATTTTGTTGCCAAGTAGAAAAACAAATAAGTATGTAAACGAACAGCAATAAATTAGAAACTGATGAAACTGTCAAGTCTATTCAATTAATGCTTCTAGCACAGTAGTAATATTAAAAACCAAGTAATACAGTCCACTAAATCGAAGCCACCCTAACATTGGTCCTTCGGGCCGGATTTGCTGTGTTTGAAGCAGAGTTGGTCAGCCATCAGTTCAGATTTGAAGGTCAGCATTACCACAATTACGAGCAGAAGGCACATGGTAGATGTACAGATTAACGGATGCAAGAAGACAACGGTTGCAAGTGAGGTGTGAGACCTGATTCCATTAAGATTATTTGTCAAAATTCTGTCAATTTTCCTCCTGATTAACAAACTGATTCATTACTGATTATAAACACAATACAGTGTTTGATTCTTGATTAGTTTCCATTTGCTATTCATTCAATTTGATTTTGATTAGCCTGATTTACTAATCATACGATTTAATTTCTTGATTTTGGTGTCAATACAATTTTGATTTTGATTAGCTTGATTTGCCATTTCTACCATTTGATTTGCTATTCTTACAATTTCATTTCTTTATTAATTTGATTTGTGATTCATACAGTTTGATTTCTTGATTACATAATTTACTATTTGTATAATTGATTATTTGATTTGCTATTCGTACAATTAATTATTTGATTTTGTGACTAACAATTAAGCTATGGCTGATGAAATAAAGTTGTTACACCGACAACGAGGTGCCATAAAACACAAACTGACTAATTTTGTGTCATTCCTCAATCCATTAAAAAAAATGCATGCTGAGAGAGAAGCTCTAAATGATGTTCAGATTGCGGATTTAAAATTTAGAGTTGAAAACTTGCGTTTGGTTCACACAGATTTTGAACAGATTCAAACAAAAATTGAAAATATTTGCGATGAATCAAATTTAACACAAGAATTTGAACAACGAAGCAACTTCTTTGATACAATTTCTAATGTGTTGGCCCAGGCACAAGTGATTTTAGATTCTTGCATTAGTGTTCATCCTCCGATTAAAGTTGAGTCACCCAATATGCTACCACGTATTCAAGGTGTGAAATTACCTACAATTAATTTGCCTAAATTTCAAGGTAACTATGATTCATGGTTGGAATTTAAGGACCTTTTTGAAAGTCTGATTAATTCAAATCAATCTATTAGCAAAATTCAAAAATTCCACTATTTAAAAGCTTCTTTAGAGCTTGATGCAGCGAAAATCATTCAATCTTTAGAATTTACGAGTGAAAATTATGATGTTGCATGGGAATTATTATGTAGTAGGTATAACAACTCAAAGTTATTAGTGCACAATCACATAAAATCAATATTTGAATTAGAACCCATAACCAAAGAGTCATCAGTCGCTTTGCGTAGATTAGTAGACAATTTATACAAGCATTTGCGTGCACTAGAAGTACTCAAGCAACCAACCATACATTGGGATGCTCTATTAGTCTTCTTAATTTCATCAAAGCTTGATAGGTCTACTGCCCGAGAGTGGGAACGATTTAAAATGTCATGCAATTCATTAAAACTAGATGATATAAAAGATTTCTTATATAAAAGAGCAGATTTCTTGGAAACCTTTGAATTAAACCATGGTTCCAAATCTATTAAGAATAACAATTATGGAACAAACAAGCATTATTCTTTGATTTCTACAAATCATAAATGCAATTTCTGTAAAAAACAACATTTAATTTATTCATGTCCTGATTTTCTACAATTAACAGTTCCAGAAAGGATTGAAAAAGTTAAAGATTTGAAGCTCTGTGAAAATTGTCTTTGCACAGGTCATTCTGTAAATAAATGTAAGTTACGATCCTGTAAAATATGTAAAAATAGACACAGTAGTTTACTTCATCAAGTTAAGGAAACAGCGGTCGTACCAGATTCTTCAGTAGTTATGTCTAGCCATGACAAACAAAGTAGTGTTCTTCTACCTACAGTTCGGTTGTATGTTTACGATGCAAATGGTTCGATGCATTTAGTTAAGGCCGTTTTAGATAGCGGTTCCCAATCCAATTTTATTTCTGCAAAAATGTGCAACAAATTAGGTTTAAATAAGGAACCTACACATGTTTCTATTGCCGGAATAAATGATTCTGGATCAACATTTAATCACAAATGTCAGATTACAATTAAATCTATTTATAACGATTATAGTGTAAAACTTACCTGTTTGGTTATTCCGCAGATTGCTGGTAATCTTCCTGCCTATGAAATTGATACCGTAGATTGGAAAATTCCTTCTACCATTCAATTAGCGGATCCTGATTTTTCTAAACCTTCTGAAGTTGATTTACTCCTAGGAGCTAGTCACTTTTGCGAATTTCTAGAAAGAGGGCAATTACAATTATCAAAACACTTACCTGTTCTCCAGAACACTAAGTTCGGATGGATTGCTTCAGGTTTGGTTCCAAAAAATGCTTCTCAGTTGCACTGTTATTTTTCACAGAATATTTCCTTTGATCTTCGCCAATTCTGGGAAATTGAAGAGCATGAATGTCCCACACAATTATCGAAAGATGATGCAGATTGTGAAAGATTTTTTAAAGAAACCATTACTCGTCAAGATGATGGTAGATTTATAGTTAGAATTCCATTGAAATATCCTTCTTCTCAATTGGGTGATTCGAAGCAGTCAGCAATTAAAAGACTGTTGCAATTAGAACACAGATTTATTTCTGACCCAATTTTGAAGGAAGAATATTCAAGATTTATGCAAGAGTATTTAGACTTGGGACATATGACTAAAATAAAGGAAACATCCTCCAATGTTTATTTTCTTCCTCACCATGGAGTTGTAAGGAAAAGCAGCTTAACAACCAAATTAAGAGTAGTATTTAATGGCTCAGCGCAATCATCGTCAGGTTGGTCTGTAAATGATCTTCATCATGTAGGTCCACCAGTGCATACACAATTATTTTCTATATTATTACAGTTCAGACAACATCCCATTGCTGTTTGTGCAGATATAGAAAAAATGTATAGACAGATCCTTGTTCATCCTGATGATAGACACCTGCAAAAATATTGTGTGGAGATTCGATTCTGATCTAGAAATAGATACTTATTCACTAAATACTATTACTTACGGTACAGCTTCAGCTCCCTATCTTGCCATTAGATGCTTAAAGCAACTTGCTCATGAGGTTGAAAATGAATATCCTGTCATCTCTAACATTATTAATAATCATTTTTATGTAGATGATTTAATTATCAGTTTTACTTCTGAAGAAGATGCTATTGCTACTTGCAAGACTTTAAAAATGATTTTACAGCAAGCATGTTTTCCGTTGAGGAAATGGATTTCAAATAGTAGTAATGTTTCACAATCTTTTAAGGATGAAAATGGTCCAACTAGTGTAATAAGTTTTAGTCATGACAAGCAAATTAAAACCTTAGGTGTTGTATGGAATAATATGTCAGACACATTTTCTTACCAGATTTCTGCTAAGTCTTCCATTTGTCCTATAACAAAAAGAATTATTTTGTCAGAAATATCAAAGGTCTTCGACCCCCTTGGCCTGGCAAGCCCCTGCATTATTTTGGCAAAAATCATAATACAACAGCTATGGACTTTGCATTTAGATTGGGATGATACCGTTCCAATAGATTTATATGAAAAATGGATTATTTTCAGAGAACAACTTCATGTGCTTAATATTATTCAGATTTCATGTCATTTACTTGTTCCAACCCAGTTTCAGTTGAAATTCACGGATTTTGTGATTCATCTAACTCTGCGTATGGAAGTTCTATTCATATTCGAAGTATTGACAATTTTGGTAACACTCATGTTAACTTATTATGTGCTAAAAAGGTTACACGCTCATGTGTTACTTGTTTTAAATCAAAACCGCATGCAATTAACCCGATTATGGCTAATCTTCCGCGAGAGAGAGTTACAGAAACTCCTGCATTTAGCATAGTTTGGTGTTGATTATGCCGGCCCTATTTTAATTAAAGATAGAAGAGGTCGTGGATCAAAAGTTTCAAAAGGTTACATTTGTCTGTTTGTCTGCTTTGTGAGTAAAGCTGTCCATTTAGAATTAAGCTCTGATTTGAGCACACAATCACTTTTGGCTTCTCTCAAGCGCTTTATATCAAGACGAGGTAAACCAACACAAATATGGTCTGAGAATGGCACAAACTTTAAGGGTGCTCAAAAAGAATTGTATGATTTGTTTCAATTTTTCAAGGGCTCATGAACATGATATTGTTAGCCATTGTGCTATGGAGTCATTTACGTGGAAATTATACCCCCAAATTCTCCACATTTTGATGGATTGTGGGAGTCTGGGATTAAAACTGTTAAATTCCATTTAAAAAGAGTATTACAAGAAACTAAACTTACCTACGAAGAATTATACACTGTATTAACTCAGATTGAATCAGTACTGAATTCAAGACCATTATATCCACTCTCTTCCGATCCCAATGATCTCACTCCTTTAACTCCGTCTCACTTGTTGATTGGAAGACCATTAACTACTCTACCAGAAATGAATCTGCAACCAGTACCAATTAATCGGTTGTCTCGAGTTCAGTTTCTGCAGTCATTGTACCAAAGTTTTTGGAATAGATGGTCTACGGAGTATCTGTCCATTCTTCAACAACGAAGTAAATGGAAACATCCAGGGCAACGTCTTTCAGATAGGAGCTCTTGTTCTGATTAAACAAGAAAACCTTCCACCCAGCCAGTGGATTCTAGGTAGAATCACAGAGGGCATCCCGACAGTGAAGGTTCGTTCGTGTAGCAAGCGTGCGAACATCCAAAGGAATTTATAAGCGAGCAGTTGTAAAGTTGTGTCCGCTGGCCCATTACTGAAGAACAGCCTGAAAGAAAACCTGATTAATTAATAAGAATTTTGCTCAATGTATTAACTTACCATCTTGAATTTTATTTATGATTTATACGTACTACCTGTAAATTTAGTTTTGAACGTAGTTCAACGCGGGGAGTATGTTCGGATATTTCCTTAATTTTGTAAACTTGGCCAAACACTACAATGACATTTTGTTGCCAAGTAGAAAAACAATAAGTATGTAACGAACAGCAATAAATTAGAAACTGATGAAACTGTCAAGTCTATTCAATTAATGCTTCTAGCACAGTAGTATATTAAAAACCAAGTAATACAGTCCACTAAATCGAAGCCACCCTAAC
>QCXZ01000138.1:41953424-42190946 GCA_025024175.1 Rhyzopertha dominica
TTTAGAAGACGGTCAATTCTTCTGCCATAAGAGGTTGTATTTCTTGGCGAAGACTTCCGCTGGCCCCAGCTTCCTTTTAAAAACTCTTGTTCTGTTACATCTTCGTTTAACAATTTCTGATACATTTCTGTATCACACGTCTTGAGGTCAGAGAATTTATATTTGAACAAAGCGTATGTAGCAGCAATAGTATCCACTTCTATTTCCTCTTGGGACGCTAGTTGCTCCAAGCCATTCGCTCCACGTGAACAAGAGTGCATGTGACGTATTACTAGCCTCCACACAGGGATATGGTATTTAGGCTTCTATAAGCGAGTATTTTTCCAGTAGCAAATTGCATACCTACTTTGTGCAGAGCAACTAAGTGACAATTAATGAAAAAAATATAACCCGAAAGATCAATTAATATGTGCGCTTAAGCGGGCTGCCAGCTTTAGTGGAGATGGGCAGGGTATTAACCGATAGTAAAAAAAAAACAAGGGCGCCACGTGATTGAACCGCTAAGCGAATATCCGCCAATCACGAACCGCGGGAGAAAGATGTCAAAAATTCTGTGATCTAACAGGAATATCTCAACAAATAAATCCAACGATTGTTCAACAAATTCTATTCAACAAAAATACAACCCAAGTACTTACATGCATCCAGCGGTGTCCTCGGTATACGTATATCGAGGTATCCACTGAAATATCTGAAAATTAATTACAAAAAGGCTGTTTCGGGTATCGTGAACCGAAACGAATTGAATTTAAAAATTATAACACTATTGAACAATCAAAGCAAAACTCTACCGTTGTAATAGACACAGAACTATAAAGGCAAAACATTAATGCAAAATACTAACGAAACTAGTCAAAAGATTGAAGTTAATGTTAAATAATACTCGATTACTTGACAATGAGAAAGAGATTTGAAAGTACAATATAAACTGAATTGATTTACCTATATACAATGAATGAACGTGAATCTCAACGAAATATTAAAATAACAAGTAGTATAAATAGCTTAAGTTCGGGGCGATCTCTTCAGGTCACAAGGAACTGGTGAACGTCAAAAGTAAATAGGTGCGATGACGATAGGCTCCCTTAGGCTAAGGCTAACGGTGAACGGCTGTATATGGAATCCCGTGCACCGCGATATCACCAGAGATAACAGGCCATTGAGGAAACTCCTCGACAAAGATCGACAGTACCTCAGCGTTGTAAATACTATTCGGCACTATTATAAGCGACAGTAAAACCCTAGAATATCAGGTTCTTTAGCTAGAGAGCATTTTAAATGAAACTTACAAGTAACCTCATCTGGTCGAGGGTCAAATCACAATGCAGAATCGGCGTAGAAAATGTGATTAAACTTCCACACAAACGATCGAGTAGGCTTCCGAATCCCCTAGCTCGGGCAACATTTGCTAACGCACAAAAACCAAACTAACGTGCGAAATTTCAGCAAATATACGTGTAACTAGTCCAAATAATCCCGAAAATCGGTGAGTACACTATAACCACTCAAAATGGAACCTAGCTACGAAGCTTTTACTCGATTGTGATTTATTTCTACGTTAACACGAGAACGTATCGCCGTTTAATGATAGATTTTTCCAGCTGAGAACGCGATTCTTATCAAGATACAAAAAAGAATGGAGCAAGAAATTCTCGAGCAGGACCGGTCGAGGTAAACCATGAAATACGCGAAGCAACGGCCTGCTCTATTAAACCAATACATATATCAATGAATGATTGAATAAATGTAAAAATGGAATAAATATAACTTTTGCTAAATTATAGCGTTACAACTTTTGACAAATAAAATTAAATTTTATAATACTTGCATCAAAATCAAACACAGGAAGCACATAGGCAATACGAGTAATACACGCGATGTGCTTCAATCATCCCTTTAACTACTATATTTACACAGTTGTGACGTCATTGCGGTTCACCGTAGGTTTTGGCGCGCTGGTGAGGCACACTACTACAAAATTAATAATGTATTAATGATGATAAAGCAAAAATATTTTGGACAAGCTATTATATGACCATGATGATTAAATTAAGCCAATAAAAATATTTGTGCAAGCAGCCCATCAATAAGGTTTTGCCCTGACTAGCAAGAACAGAGTTTTGAAACAGTTGTATTATTTAATTGTTATAATAAATCCTTCGTATCTAGGAAACAGTGCAGAACTAATCATAAGGGAAGGCGTAACTTCCAACGAACCACCAGTAGAAACCATTAACCTTCCGAGTGTCAATTCTTCTTACACTATGGAAAGAAAACACGTAGTTCCCATAACCAAAGGATTCTACGTCAGCCTAAATGGAGAGGTGCTTCCCAAGTCCAGGCTTGTCATTATTTATGCAGCGTTTAGTCATAAAGGTGCACTTACAAATTTATCATGAACATTATTTTATATTTGACGATTTACAGATTGCTTCTCTGGAACTAATTTTTTATGCAGAAATGGACGCTGCATTTCTGCGTTATTGCACTGTGATGGTTTTAATCATTGCGGCGATAGTAGCGATGAACCTAATGGATGTTTTAGAGGTAGAAGTAGAATATATTGATTACTGAAAAAATCGAGTCTGGTTTGTTATTTTTCTAGATCCGAGGATCTTCCATAAGTCCCCCGTGCCAAATTTTTACTTTCCAACTATCAATCATTACTACGACTTCAAACTTGCGGCGGTTATATTCATTATTTGCAGTTTGGGTATGTTTTGAACGTTTTTGGTATGGAATCTTTCTAGGAAGATTCCGAATTGGATAAAACTGTGTCAAATGAACGAGTTTCAGGTATAATAGCTTTTATTTTTGGAATCATAGTGCTGGTGTACCGCATAAACATTCAATACCACACACAGAGGCATTATCAGGATAATATAGAAACAATTAACGCGATTTTAGGTAGATTACTGTGTAAGTAGAGAAAGCCTGTTATGTCACAACTTTAATGCTTTAGAAGAGGGCAATTGCGCATTGAGGAAGAGGAAATTATAGTTGCAGATGATCCACCGGATTATGAACCTCCACCGACCTACGACGATATTATAATCTCCAAATGCTTGAGTATGAAGATTTTGAAGTCGAAAGACAGTCATAATTCTAGGTGGGTAAATTTTCCAGCAGTGTTTCAAAATGTTTTACCATATTTACCGAATTTTTCTCAATTAAGTTTGCAATAGCAAACACTTTAATTTAGTTAATTACATTTCATTCTTATCTTGCTCGGAATCTTTAAACCCATGGATTTACCTAATGCGGGTGATTTTATTAGCATTTATTGTTTGGAATGCCTATAAAAGTGATACAAATATATCACTGAGCCTAAAACATTTACCATACAAACATTTGCATTTGCTCGTTCCGAGATTCCTGTTCTCTGTCTGCTTATGATTGTGCAGTTTCAGTCGCCAAAAAGACCTTCAGCCGTTCAAGTTATTTAGGGACCAGCTGTAATGGGTGAAGGAAAGGAAATGAGAATTCAAGAATGTGCACTAATCTGCATATGAAGAGCTAGTTACTGCTCAGAGTTCCTGCCCTACAAACAGGAACATGGCGACTGACTGTTCCATACGAATATTCACGCGCATGCCATAACATTTTGCCGTCTATACAAAAAATACTATGTCTGTGGTTGCACTCGACTCATTTCACATTGATAATCATTAAAAACTAGAGACTAACAAACTAAAGCTAGAAAATTTATTATTAATAACAGTTCCTATAAAATTAAAATAATAAATTGTAAAGAAAGTTATACATGCCTATCTTTTAAACAATAGTAATAACACAATAAATACTTAGGTCAGCGATGAAAAAGTTTTTTACATAATTTTCCTTGAAACATATGGATTTTGGGCTGCTGATTCCGAATATGAATTTAATTTTTGCGTATCACGTCACGTTTTTTTTAATGATGGATCCCTATGTTTAATATTTACTAATTACAGTGAATAAATAATTCCATCTCTTTTGAGCGATTGCACATCATATAAACAACTTTCTCTCTATCTCTCTTTTTGTCCTTTTCACTCAATATTTCTCTATAATAGGGACAAAAATCAGAAATTCTGTGGCATAATAAATTTATTAAAATAAGTTTATTTCCTCAAAATGTTTAATGTTATTGATATATGTATTATTATCTAATAAGCGATGCCGAGAGCGATATTTTTCGCAATCCCCACAGAGGTTTTGTGTTTATTTAAATTGTTCTGTGTTTTTAAATGTATGGTAATGGCATATCGGTATTGCAAATGCTCTCGATGTTTTTTATATATGTGGACAACATACCTTAGTGAAAGAAAGGAAACGCATAACAGACTTTGTAAAAGATTCTTATTTTGCTTACTTCGGAATTCGGTTAGGACGACAAGATAAACAGTAAATACCACATAAAGTAAGTTGTTTTTGCGTTAAAACACTGAGACAAACCAAAATCATTGCCATTTGGAACTCCTATGGCATGCACGGGCGGATCCAGAGTAGGATTTTAGGGGGGAACTACATAATTTTGTACTTTATTTAAGAAATTTGTAAATGCGCCCTGGCGGAAATACGCTTATTTTCAAATGAATCCTTATAGGGTAAATGAAATTGATTAGCAACTCAAAGTCCTTTTCTTCGCAGAGAGTCATTTATGATGGAAATGGGGTAACTTATATATTAAAACATTATCGATAATTTTATTTTAATAAATTAATGTTCAATTGTTGATTTTTTACGGTTTTCGGTGTCTCATTGGAGAAAATGTATAACGTACAACTTTGGGGGGGGGGGGAACTCTCCCGCAGTTCCCCCACGTGGATCCGCCCCTGATGGCATGGCGCGAACAAACAAATCATCCTAACGATTGCTATTTTTATTTAAGTAATATAACAGGATATAACTATAAAACAGTCATAAAATCATCTATCCTAATGTGACAATTCGTGGACCTGAATTACCCGTTCCCATTTTTAATAAAAATGCAAGCTTCGCCAAAATTCAGAACGTAGTGATTTTTCAAGCAGCGGTGAAATTGTTAATCCTGAGATTGAGCCTCGACCCAAAAAGAACTTATCTAATGATTTAGCAGGAGATCTTGGATACATTTTATTGGTATCGAAATCATGAAAAAGAATTCGTTTAGTTCTTTAAAAAAGATGAAAACTTGGTGTTCTGCTGTGATGTTGACGATCTGTTACATAAATTTTGCATTGAGTACAAAACACAAGAATGCAGGTTATTAAAAAACTATTCGAAAAGAAGCCTGAAAGCTGTTCTTCTATATATTTTCAATAAATATGCATCTATACCTGTTGCACATTCAGTTCAACTTAAAGAATCGCATTGCAACTTAAAAAGGGTTTTGTAAAAATAAATGACATTAAACGCCATTGGCTAATTTATGGTGATTTAAAAATTTTGTGCATGCTTCTTGGTTAACAACAAGGCTATACAAAATTTCCATGTAATATTGGCGAGTAGAGCAAAAGATTACCACTGGAAAAAATCAGACTAGCCGCCTCGAAAAAAATGGAAGTTGGAAAAAAAAATTTATTAATGCCAATTTGATAGATTCTGAAAAGATATTGCTTCTACAACTGCACATCAAACTTGGATTGATAAAACAATTTGTCAAGGCGTTACCAAAAGATGGAGAAACTTTCATCTATCTCTGTTCATGTTTTCCTAATCTATCTGATATCAGAAAACCAATTAAGAGAAAAATTTTGAAAATATTCTTTAAAAAGGTCATCTTAAAAATTCTATGCAACTTTAAAGATCCCACATAGTCAAAGAAATGTCAAACTGTTATAAAAATTTAGGTTGCAACATACGTTTGAAAATTCATTTTTTATATTCTCACATTGACTATTTTCCGGAAAATTTTGGAGATTACGGTGAAGAACAAGGGGAATTATTTCAGTAAGACATTAAAGACATGCTAAGAAGATATCAGGGCTATTGGGACTATTGTTGGATGATCCACAGAGAAACGGATGAAGACCATCGGCGGAAACCAACAAAATATGCTCAAAAAAGATGTTCAATTCTGTATTAATTTTTAAGTGTTTGTACTGGTTCCTCTTATTGATTAAATAATTAAAACATTAAATGCATGTAAAGATCTTATTTCACCAGAAATTTATACATATACTTTTCGTCAAATTTCAAAATTACCTGTATTTGCTAAATGTAACGTGATGAGTATCATAAAACAAGTGTTTTATATAATTTAGGACTACTACAGCGAACATTACCCATTTAGTAAAAAAACTTAAAAAAAGTTTAATTTTGCAGACCTGTGTTATTGTTGTTAATTTTTAGCATTATTATCATTTACTTTATAAGGTTAATAGTATTAACTCAGATAAAAGTCGAGTGGCTTGTACATGCGGGAGGGGGGGGGGCGGCGGTTTACCCGCATACCGCCACTTAAATACGCCACTGGTGGAATCTCTTTTGCCAATGACAACGAAGGGGTGATAGCGGCAGATGAGTGGCGGTAAAGTGAATGTTTTTTAAGGGAAGTTGGCGGTCTTTGACATCGTTATAATGAGGACTATTTAGAAAAATAATTTTGTTTTGCTCTTATCGTATGTTTGCTTCTGTTAAGGACAATAATTCATGAATTAACTTCATATTTTCATTATGTAGATAGAAGTGGTTAGAAACTTTATCTGTTTTGTTTTATGTATTTGGAATGAAAGGACAAGAGGGGAAGAAGCTTCGAATGAAAACAATGCATGCACAAGCAGCAGTCTTGAACAAACAGAACAAATGCCGCGTTCTCCTCCACCAGCTTATTCAAAGTTGATTACCAGATATGAATGTAAGTTTTCCTAGCAAAATATTCATAATGGATACAATTTGTTTGTAGGTATTGCAAAACTGTTAAACTATAATAAGTGTGATCGAAGATTTAACGACTTACCTAAAAATAGAAAATGTTTGCTGGTGAGTTCCTCTGACAGTGATTTGCTGAGTTCTTTGGATAGAGTCTCTAGTACTTCTGATTTCAACGACCGAACTAATAGTCATAGACTGGACAGGAGCCAGTCGAACGAAAGCTTCTTGAAAACCCTTTAGATTGCCCGAACGGAGCTAGAGGTAATAAATAACCATTTGATATTGTTAAAAATTGCGTTGCGCTTGTATTTAAAATTCATTATATTATGCAGTTCGAAAAATAATGACGCTTTTAACAATAATTATTATTTGTTGTTACTTTGCCTGTTCTAACATTTTTAACTCTTATATACATATGCATATGCATTACAGTTTCTGGAATCTTGGCGAAACGATTACGGCAGTATTGTATGCTACCGGTATAAATACATTTACTACTCGATGCATCGATTCGAATCGTTATTTTTCCGATTGATGATATTTTGTTTAATTTGAAACATATCGTTTTATAGTTCAAGTTATAGTTGGAAACATGTCTAGGAGATTCATTATATGAACAGCCGATTACCGCTCACAATGGTTTACAACTATTACCTGAAGATGTCGTAAATAACAGGCGGGTTCGGCACGTTCCACTGTTTTGCAGCGGAGTGGACCGCATCCAAAAATTGTGTTTAGGCTTTTTAGAATTTTTTCCGTACACATAAATCAATGAGCATTATTGGTCTTATTATTGGAATGTGATTGCGAGAAGCAACCTTTAGATAAAACGGCAGAAGTGACTGGAACTCCACGATCAACCATCTGGAGAATTGTTAAATCCAGTTTTAAAAAATTACTGCAACTCACGCGGATCTTATTAGAAGAAACATTTATGAAATGTACAAGAATGACCTTATTCCAACAATCACCGTAATATATAAAATTATGTAAAAACTTAAAAGAAGCAAGCGCCGATTATCATTCTGTTATGAATGCGGAAGTGTTTGAAAATTGGTTCAAAAACATTTTATTGCCCAAATTGCCACCAAACAGCGTCATAGTAAGGAACAACGCTAATTACCATTCGGAGCAACTGGATAAAATTCCAAATACAACAACTAATAAGGCAACCACTCAAGAGTTTTTAAGAAAAGAAGATTTATATTTCGAAGAGTACTACACAAAAAAGCTTGCCACAAAAATTTTTTCGAAGAAATTTAAAATTGACATTCTCGCTTCTGAATGTTGATTTTTTTGCACCTCCGATTGTATAATTTCAAGCATATTTACTAATCTGGACCTCCTGAATTTCGGAATAGTATCCGTCTGTCGCTAGCTACAACGGTTCGATCTAAAAGCGGAGTAAATTAGGCCGCCCGACATCCTAGCTCACTTCTGATCAAATTTTTGGAATCTGCAGCTCAAATTAGTTTCCACCGAAAATCACAAAACATCAAAGGCTAACAACAACCCTCTTGTTCTTTTTGGACCTTAAAATTTTTGCACCTCCGATTTGTATAATTTCAAGCATATTTACTAATCTGGACCTCCTGAATTTCGGAATGGTATCCGTTTGTCGCTAGCTACAACGGGTCGATCTAAAAGCGGAGTAAATTAGGCCGCCCGACGTCCTAGCTCATTTCTGGTCAAATTTTTGGGAGTCTGCAGCTCAAAATACATCTGTGTGTCGATTTTGAGCTAAAATTACTTTCCACCGAAAAAATCACAAAAACATTAAAAGCTAACAACCCCTTTGTTCTTTTTGGACCTTAAATTTTTGCACCTCCGATTTGTATAATTTCAAGCATATTTACTAATCTGGACCTCCTGAATTTCGGAATGGTATCCGTTTGTCGCTAGCTACAACGGGTCGATCTAAAAGCGGAGTAAATTAGGCCGCCTGACGTCCTAGCTCATTTCTGATCAAATTTTTGGAATCTGCAGCTCAAAATACATCTGTGTGTCGATTTTAAGCTAAAATTAGTTTCCACCGAAAAATCACAAAACATCAAAATTTGTTCTTTTTGGATCTTAAATTTTTGCACCTCCGATTTGTATAATTTCAAGCATATATTTACTAATCTGTACCTCCTGAATTTCGGAATGGTATGCGTTGGTCGCTAGCTACTACGGTTCGCTCTAAATGTGGCGTAAATTAGGCCGCCCGACTCCTAGCTCATTTCTGATCAAATTTTTGGAATCTGCAGCTCAAAATACATCTGTATGTCGATTTTGAGCTAAAATTAGTTTCCACCGAAAAATCACAAAACAAAAGGCTAACAACAACCCCGTTGTTCTTTTTGGACCTTAAAATTTTTGCACCTCCGATTTGTATAATTTTAAGCATATATTCAGTAATCTGGACCTCCTGAATTTTGGAATGGTATCCGTTTGTCGCTAGCTACAACGGGTCGATCTAAAAGAGAAGTAAATCAGGCCGCCTGACGTCCTAGCTCATTTCTGATCAAATTTTTGAATCTGCAGCTCAAAATACATCTGTTTGTCGATTTTGAGCTAAAATTAGTTTCCACCGAAAAATCACAAAACATCAAAGGCTAACCCCTTTGTGCTTTTTGGACCTTAAAAATTTTTGCACCTACAATTGTTTAATTTCAAACATATATTTAGTAATCTGGACCTCCTGAATTTCGGAATGGTATCCGTTTGTCGCTAGCTACAACGGGTCGATCTAAAGCGAGTAAATTAGGCCGCCCGACGTCCTAGCTCATTTCTGGTCAAATTTTTGGAGTCTGCAGCTCAAAATACATCTGTGTGTCGATTTTGAGCTAAAATTACTTTCCACCGAAAAAATCACAAAACATTAAAAGCTAACAACCCCTTTGTTCTTTTTGGACCTTAAAATTTTTGCACCTCCGATTTGTATAATTTCAAGCATATTTACTAATCTGGAACCTCCTGAATTTCGGAATGGTATCCGTTTGTCGCTAGCTACAACGGGTCGATCTAAAAGCGGAGTAAATTAGGCCGCCTGACGTCCTAGCTCATTTCTGATCAATTTTTGGAATCTGCAGCTCAAAATACATCTGTGTGTCGATTTTAAGCTAAAATTAGTTTCCACCGAAAAATCACAAAACATCAAAATTGTTCTTTTTGGATCTTAAAATTTTTGCACCTCCGATTTGTATAATTTCAAGCATATATTTACTAATCTGTACCTCCTGAATTTCGGAATGGTATGCGTTGGTCGCTAGCTACTACGGTTCGCTCTAAATGTGGCGTAAATTAGGCCGCCCGACCTCCTAGCTCATTTCTGATCAAATTTTTGGAATCTGCAGCTCAAAATACATCTGTATGTCGATTTTGAGCTAAAATTAGTTTCCACCGAAAAATCACAAAACAAAAGGCTAACAACAACCCCGTTGTTCTTTTGGACCTTAAAATTTTTGCACCTCCGATTTGTATAATTTTAAGCATATATTCAGTAATCTGGACCTCCTGAATTTTGGAATGGTATCCGTTTGTCCGCTAGCTACAACGGGTCGATCTAAAAGAGAAGTAAATCAGGCCGCCTGACGTCCTAGCTCATTTCTGATCAAATTTTTGGAATCTGCAGCTCAAAATACATCTGTTTGTCGATTTTGAGCTAAAATTAGTTTCCACCGAAAAATCACAAAACATCAAAGGCTAACCCCTTTGTGCTTTTTGGACCTTAAAAATTTTTGCACCTACAATTGTTTAATTTCAAACATATATTAGTAATCTGGACCTCCTGAATTTCGGAATGGTATCCGTTGGTCGCTAGCTACTACGGTTCGCTCTAAATGCGACGTAATTAGACCGCCCGACGTCCTAGCTCATTTCTGATCAAATTTTTGGAATCTGCAGCTCAAAATAACATCCGTGTGAGATTTTGAGCTAAAAATTAGTTTCCACCGAAAAATCAAAAACATCAAAGGCTAACAACCCCTTTGTTCTTTTTGGACCTTAAAATTTTTGCACCTCCGATTTGTATAATTTCAAGCATATATTTACTAATCTGGACCTCCTGAATTTCGGAATGGTATCCGTTTGTCGCTAGCTACTACGGTTCGCTCTAAATGTGGCGTAAATTAGGCCGCCCGACGTCCTAGCTCATTTCTGATCAAATTTTTGGAATCTGCAGCTCAAAATACATCTGTTTGTCGATTTTGAGCTAAAAATTAGTTTCCACCGAAAAATCACGAAACATCATAGGCTAACCCCTTTGTTCTTTTTGGACCTTAATATTTTTGCACCTACGATTTGTATAATTTCAAGCATATATTTAGTAATCTGGACCTTTTTTTCTACGATTATCCCCATAACATCGGTACAGAGCGAATCATGACAAGAATTAATAATAGAAGTTAATCGTGATTTTAGCAGTGAAAAGTGATATTTAGTAATTATTTTTAGTTTGTGACTTTTGTAATGTGCTTATTAACAAGCTGTAGTGAACAAAATCGATACCGTGTATAAATTTTATTGTGCACTATTGTAAATTTTTTCTAACAAATGTAAATAATTTCTCTACTTACTAATTTGTATCTTTTTATATTAAATTTGTATAAATTCGTTTATGACATGCAAAGGCTTTTATTTTATACATCGGAAAATTCAAACCCAATAAAGTATCACATACAATTAGAACGCGGGTCGCGCCAGTTAGCATCAGGTTTGCATTAAATAGAATTTGTTATAAAAGCTTTTATGTTTTATTGATTGCTAAATTATTACAACTAACAAATTTCAAAAATTTATAGTGGAAAGTAAATATTTTAGCCAACAAGATTTTTTTGAATACGGCCCATTTAGGAACTTTGAAGCGTGCCACTAATCCCAATAGTTTAGGACGGCCGACCATAAGGTTGTAAAAACCCTCATTTACAATACAATAGTTTATGACGGCCGACGATCAAGCTGTAAAACCCTCTGCATAAGTCAGTCTCATAGATCGTAGCTTGCTACTTTAAGAATCGACATTATTTTTCGAACGAGTTGGTTACATTTTTAAACACATTAAAAGGGTTTGTTTCGTTAGCTTCTACTAAATAAGTAAAAAGTTAACTTATTGCTTTTTTAATCCCTTGTTCATAGCGCAGTTGTATTATATATTTAACGTATATCTCTTTTGTAGGATCGTTTGATGTGCTTGCTTCTTAAATTAGATTCTTTCAAAACATGCATGGTTTTTGGTTGGGAGACTACTGATGACAGCATTTGCGAAACTTGTATTCTGTAGCTAATAAATTAATATATACTTATGAATGTCTTTCGAGCCAATAAATAGTTTGTGTCAGTTACTGTTATTGTGCGTTCCTTAATTTGCAGTCTGTTTACCTAAACCTTATTGTGATTTCAGTTGTCAAGCTGAAGATAAATAAAAGCGGCCGCCCTCAACATTAGGCCGCCTTCTCACATGCGCCATTTAGTTTTATACTCATCCACTAACTTCTCAACAAACTATTTGCTTCTTTGGCCCAATTGCAAAATATAATTATGTTATGTAATAGAGCTGCAAGTCAAAAAGGGTCGACCTTACTTTTCGTTAAATTTTAAATCAGATCCCTTAATTTCTTTTTAAGATCATTGCTAATGTTATGATCAGTGGAGCCGAGAAAATAAATACACCTTTGTTTTAGGGTAACTCAAACTTTAATCTTATGACTAGAACATACCGTGGAAAACGTGCTATCACAATAAGTCATTTCTCTCCTAAACAAGTATAAAAATAATGCTTAACTATAAAAAATACCATCGGTAACTTCCCCACACGTTTGGCCAATAAATCTAGTAATTATCTGTGGCAGTAACAATACATCTTCAAATACGAATCGCTAACGCACTTGCTATGGTCAGCGTAATAATCTAATCGGCTTATTCCGCCCAAAAGGACCAATTCACCGCTGTTTGGCACAACACCTACAGTCGCTTCGAACACAGCCGAAGGACTGGTCTCCACGACTAACAAATAATAAGTTTCATTTTTATACCAACTAAGGGCACTATCCGATATACTGGATGAGATAATTCGTTTCAGCTTCAGTTTGGCACAATGACCTCCTTCACTCCTTGAATGTATTTTTTCCATGACGTTATCTACTATGAATTGAGCTATTTTCTTAACTGGACCCTCTCTAGCGTTAATATTCTTGTAGCCTGTACAAGTGCACCAGTGCTGTTCAATGGCAGCGTCTTCGCAGGATCTGTTCACGTCCACCTCTCTGAACAAGCTTTGGCATAGGGGACAGCTGACTGCTTGGTCGATTGTGAGATTCTTTCCCGAAAGCAGTAGAATGTCTTGTAGAGTCATATAGAGATCGTAAGGATTCGTGAGACGCTTTTCCGCGTTCAGCTTTAAATTCGAATACTCGACAGGGAATCGGATTTGGAACGATTTGGGAATTGACACGAACATGTAAGGAAGCCGCTCTTCCAGCCACCCACTCCGAGTATACCTGATCTCACCGAATCGTAGACCGTGGTCGCTCAAGAAAAACACAATGCTGTTTTCGAGAACTCCCTCTTCAGTTATATGGCGCAGGAAATCCCTGACCTTTCCGTCTAAGCCAGACGGTGAGTTAAGTTCGTTGTGACTGAAMGTGTTCATCCAGAAGAATCCGAAATTGGGTTGGTTCTTGAAAGTAACTGCAAAATCTTTAGCCGCGTTCAAGATTCGTTCGCCCGAGGTTTCTGGTCCGGCGCAATAGGTCATTCCGTCTTTCTTCACAGTCTTCAATTTTTCAGAAGCCATTACGTAGGGTCTGAAGTAGAAATCTGTTGGTGGCTTGCTGAAACCCTTCTTGTTGTAGTTGAATGTGTTGATGGAACTTTCGTCTTCCGCATAACCCGTAACGTAGTTATGGTCGCTGAAGTTTTTCCATATGAACTTGCAGGTGTCAAGGTAGCCAACCTCTCGCGGCCTGCACACTTTGTATGCCAACGTTTCGTTCATTCCAGTAAACAACGCCATTAGGTTTGGGAACGTATTATCTGCTACTTTATTGTAACCGAGGAACTCGACCCAATTATTGTCTTTGAGGATGTGATATGTTTTTGGCAGCATTCTGATGAAGTTCAGTCTTGATATGCTGTCAATGCCGACGAACAGCACACTTATGGGTTTTGTGTCGTTTTGTACAGATTTTGTTTTCTCTATGGTTTTCTTAGTTTCTCTTACGGTGGCGTGGGTATTCGAGTATAAGTCTTTCTTTCCTTTGCTCTTTCCGCATTTAACCAGGATGAATTCTCCTACGTTGTCTATGCTATTTACGAAGTCTTGGCACTTTGAGGACCTGAAATCAAAACAATTGAAGCGTAAGAAAGATTTACGACCGTGTAGAATTCCTTATTATTAAAAAGAAAACTCTTGCTGATATGACTAGCTTTTATACGCGCATATTAAAAAAGATGAGAAAGTTGTTATTCTGTCTATGATATAATCCATGAAATAAATTCAAGCAGTAATCGCAAGAAAAATTTTTTCTATGAACATATAGTTCCTTGTGACTTAACTGTGACAAAGCTTTCGACTAAACGGGTTTCAAGATATGTTAATGTCGATTACAAGCTTTTTGGTTAGCCAAACCTCAAAAATTCTACAGGTATTAGGTATTCGTGGTTGTTCGATATCAAGTATTGCACTACCTTTTACGTGGTGTTCGCTTTGCGCGGTATTCTAGAATTTATTTTGCTACTTTTTACAACTCGTTTTATTTAAGCGCTTATGTTGTATACAGGTTGATTTTCTCAAAACGGCGCACTTTATATTAAAAGTAATTAAGACATCATCTGAAAACTCAATTTTACAAGTGTCTTGCTAAATAATCGGTTTTACTATTTTCACTTATATACGGGGTAGTGGATTAATAAAAAGTATTGAAGTAGCGATGTTACTTATTAAACTGAATATTTTGGATCTAAAAAGGTACAAAAAAATTCTATTTTAGTTAAATTTCCTCTAGATTTAGTGTCGTGATCGCCAACCAAGATTTGATTTTTTTTATTCCATTTGAAGGCTTTTTTAATTAGTATGAAATGATATGAAGCAAAGTGGAAACAATTTTTGAGAAATACAATTTTAAATACTGTGGCGTCATGATAATCTTCTGATTTTTACTACAAATTTATGACAATAATACCTAAAGATTGGGAAATCGGTCTATTTATGCCGATTTATAAGAGGAGTGATAAAATAAATATATGAAAGGATAATGGAGAAAAGACAGTGAAAAAAACGGATTTCGACGTGGACACAGTGTTCAAAATCATAAATATAACTAAAACAAATAATTGAAAAAAAAAAGACAAAACATGGATGCTTACCTTAGCATCATTTGGAAAGGCAAATTAAAAGCTACACAAATTGTACCAAACTATAAAAAATTGTAAGTAAGAAGCGCCCGTGCCGATTCTCACAGTTTATTTTTTTATTTTATTTCGATTACCCTGCTGCCTTGAGCTTATTTTTTGATATTTCTCAAAATTTCTTTCACCAATCGAAAGAGCAAACTTTTTAGTTTCATATGGTGTAGAGAAAAGTTAAATACCCATAATAATAACAAGGATACAATTAGTTTAAACAACGGATATAGTAATCGCGTAAGGAAAATTTCGGCATCGAGGTATTTTTTTTACCGAACTGAGTTAGACCTATAGTTGTGTGAGATGAAAGATGCAGAAAAAGTCGAAAAAGACGCTAATGAAAAATTTTTTTTTTTAGTAGAGTAACATAATATAACGAAGGTGTGATTTTTTATTCCGTGTCCGAATCTGTAACACGCTGCTGTGCTTGAAGTACCTACGACCTGGAGATTTCGGACGCAGGATGCTTAAAATAAAACCGGAAATTTGTACAAACGTTATTACTGATTTTTTTTCAACACAAGTTTGTTATATAACTGTCTAATTCTATGTTATACACTATTTTGCGTTTGATTAAGATGATGAATTCTAATAGTTAAATACAACTCACAGTTATCAACTGTATAATATGATTATTTTCAAATTCTTGCTCAAAAATGTGTTCATTTAAGGACACAAACATAGTTTCTGCAGAAACGTTTTTGCGACAATTTATAATCATTTTATTAATCGATGGTCGGAGAGTAACAGCTACATAAACGCTAAACGTCTTTACGGCGACTTCACAAATTTGTGTTAACGTAACGGAATATATCATAATCAATAGGATGTTCAATTTGTGCAGATGTGCTGTTTGGTACAAAAAGTCATTCGTTTCTTTTAACAAGAAAAAATCGCGGTGGGCTGCTTGGAGCGTCAAGAGATGTCGTAAAAAATTGTGAAATCGTAAAAAAAAACGTTTAGAGTTTATATAGCTGTTTCTCCCCGACCATCGATTAATAAAATCTGCATAAACCATGTTTATGTCCTTAAATGAACACATTTTTGAACAGGAATTTGAAAATAATCATATTGTAGAATTGATGGCTCTAATTGCTCAGTTATAATTAACTATTAGAATTCATCATCTGAACAAAACTCAAATAGTGTACAACATAGAATTAGAATTAGAATTAATAACGCGTTAATAAATGTATTGAAGTTGGAGGCGAACATGTTGAACATCTTATTTTTTTAACATTCGTACCTTATTTTGATTACTCGAATTACCTAAGATAAATATCCTGAGAACGGTGCAATAAGAGACTATAATAAAGTATAGCTTTTTTGTGCAAAAGAAATTGTAAAATCAGAATTTGATAACCGAGAATAGAGTTGCTGCCAATTTGTCAGGCCACAGGTCACTTCCTCTAGGAAGTAGTACCCGTTAAGGCAGCTAGGTGGCTTTGTCATCATGTCAGTGTAATGCTGACAGATGGCATTGCCATCCTAAATTCTTACTTACGAGAATAGATTTGTTGAGATATAAAAAAGTTTTGTCGTTTTCAACGCATTCGACCCATCATAAGGTGGTGCCCTATATGAGCTACAAGCAAACTATGGATAGATTTCAATCTCTCGGCTCAGAAAACCCCCAACAGCAAAATTTTATATCGATATGAGCATTTATTATGAAATGAATTAGAAAAAACTAAGACAATATTTTGCATTTAACGCCCTGTATCTCTGTATGTATCAACTTCTGGACTAAGATGAGTTTGTCTAAATCGCAATATTTTTACGTTAGGAATATAGTCATGAATTTTGGCCCATTACATCGCGACCACCTTGTATATTTATGACAATTCATTCTATGCTAAAACGGTCACCAACTCAAAAACGAAGTATAACTTAATATTGTAATTATTTTTACATAAATTAAACCTGGTATGTCAATCATTTCCACCGAAATAAACTATCAATGGGCCCTTGWCATCATGTTCTCTCGAGGATAAGCCCTCATTTCATTAGCTTCGGTATAATACGTACTGGTATCCATTATCCGGATCGAGCTTGCTCCACTTTCTGCTAATGTTCGAMTAGCAGCAATAGACCTCCTTTACGCCGTAGGACGGAACGACAGTTTGATTGACGAACAGTGTGACGGTATTGTTGCTTTTTGCGGTGTAAGTTAGCAGGTCGCGCTTTTTGCAAGGCTTGTACTTCTCGGGGTGGAAGAACTTCTTCACCTCGTGGCTGAAAGGGTCTAGGTTGGGGATTCGACATTTCGAGCTCCATATTAAGTAGTCCGTGTGGTTTTTGGTATCTGGATATAAATGACTTAATTAGTTATATTGACGTTTCTAGTTTGTATCGTTATTTATTTATTTATTTATTTATTTATTTATTTATTTATTGTGTGCATAGGAATATAAACAGGTTATAAACCTAATATAGCATTCGCAAGAGGGTTGTTGCATGGGTAGGAACTTTTAGTATTTATATTATGTACGTTTCTTAGATCTAGTCTAACATCGTTATTCGGAATTAAAAGACTGTTCACGTTTAACGCAGTACTACAACGTTAAAGTTTGTTGCTGCACTTCAATAAAACACATGTCTGGACGTGCGACATTACCAAATCCTCCACGGAGTGACGGCGAAAGTGTGAAGTGTTCGCACATCAGTGTAACGTTTGATTTATGGTAATGTTTAATTATTGTTATGAGTTGGGTTGAATTAGTTGGTTTTAATTTTGAAACCGGTAGCATTTGCAAAAAGGTATTATTCAAATATAGTTTATCGAAGGTGGTAATTAACATGAACCATTAAAAAATACTTCCATTTTTGATGACCTAAGACCCATAAGTATTTTACCCGGCATGACTAAGGTTTTTGATAGGGTAGTTTATCTTCAGACTAAAAATCAGCTCAACAAAAATAGTATTACAGTTGCACAACTGCATTGTTAAAAGTCAACGATGACATTCTATCAGCAATAGATGTGGGCAAAATGACAGTACTTACACTTGACTTTAGTAAGGCGTTTTACACCATCCAAACTTGCTAGCTATTCTGTACTATATTGGTTTTGATACAAACTCTGTAAGACTATTAGACCAATATCTTGATCAAAGGTGTCAGGTGGGGCGTGTGGCAAGTAATATATCTATATCTATGTTTTTAACTCGGACTGTTCCACAGGGGTCTATATTAGTCCACTGCTTTTTTCTATTTACACCTGCAGTCTGGTTCGACATATCCATATAACATACATATATACCTATGCTGACGACACTCATTCGCTCTATTACAAATAATCTGTGCGGGATATTAACAGTGTCAACTCAGACGTTGGAAAAAAACCGCTGCAAATTGAATCAATACTTCCACATCCAATTGTCAAAATGGCATTTACGTTTTTATTTCTTATAGTATACGATTAGTAATCAGGTTTTGAGCTTTTTTTCTCTCTACACATTTTTTCTAAGACAAACAGTCCTCGTGATATTAGCAAAAATATATACATTTTTAAAATCGTATTTTTCAAATAACTCGAAAATTATTAACTTAACAAAAAAATTACAAGAGCGTTTTCTGATCAGAAATTTGATTTTCTATACAATACCAAAATTTAAAAAATCGTACGAGCAGGGTCCAAAATAGGTTTTTTTGGAAATATTTCGATAAAGTCAAAATTTTGGAAAATTTTCTAAGACACTTTTTGTGAGAAATTTTATTTCCTATCTGATGGCATTTTCATTTTTTGAATATATTAAATATATTCATAGATATTTAAGAAAAACCTTTTTCTTTAAGTGACGCTTTTTTGCTAATATCTTCTAAACAGTTTGCTGTACTGAAAATCTATAAGAACTAATAATCCTCGCAGTTATACTACTAATCACATACTAAAACAAAAAAATATTAAAAAATAAAAATTTGCAAAAAGTGTAGTTATCCCCCAATTTCGCCCCCTTCCCGATACCCTATTTATCCCACAAACAATAGGTCGCTTTGGGTAGTTGAGATTTATACGTTTGCCCAATTTCAACTTAATATGTTAAGTCTTTCGAAAGTTATCGTGTCCACAAACAATACCACAGACACACACACACAGACAAATTTTTTTTGCTCAAATTTTATTTTCTTGCGTTTTCGACCATTTTAAAGCGAATGAGCAAATAAAAAATTTTGTTCCGAAACAATACTTCCCATCCGTTGGATGTGGAAGTAATATGTTCATTTGCAGCTACACAAATTTTATTGCGAATCCGTTGATATTCCTATTGTTGCGCATTAAAGAACACGTATCGCAATGCACTCGTAAAAGTACATGGCTTTGAAAAAAATCTACCCACATATATCATATCTCAAAAAGTATTAAGACTTCCTCGTGCGAACCCTTGTTTTATCTCATTTTACGTATTGTTCCGTCGTATATGGCCCTTGCTTAGATGATGATACTTCTAATAGAATTTAAAAGGTTGAAAATGCGTGTGTACATCTTATTTTTGGAATTCGAAAGTTTGAGCACATATCTCACAAGTTTTCGGAGTTGAGATGGCTTAAAATGGGAGACCGAAGACTGTTCAGCATGTCATGCGTGTTTTACAGAATCGTATCTAGTAAAAAACCACCGTATCTACTCGAAAAGGTAAGTTACAGAACTGATGTACAACGTAATCTACATTTAAGAAACGTAGATTCAATGCTAACGCCGTCTATTCAACGCACAGCTGCGTTTTTTAATACAACATTGTTAAAATTTACAATCAATTGCCCAATTCTTTGAAATTTGAAAATTACTGTGCAGTTAAGAAAAAACTTAAAAAGTTATTATTATTATTATTATTATTATTATCTGATATGGGTTAGCATAGTTGGAGTATATTTTTGCTTGCAGTCTCGGATAACAAGGATAGAATTTCACATATTCTCGACGAGCTGGCAACATCGACCAAGGCTCAAAATAGTAGCCAACCATGAGCACGGGGGAGTTATTACGTCAGTTTACGCGCGCGTTTATAATAGTATGAACTTTGGCAATTCTTTAAACATATAAGTCGACGAATTTGGGAGAAAAGAACAAATACGGGTTAACTAATTTTCACTGTAGTTTAAAAAACTCCAATACAAAAAATATGGGCAACAACCCCATTAGAATTCGAAATAATTATGTACATAATAATTAGTAAGCAAATGAAAACAAAAAAGTATTTATTGGTGTAGCAAGCGATAGGCAGTTAAAGCATTCGCAATTAGATTAATACAGATTAACCTAGGAAAAGCTAAAGTAGATATGTATGCAAATTATACAATGGAATGTATAAGAAGATATTTTTAATGATACAGCATGAAATAAAAAACACACAGGTTAATTGTAGCAGAAAATGATAACAAAAATTCATATTGACTTTTAAGTTACGTGTCAAAGTGAGCATATGAAGGATCTGGAGAATCCCAACATGCACAGTTTTATTTAACTCTAATTAAGGATTTAAGTTAAATCGTTATACCTGTATTGAGAGTGGTCTGGGTGTATTCAATCGAGTTTGGGGATGAAGAACTGCGATTTTGCGGAGCGCTTTGAATGAGAGTGGTTGTACTCCTGGTCTTACTGATTGGTAGTGATCCATTTGTAATATCTTCTGTAACAAATGTTGGAATTGTTAAAAATTTACAGGTACCTATCAGCCTATCACTACAGATTATTAAATAAAGTCCCCCTCCGCGTCTCGTCTGTCTGTCTGTTCGCGATAAACTCAAAAATTACTGAACGGATTTTCAAGTTTTTGTATAAATTGGTTCAAATATAACGATAATTGTGTCGGAAAAAGTCAAGCCGCTTACGACCTTTCATCGAAAACGCTGCCTAATCCCTTTGAGATATAACAAAACAATGCATGGAGGAATATTCCTCTTTTATAGATCTAGAAAAAAGTTCGGGATGGCAAATACCTATCTTTTAAGGATAACTAACAAAAATAAAAGGTGACTTATAATGCGGTAATTGGAAAGCTATTTAGACGGATACAGTATTAATCCTTATCAACCTTAAATACGTTGTAGTTATTAAGGCTTTTACGGCCGGGGTCCGTACTGTTACTCGTTGATACTTCCGGGTTTTCGTGGCGATTTTCTCTTCACTGACGTTTTGTCCACTGCTGTAGTGAGCATCTTCAGAGCTTTCAGAGTCTCCCAGTGAACACAGACTGAGCAGTCAGTTTGGCAGGATAACTAATAATCCTTATCGAAAAAAAAAATCGTGATGTACACAAATAGATCGGTCTCAGCAGGTTTTTCTTTAATATCTCTGAATTCTGTCTCTCAAGTACTTGGGAGTTGTGTAAACTGGCTACTTATTTCATAATATATAGGGTGTCATCTAAGGCATATCGTACTGTAGTTTAAATAATATTAAAAATTTCGAAAACTATTTCAAATAAAAATTGTACCAAATTATATTCTACCAAACATTTGTATACTTTTGTATTAATTTATCGATCCTTAGTTAAAAACTAAGGCAACTTTGTTAACAACCTATACGTATTATTTTGTACCGTTTCAGCCGCACATGAAGTTTTTTGAAAATTTTGGTGCTTGCAAAGTGGTGGAAAAGTAAATATCTGTAACAGTAGAAAATACCCGTAGATAGGGAACTAAAAAAATCTTTAAATAACTTATCAAATATTTTGGATTTACCGAAAGGTTGATTTTTTTTCAAATTAAATGGTATGTTAACTTCTAAGTTATTAATGCTTGTTAAAATTACATTCTTGTTCATATGAGGTTGTACGTATGCGTCGTTAATATTGAAAATTTTTGAAAAAAAACTGAAATTTGACCTTTTTTGTGAATATCAGGTATTCAGATAATTGTTAATTGTTTAGGTCATAAGTTGGAAGTTTGCAATTGTATTTGTTTTATTGTTTTAATTTTTTTAGAATGTGTAGCCAAAACTCTTTATTAACTGCACAGTTCACTCAGTACGTTTTAAGAGACAAAATGTATATATTTCGAAAAATTTTGAGCTAACTATGGACAGAAGTAAGTAAATTTCAACAGGTTTCTAAAAGAAATCACTCTTGGTACTCCTTTAGTAATTTTCTGTTAGTCCTACATTTTATTAATTTATTATTTATTAAATATGTACTGCTAATACTTCAAGCAGCGCTTTCACATAATTTACTTCCATTAATTCAACACAAACGTGAATAAAGAATTAATAAAGAAGGTTTTCTGCGCAAAATAACTGACAATCAACAAGTACAGCTGACGCGATGTTTATAAAAAACCTGCATTTATAATAAAGGTGCCCTTAAATATAAAAAGTTACTTTGCCAGAAATCAGAGCATCTAGTTTTTATATTTCTATTAGCACACTTTTCTTAATGTTTTTTTGGTAAATTGGTATTCTTGTTGAACTTCTTATATGTTTTTTTTTGTGCCAGTAACATAAATTGACAACATCTCACGCAGTACAAACAAAACTTAGGCTTGTCCGAGATAGGAGGCAACGATGGTTACACCAGATAAAGAGCAACATTAAGGTCTTGATCTAAAGCCAGTGTCGATTATTGGTAAGCTTTTGTGTTAATGCACGACCACTATCTACCGATACCGCAAGTGCCCTATTTTTGGCCATTATCTTAAAAGGAAGCCTGCAGCTTTTGAGGAGTTTACTTTGGATCAATATCTAACGAACACAAGGAAAAACATATTTAACCCTATCTATTATTTTTCCATGTACTTGTTATCAGCTTCCCGATGCAGCTTTATACTTGCAACATGAAGTTTGTGCTGGAATTATGAGATTTGGAGTGGGCGTGATATTTGCAATCGACTAACTACATTTTTGATAGTGAGGACAGTTAAATCCTCTGGGAAGTGACGACTGACGACGCTAAATATACCTGTATGCTAGAAATTTATTATTAATCTTAAACTGTAGGTACTTAACAAAATGTGTGTATTTAACAATTAACAGTTAACTTTTAAAGTATAAGATATTCAGCGCTGAATGACAAATGACAAAAATATACAGGATGCTCTATCTCAAATACCGACGTTAGTATTAACTTAAGTTATAACTGAAAGTTGTTTTGGCCTGCCATTATTTTTAATAAAAAGACCAAATTCGAGAACTTAAAACTGCAAAATTCTTATATCTTATATGAGCGCTTCTCCGAAATCGTATAAATAGGAACTAGGCACACCCTGTATAAATTAAATAGAATGAATAACTTTAGTGATTTAAATATTCGATGAACGATTTTACCAACCACAGGCAGCTGTTCTTCCCGCGATTAAATAATATGGTAAGCTTTCTTAACTCTCAAAAAAGTATCGCTGTCATATTCGATTAAGGTTGAGACAATTTGTAAATTGTAAGGCTTGTTGGTTCCCACATAAATCGAAGGGATGTGACTAATTCGATGTAAGTTCATACACGTGTCTTAAAACCGGGGGTGGAGTTAAACTGGTTTAATAAAAGATAAGCAATAAATGAAACCGTAGCTTAAGTTTGCGTTTGTCGCAATAATGATTTCCGACGGGAGTAGAATTCTTTATTTGATAATTTTATGTAGGTTTGTTCTGAGAAATTGGTGGTGTAAAATTGCAAATAGATTAAGAAACGTTTTTTTGTAACCAACTGCAACGCAATCTCGCAAATCATGTCTTTTTTGGGATAGATCTGATTTTGAAGAGGATATGTATTGGAAATGGAAATACTGAGGAGCAGGACGTATTAAACAATCGTATGTGCTTGAATAATAATCGTTTTCATATGAGTAATTCGCAGCTTGGTATGCTCCTCTTCATCGATTCGTAACAGTGAAACCAGTAAAAGTAAGATACGTTAGTTTTTTCAAATCGACGATCATATCAATTGCGTTTAAAGTTTAAAGATATTTCTTGGAGACCATGGGTCACCAAATCATTAAAACACGTTTATTCAAAAGAAGAAGGATCTGAAATAATTCTAAAAATGCCGTCATAAATCTTATGCGGAAAACGCGCCATGTGAAATCGTCGTGAAAAAGTGTAACCTATAAAATACGCAAAATATTTAATTGCTAAGTTTTTCTTTGGTAATAGTAATATCAAAGGTAGTCAGTTATCCAGTTGTAAAGTTAAATTGTTGAGTATATCATCACAAATAATCAGGGTTGGCAAAAAACATGTTTTTTTTAAATTAAACAAAACAAACGGTTTTTTTAATTTAATCATGTTTAAATTGTTTTAAACATGTTTTTTTCTTACTTAGTTAAAAACATGTTTAAAACGTTTTAAACATGCACATGAAAATAAATACGAGTAGATGACTCAAAGCGTAGCAGTTGTCTAAAAATCCCTAGGTGACTACGATTGCCCGTTGAAATTTGCCATTTGTATTCGATGTGTACGGCGTTTACGCAATAATTTTAGTTATTATGAGCCGGTTTTTCTTTTCTATTTTAAGCGAAAATCAACTCTGTTCTTAAAATCCAGACCAATCACATACTGGTTACTGGGTGGATTTTAGCTAATATCAACTTTAACAAAGAGAATAGAAACCGACCTTGTATGTTTAAAATTTAAAGTTCAACAATTACAATGACCAGTAGAAGAAATAATGCAGGGTGGAATTACTTCGACAAAATTAAGGTGCAAAAGAGTACAATGCGAGCTCGATGCAAGAAGTGCAAAAAAGATATGCTTGCACTAGTAAAAATATTTTATTTCTTGTTTATTGTTTTTTATATTCCCAAGTTCTGATAACTATTTGTTCTATTGTGCTAAATATATAATTATCTAGTAAGTGTTGAATGAACGTCTTACTTATTGTATTGTTGTATTGGACCAGAAATACAAATTTTTATGTTATGATAACGTTAAGATTTTTATTTGTTGTTTTAAAATTTTTGTAATTTATAGCTACAGAAAAAATGTTAAGTTTATTATTAATTGATATAAATGTTGTATCGATAAAAAACTGGGCCTGGTTTTGAATTCAATTCATTTTTATGCAAATGTAAGGTGCATGACATTATGTAGATATGTCATTACTAATAATCCTATTTATCTATTTGTGGAGGGTAAATGAGTCTAATAGTAATAATTAATGAATCACATCCAATAGTAGTTAAAAAACACTGTTTAAAATATTAGTAAAAAAACACTGTTTAAAACAAATGATTTAAACATTTGTTTAAAACAAGGTTTTAAACAGAAGTGTTGTTTTAAACAAGTTTAAAACATTGTGTTTTAAACATTTTGTTTTAATCATGCCAACCCTGCAAATTATACCCGTAATTACATACATAATTTCATTATTGATTGTGTAAGATGATTGAATTTGTATATTAGATACTTAATAATGTTTTCGGAACGGTCGTTGTTACTACACATAGATAAAAAAATATTATTACAACTAAAATTTTTGTGAAAGAAGAGAACTTCGAAAAATCGTCTAACACAAGTTCAAACAAAATTTTGAAAGTAAATAAACAAATCACCAAGTAAGTGAGACGTCATAGAAATAGCGCGGCAACCTGATTAAATTTAAACTTACCTACGAAAAAGGAACTACGTACTAGACATGCATGAACTACTTAATAAAAGAAAACTACAGAAAACCAAATATCACACGACTCGTAATTTCCACTAAACTGTAAACTGTGCTTCTAATAATGAGAATATGACATTTTTTTAATTAATTTTCGGAGATATTATTTTTCACAGTGAACTACAAGGATTAGTTTCAGAGGAATCACATAACCCKCAAMTGCTGCAACGTTAATGTTCCTATTATTTATGTAATTTATTAGTAGTAAGAAAATTCTACAGCAGGAGACAACMACGCATTCAAGCTACTGGTTCGATACCTGTGGGTYGTAGCGATATTAGCGAATCGTTTTTGTCCAGGTAATCACTATAAACAGGGGAGTGGTAACKACGTTCAATATCGTCTTCYTCTACGTAGTACAGCCATAAAACCACAGTCGGTATTATTATAGTTAGGAGAAGTATCTTCTTTCCGTGCGAAGCTGGGGTTAGGTTTTCCATCTGAAAAACAAACATAAAAGACTGTTGTTATTCTATTATTTTTAATAATTACTTTATTATTATTTTTATTCTAACATTATATTAATAATCTGTTTCAAAATAAGATTGTATCGACAAAAAAATAGAAATGCACAGCTGTATACGTTTGTAATTTGTAAAGTACAAAAGTCAGAATTAGTTAGGAAAAACGTAATGTAGGTACATTTTAAGATGATATGTTTTCGAAAAGACATATAATTGTCTTCGAACATTTTAGAACATTCCGGATTCTTTCTGTTCAATTTATTTTAGAACATTTTATAGTAAGTGGTTGGTACATTCACTACCACCACTCACATCTTCCAATGCTCCAGGACACTAAATGACATTCTAGGATATTCCAGAACATTCTAGATCCTTACAATTACCATATCTCCCATAAGTACCACTATAGTCATACACGTGACAACTACAGTGTGATGGTGCGTTGAGAGACTTGAGCCCTTACACAAACACCAATGTCTGCAGTGGGTAGTTTTGGCTTCAAGTATAATATACCAGAATTATACAAAAAAAAACAAGAAAGCTTATGTTTAAATAACCAATCCAGATACTATTCATGAAGACAGCATTTAAATTTATTTAGACAAAAACCATTAGACTTAGAAAATTAGGACACTATAATCAACATAACGTACAGATTTTATTCAAAGTATAACATAGAAATTTTTCGAATATAAGAAAGCTTCAAACTTACAGTACAAATATATATGTTCTAGGTTCAACAAGGTAGTTTGCTACTGGATCTGTAAAGTAAATTTACCAAAATAATGCCATCAAGCAAGTGTCGCACAATTCATAAAAGATTAGACAAAATACAAAATTAAAGTCTAACCTTAATTTGCTCAAGATATGTTACAGTACAGAAATCAATGTTAACGGGAAAATACTGAAATTTTACAGTTTCCAAATCTGATATATGGTATCTTCGTTATCTACTACGATAACAGGTGTCAACTGCAATCACTATGGGCGATAATGGAGGGTTACCAAAACGTTGCTCCTTTTGTCAGTAATTAAAAGCATCCAAATGGAGCAGGTGAGAGAGAGAGGGAAGGCCCATAATGAACTATTTAGCGCCAGATCATAATTTACTTTAGCGAGACGGAAAATATTTATTTAGCCTTTAAATCTGTTTTAACAAGAAAAGAATGCTCAACCCTATAAACAGATCTCCACGGTTTAATTTTCGTTTAGATTTAAAACCAAGAACAATTTTAGTAGGGTCTTCAATCAGTTCGTCACTAAATACTGCTGTATTCTGCCAATCTGTTTGCCATAATTGGGTATTTGCCATGTATTTATATTTTATTAAATTCCATATTAATAGGTAGCATCTAATCTACAAAACGGCTGTGACAGCTTATAAATTCGAAAAAATGGATCGTAAGGTGTATTTTTAATATTAAAAGTGCGAATATTTAAAGGGACCGCCAAAACGCGAACATATTGGCCGTGACGTCAGGTGTCTTGTAAATGGCCGCTTGTTTACATCTGGGGTCAGCGCGTCACGCGTTAGCCTCAGCCCGTCTATTTATCAGTTTGTTGTTTGCGTTCATTTTATGACAAGCGAATTAAAATACGCCAAGAAAAAGTGAAATACTTATAAGTTATGATTTCTGAAGGCATGTTCGTTGTTATGGAATGGAACCGCACAGCGACGAGCGGTTCAACGCGGCGGAGATGAGAAACGTAAAAGCAACAGCATAAGTGAAGTTTTTGTCAAATTAACGTAGCATTGATAATTTGATCATAGTGGGTTGTTGGAAACATACTATTTGTAAACATAAAAATGTAAGAATCAAAAATGTACCCTAAACTTGACATTTATTTTAGAGGTCAGAATAAATATAAATTTTTATTTATTTTCGGGGCTCTTGCGGCTCGTTTCCGGTCTGGCTAACAGTCGAATATATGGGGAACAACGTCGTTCTTTATTATAACATTTCCATCTATCAACTTAAAACGCATATAATTTTTCATATCCTCTTCAAGCTATAACAATATGGAAACTGAATGGTAAACACTTATAACCCCAAAAAGAATAATAAAACTTACAGTAAGAATTAAGATGATCTTCACAACAGAAAAACAATCTTTGCGATTTCGGCATAACACGTCTAGGGGCCTTAAACAACTTTTTCATACGTTGATAATCTCGAGGAACGGTTACAAAAATTTTGTTAGCGGTACTGACTGATGTACCCTTACAGCCAGGTACAAAACAGCACTTGTTTTGTTTCCCATACATAATAGATGCTTGTAAAACTACACAAATCACTTTTTGGTGCGAACTCTTACACCGTGCTTTCAATAAACACAACACACAAGCTTTTCCAATACAAGAATGATACTATACCATTAAATAGCACGCTCCTTGGTAATGTTTACGTGACGCTTGACGTCACGAGTTGAATAACAATTGATAGAAACGTTTTGGCGGTGAGTCCTAAGATTCGAATTTTAGACCTGAAATTCTCTACCTACATATTTTTTTTTGTTTTTTTTAACATGGCKTATGATATATATGCACTTCAAGATTCATTTTACGTAATTTTCAAAAAAAGTGATAATTACCAATTCKGATGATAAAGAAGGTTGAAACAAAAAATGATTCTCTCAAATAGGCATTGCAATCTMTTGATGTGGGTGGTTTTTAAAATTTCACATTTTAGTTAATTTTCTACATCTGCTTGATACTTATGCATAAGTGTTTAGTCATATGCTCGTTTTGGACGTATGTCCTTTCTTCAATCCGTTCATGGATAATGAGATCTCGGTTTCTAAGCGTCGGATTGATCTAAGGTTTCAGCAAAATGATACTATGGTATAACAGTGTTTTAAAATTAACTAATTTCCTACAATTCATATTTTAGGAACGAAAAAATCTGCAACATGGTTTAACAACTATTTGAACTGCCATTCTATGAAGGGCAGATATATTGCAATACATATAATCTATAATTGTAAGAATTACTAAGAAGTGTGTTGTTCTGAGAACGTTTTGCGATGTCGATCATGATAGTGTTTTTGTAAAGTGTGTTTGTACACAGCATATTGTCGCCAGTTTTATCAGCATGTACATTCAACGTTTGTTCATAATCTAGATACATTCTTAAAAATGTATTATTTTTCCTCTGTTTAACATGATGAGGATTTTACTATTATGCTTATTAAACATACCGTAGTGTGTGAATTGTGTTTGATCACTTCAAAGAATCTTTAATTAATATTGTGGATCGACTCTACACATATTCTTCAACCATCATCTTCTAGCATAGGCTAGGGTATTTTCCTTGGGGGGTAGCTAACCAGCGGAGCCACGAGCATAAGATATTATTTTCGGTAATCATTTATAACTACCTTACAAATTCTGCAGTAAAATTGAATATTTGACTATGTTAAACGAAACCTTTAAAATGTGTTAATTTTAATTTGTTGTTTTTGTTTTTTTTACTGTACCGAATTAAGACTGCTTTAGAAGTGATTGTAATACTTTATTTTCTATATGCAGCAATGGCAAAAAAGATTTTGTTACATCATTAAACTCAACCAGGTTTTTATTCGCGGCATTGCAGCAGAATTCCTTTCACATCGGCCGAGCTCATTGAGAACCCTAATGCTGCCTAAAGTAGTTTATGTATTGACGTTAGAGCAAACTCCTGTCTAATATGTTTTTCTGTGTGTGCTTTTTAACTTATTGCTTAATTGTAATACTTAAAATAGCGATCTAAATGCGTTTCTTCCTTAAAACCAGTGACTTTCACTGCAGATATGACCACTCAGTTGTAATTTTAGAGTCAAAACACAAGAACAGTGCATTAAGGGTAAGAACTAACAGGTGTTCTGTTAAAATAGGAGATCTGGTAACGGTTGTGACGCTTTTATGATAATAGGGATTGAAGGATGCACATTTAATACATTTGTTTACTTTTTCCACGGCAAACTAGGTTAAACAGAATAAAACAGGACAATGGACATGAATTTTACATTTTTTTAAATAAAAAATAATCATATTAAGTTTTTCATCGTTGGGAAGCTTAAAAAATGTTTGATTTTTCCAAGTCTTAGGTAACTATGTTTCTATTTAAGTAAAGCTAAGTTCACATTATATCTCGAAAATGACAGTTTACTTGCTAAGTTGAATGACATTATGTGGGGATATAATTTTCTACCACTTTTGTCTTTATACCTTTTCCGTCGAATTCAAATTAGCGACGTGAGAAAAATAAAAACATATTGCCAAAACTAGGGTCCGCTTTTCTAAATATTCGTATTACTAGGTTACTTAGACTTTAGTAAATGGGGTAAATTAAGTTTAAACGACTTTTTAATATTATTCAGTTTTTTATTAGCACGCGTCATGTGTGGAATTGCAATCACTTTCAACATTTAAACATTCGTTGGATCTTGGTGACAATGAAAGAGTATACACTTTCGTAAATAACCAGCTGAATATACCATTATCGTGACTGATTGTTTGACACTAAATATACTTATATTATAGGAATTTGACTGCAACTATCTGTTTACATAAATCAACACAGAGGCAGTGAAGGTAAATAAATCACTTACGGACACCCGTTCAATTTACTGCGAGCTAATAATGTATTGAAATAACTGGTTTATGACACATGAGTGATGCTTATTAGGCCTTTGTTGTAGCTCTATAACATCTCAACTCTTTATAACTTTGCCAAAAAACACACACATTACTTTAAAATAAGCTACAGCAGTGAAAATACAAGCTTTTCTAGTTTTTAGCCGTTTAATACACTGTGCGCTTCTAAAGTCCTTGCTGCAATAGTAACTTTCCAACAAGGGGTGCGATGGTTGAAAAGTGACCACTTCTAAGAGGTGACGTCATTATCTCAAAATCCAAGATGGCTCTACACTCGCTACCACCTCGTAATTCTAAATAGCAAGAAGGTCCATATTAAACTTCATTGGAAAGCGACCTTCGTTCTTTATAAGCTCGAGTTTACAAATCCTAAAGCTCAGCATGCGTCAGCCTCAGCCCGTCAATTTATCAGTTTGGCGTTTGCGTTCATTTTGTGACAAGCGAATTAAAATACGCCAAGAAAAAGTGGAGACTTGGAAGGCATGTTCATTGTTATGGAATTTGTGTACAGCGACGAGCGGTTCAACGCGGCGGAAATGAGGAACGTAAAAGCAACAGCATAAGTGAACTTTTTATCAAATTAACGTAGCATTGATAAATTGATCACAGTGGGTTGCTGGAAACATACTATTTGTAAACATAAAAATGTAAGAATCAAAAATGTATCCTAACCTTGACATTTATTTTAGAGGTCAGAATAAATATAAATTGTTATTTATTTTCGGGGCTCTTGTGGCTAACGATCTGGCTAACAGTCGAATATATGGAGAACAACGTCTATCAACTTCTCTTCAAGCTATAACAAAATGGAAACTCAATGGTAAACACTTATAACCCCAAAAAGAATAATAAAACTTACAGTAAGAATTAAGATGATCTTCGCAACAGAAAAATAAACTTTGCGATTTCGGTATATTACGTCTAGGGGCCTTAAACAACTTTTTCATACGTTGATAATTGCGAGGAACGGTTACAAAAAATTTGTTAGCTGTACTAACTGAAGTACTTTTATAACCATGTACAAAACAACACTTGTTTTGTTTTCCATGCATAGTAAATGCTTGTAAAACTACACAAATCAGTTTTTGGTGCGACCTCTTATACTGTCCTTTCAATAAACACCACACAAAAGCTTTTCCAATACAAGAATGATACTACACCAATAAACAGCACGCTCCTCGGTAATGTTTACATGACACTTGTCGTCACGAGTTGAATAACCTTGGATAGAAGCGTTTTGGCGGTGACTCCTAAGATTCGAATTTCAGACCTGAAATTCTCTACCTACAAATATTTTTTTTGTTTTCTTAACATGGCGTACGATATATATGCAATATTCAGAAATTCATTTGAGGTAATTTAAAAAAAAAGTGATAATACCCAATTGAATTCGTAAATGTTTGCTCGTTAGAAAGTTTGCTAAAACAGGTAATGAATACAAAATGTTCACATACAGCTATTATAGTTAGTCTTTAATACTTGATTTTTCAAAGTTAATGGAATGGTATTCTGGACAAAAATGATCAAAAATTAGGTACTTTGAAAAACAATAGTCCATAGAAGAGGGTCTTGATGAAATAAGGGCTGTGTTGAAGGAAGAGTGCCCCAAKCGAACAACAGTATTTCGGTGGTACCAAATTACCAAACGTTTGATCACTATGGGCGACATTCTGTAAAGTTTAGTTGGAAGGCTTCCAAAACCTTTAATGTATATCTTTGCCCAGCAAACTTTTCACTACTTATGGCTACTACAGAAGGCAGACGGATTTTAAAATTATATGGCAGAGGTTTGCAAACTGTGTTCCGTAAGGCACTTTTCTGTCAATAGTACTTTATTGTTTCGAAACATTTAAAAAGGTCACAATGCAATATATTTGCCATTACACAAATATTGGAGGCACAAGTGTTTCGTAGCGAAAAAGGTTTGGGGTCATCTGGTCTATGTTAACAGAACTTCATTTTGTATTGAATGTTATTATAAATTGAGTTAGTAAAGGTTCAGGTCTTAGACTGTGGTGAAAACCCGAGTTAAAGCTTTTTTTTAGGTTGAAAGTTATAACAAGTGTTTCTTCGTTTGCAAGCGAGTAAGAACCTTCTATAACGAACGGAAGAAGGTTGTTAACACAACAGTGTACATGCGGCACATAACCGAGCAACCAATTTCCTGTAATTTATACTACAGTAGTATAGTTTGGTGTGTATTTCTGATGACGCAATTGTCAATTTTTAATAGATTAATAGTTTTATCAAAAGCGACAACAACGCTTGTCTTGATGGTCAGAGAGCATGGACTACTTTATTCCAAACTAACCTGTTAAAATCGTGAACATAACAGCAATAAGATATCTAATAAAAATACATTTCAATCTTGAATAAGCTTAAGAACCTACTAATGTTGAACTGTTTATACTTACATTTATTGTTCATTTATGTGTATGTATAGTATTTTGGCAATAACTTCAAATGGAGTATGTATGTCATCGTTTTCAGTTTTCCTTCAGAATTCCACGGAAAAATTCATTTTTTTATTGTATGTCTATTGTATGTACTACTTAACATAAATTCAAAACGAGTAAAACTATCAACTTCGGGTTTTTACCACAGGTTTTCTTAAATAATAACAAACAAATCAAAGTGAAAAAAATCTTGTTGCCCTGTTCAATTCTTCTTTTATTTTGTGTCTTGTTTGTTCTATTTTGGAAATAGCGTCAAAACAAAAACCGCTGCAAATTGAATCAATACTTCCACATTCAATTGTCAAAACGACATTTACGCTTTTATTTCTTATATTATACATTCAATAATGAGGTTTTGAGCATTTTTTGTCTGTATACATTTTTTGGAACAAAAAACGCTAAATAATATTAGCAAAAATCCATAAATTTTTATTTTTTTTGTAAATAACTCGATAATTATTAAATTAAGTAAAAAATTGCAAGAGTGCTTTTCCATCAGACATTTGAATTTCTATATAATGCCAAAATTTAAAGAAAATCGTGTGGACAGAGTCCAAAATCCAGTATTTTGGAGATATTAAAAAAATATCAATTTTTTTGGAAATATTTTTTAACACTGTTTGTGAGAAATTTTATTTACTATCGGATGGTATTTTCACTTTTTGAATATATTAAGTATTTTCGGAGGTATCTAGGAAAAACCGGTATTTTTAAGTGACGGTTTTTTGCTAATATCTTTCAAACCGTTTGCTGCACCGAAAAGTTATAGGGACGAACAATAACTCGCAATTAAACTACTAATCACATACCTAAAAAAAATAAAAAATAAGAATTTGCAAAAAGGGTAGTTACGCCTCAATTTCACTCCCTTCCCTATACTATACATATCCCAAAAACAATAAGTCGCTTTGAATAGTTGAGATTTATATGTATGCCAAATTTCAAGTTCATATATTAAGTCTTTCGAAAGTTACCACGTCCACACAGAAAAAAAAATTTTTGCTCAAATTCCGTTTTTGTTCATTTTGACCAGTTTAGAGAGACTGGGCAAATAAAAAATTTTGGAATTTTTTTTTGCGCAATACGGTACTTCCCATCCATTGGGTGTGGAAGTAAAATAACACTCCCTTCGGGTTTTCAGTGCTGTCTTTCTTACATAAAAGTCTATAAAAAGAAGTGAAAAAAATGAGTACAAGTTTGTTAATTTAGTATCTAGAAGTTTCGAGGTTGTTTTGCTTTATAGTGTCGTTACCATGGCAACCAGAGAAAAAATGTAACGAAACTTTTAGGTAGAAATCTTAATTTTTTGGGGTTAGACCGCGTGTGATTTCTGAATAAGGTCGACGTTTCGCCCGCATTTGTAAGAGGCATCATCAGGACAGGAATAAGGAGTATGAAATATGGTGAAAACCTAACGCGAGAAACTGATCTGAACCAAATCACAAGGAAGAAAGAGATTGGAATTTGATTCAGTTCCGAAGTGTCTATCGCGTTAGGTTTGCACCATATTTCATACTCCTTATTCTTGTCCTGATGATACAAGTGCGGGCGAAACGTCGACCTTATTTCGAAATCAGACGCGGTCTAACCCCAAAATACTTAGATTTCTATCTAACTCTGGCCGCGAGCGTCCTTCGTTCTTACAAACTTTTAGGTAATTAGATAGAGGTCCAAAAAATTCTATTTCTCACCCTTTTTTGGATTTTTAGCGTTTATTTGTAATGTGATGTTAAATACGTCAACTAGCTGAAATGTCAGGAACTCCAAAATATTTTTAGTGAATTTGTCTGATCCGTTTTTATTAAAAATTTACTTTCCTCACAGCGATAGCGTGAGGGATTTTCAAGATACAGCCGCTCCGCACTCTTAGTGAATCACCCTATATTATGGACTATATCTATTTAAAAAATAAGCTCTTTAATTCCTAACGGTACCGAGAAAACATTTTTTTGTCTTTCTTGCAATTTCGGATCTAATCTCGACCTCAAAATTAGAGTTCAGCAGATCAGTTTAAATTTGTGTGTTTAAGTTGTATATGATGTCTTTAAACTGCACTCAGACTACTTGGAATTAAACGTGCGCTGATATATTTCAAGAATAACGGAAAAAAGTTTTTGATGATTGGTTTTGATGAAGAGGCCTATTTTGAGAGGCTCTAAATAAATAAAGTCACATGGCAAAATTTTAGTAGCGACCTTGGTATAAATACACTATAAAATTTCAAAACTTCAATTTAAGTAATGGCTGAGCTACAGAAGAGGGAGCTGAGATGAAGTCTCGTATTACATAAAAAAGAAAAACATGGGAACGTTCGCGTGTGGTGACAAAAAGAAATAAAACATTGACTCACCCTTGTTGAGTTACATCGTTCCGTTCCTGAGAGTTGCGTCCTCCGTCTTCATAGCGCATCCATAAGTAATCCAGCAGGCAGCGGGACGGCAATCAAGGCGGCCGAGAGGAGCATGCAGTTTTCATGAAAGAAGGGATGCTATGAACGAGCTGGCGAATATCAATGTCCTGGATTCTGCGCAATCTGCTCCTGCGATGATGAAGGATTATTACTCCATTCCGTTGGGGTTCTCGAGGCTCGGAACACCACCTGCTCCTGGAAAATACGCCTGGAATAATGGCAAGCAACCACGAAAGCCGCTGACGCAGTGCAACGTATTGCGGCTTATGCGCAGTTTTCGCTGATTCGAAACGCTCGGGGTATTCAAGATGTTTTGTTTTGTGGAAATATAACAGTTGAATCAGTAAATCTGGACACGCACACATAATAATAATAACAATAATAACGTCTTTATTTGGCGCAGTCTAGCTAAAAGCTATTCAACTTAAACCTAAAAAAGAATACGATAATTAAAGATTACACAATATATAACTCAACCCATTTCCAAGTTTTTAAGTATTAACATCACCAGTGAAAAAAATGACAAAATAAATGTATGTGAGAAACTGTATACGTATTTATAAGTGGCTAGAATAGAGTACAATGGGGGTCATCCCACCTTTTTTTTTTATTTTGCATCTAAAATGTACATAAAAATTGAACTACAAAGACATTTATTGCGATTTTTTCCGGTTCTTCTTTGCCGAGAAAAAAATATGAAAGTATGGATTTTTCAATATCCGTTTCAAATGACTCGATATTCCGCCACGGAGATGACGTAAAAGGTTCGCATGCTGACGAAAGCGAGAAACACCAATAATAGCCAGTGCTCTAGCGGCATTGCAAGTAATATTTGTTTACATTTTTTTTGAGCTGCGTCGCGTTGCCAATGTGGGAAAATTTTCGCGATACCGTGAGGAATGTACTCGTAAACTAGCATTGTGACATTGATACCTAGGTCAACTTAAGGCGTATCTGTGAAAATAACTTAAATCATCCTTCAGTCAGTTTATTCTATAATGAACAGTTCAATATAATAAGCGTATTCACTGGCCTTTTGCTGAAATACGAAAGTACTTTAACCATCGAGCTTGCTTTAGAACTAATGTTTTTATTATGAGGAATTAAACGACGCTTGAAGCTTGATAATGTTTAGTTTGTATACTTTCGTATGACAACGATATGATAAATTTTGAAACTGTCAGGACGATCTCTGGACATAGTTAGGAAGAAAACGGTAAAGTATCGCTGACAACATCGCACGTTCGCACGTGTTGCATGTGTCACATGTGTAACGAATAACCCTAACAACTTTAGTCATGCGTTTTTGTTTACATTGGTTTACACAGTTTGGTCAAACTTTCGAGTTTCGTATTTCTCAGATTAAGTGGTGGAGCAAGATGTTGTCGAAGTATTTGGGTGATCTGTTGTTTTTTTAATGTTAGATTGGCTTACGTTAAGAAGTATTTTTTATGTGATATAAAAATAATTTATGATTTTAACTTTAATCAGATATGCATAGTTTAAATACTTAAAGCGCTTGATGTCATCTGAAATTGAATATGAGCACATCGATAATACTCCTATAAACTTGGACATTAGCAAATTTTGGATCAAATTTGAGTACTTCCTTTTGCTCTCTGGCTAAAATGATGACTAGGACATAAATCGAAAATAATGCTTTTGAGTCGATTATATGAATGCGTATTACATCTCAATGTTTGATGACAATTTGTACGCATTATGAGTACTGCTTTGTTATGAATACCGTACATAATATACCATCTTTTTTTAGACTGAGCCTTTGGGTTTATTTGATTATCACATTATTCATTTAACTATTTTTTTAAGTTAAGCCAGACTCCGTAGTCCGCCAGTGCACTGCTCCCAAAAATTATTTTAACCAAATTAAGCCTCATTTAAATAAAGTGAAATATATTTAATCGGATTTTCAAAAGACTGGCATTTTAGCAGCACGCCAGGTTTTAATTTGTGCTTATAATATGGTTTGTTCTAGCATCTGTTGGGCTATGCTAAACATATAACCTTACTTCATTTGGAGAAATAGTATATGAACCGATATATGACCTAGATTTTATTTGAAAAACTTAGATTGCAGTAATGTGTTTAAATTTTGACAGATCAGCTTTTTTGTTTGCTTGTTTACCCAACTGCTGTACAAGCAATTAGCGAAACCGATATGAAAAAGAGCTAAACAAATTCTTATTTCAATTTTAATATTTACCTTTCTAAAACCAAAACGCATTGATCACTGTGCTTGTTTTACACTACACACTTCTTAMMGCTTAAAMACAATATCAGTTCTAGTTTAACACCGGCTGGATATGAACCCGGTTATAGTCGTAAGCGGTCATATCATTGTGATTGTTACCCACCAACTTCCGTCTGACTTTGTTTATGCTGAACCTATAACAAAAGATTAATTTTTACGAATTATATAAGGCTGCAATCTGGTTGGTCATTGCAGCCGAGAAAGTTGCAGAAGAAGTGATTACTTGAAGGAGACAAAAAGCGAGAACGAGTAAAAGGCTATTAGGTAGTAGAACACGACTGTGGAGGTAAATTTGTTTTTGTTATAATTCTGTCTGGTGGTACACGTCACGTAATTTACATGTATTTAGTCTACATGTTTGTTTTTATTAAGACAAAGATAGATCGGAACGCCAAAATCGTCGTCTTAGACTGTGGGTTCTAACGGAACAAAAAATCTACACCAATATTTGTATAAATATAAAACAATCATTACAGGACAGTCTTATTTATACAGGGTGTCCCATTAACGATGAGGAGGTAAACATTTTTGATGCTAAAAGGGCCAAGAGAAATTGCTGGAAAGTTTCTGAATTATTTAATACACACCCTATTAGGCAATGCATTACAGAGTCCACCCGCCTTTGTACTACCACTTTATCATTGTCAGAAGCGTTTATAATGTGATGGAGAGTGGCATTTTGAACTGTGATATATTCACTCACCATCACCTCCAGTGGCGGATCCAGGGTTTCGGTGTGGAAGGGGCTTGACCGAACTGACGGGAGGCTTTATCACCGTAAACACCAAACTACTAAAGAACATAATAAGTTTTATTTTAAAATGCATGTCTATGCTGTGTTATCTACACTTCAACCAACTGCAGATAGATCTTTTTCGCTGTCATTACAGCTCATCAGTGCAGTTTAGGTCTAGTGTAGACAGCACGGCATAGAACTGGTTTTGCTTATTAAGTGCATAGCAAGTCTTCTCGGATAGCCTTTTGCATATTTTCCAATAACTTCGACAGGTTGTAGGTTGTAGACATAATGTCTCCGCTAATATACATGGCAGTAAAACTTTTCTTTCTGTATTTCATCATTGACACACAAAGGTGCGACTTTATTGATTTTATAAAATTAAGCGGGTAGTGGTAATGTAGCGAGAATTTGTAACCAAATTTTACTTCCACATCCAACGGCTGGGAAGTATTGTATCGCGAAAAAAATTTTCAAAAATTTTTATTTGCTCATTTGCTTTAAAATGGTCGAAAACGCAAAAAACAGAACTTGAGTCAAAACAAATTTTTTTGTCTGTGTGTCTGGTTTTGTTTGTATACACGATAACTTTCGAAAGACTTAATATATGAACTTGAAATTTGGCAAACGTATAATTCTCTACTACCCAAAGCGACCTATTGTGTGTGGGGTAAGTACGGTATCGGGAAGGGGGCAAAATTGGGGGGTAACTTTCGTTTTAGTATGTAATTAGTAGTATAACTGCGAGTATTATTCACTCTTATAAATTTTCGGTGCAGCAAACTGTTTAGAAGATATTAGCAAAAAAAGCGTCACTTAAAGAAAACGGTTTTTCCTAAATATCTCCGAATATACTTAATATATTCACAAAATGAAAATGCCATCAGACAGAAAATAAAATTTCTCACAAAAAGTATGTCTTAGACAATTTATTCAAAATTTTGACATTTTTGAAATATTTCCAAAAAACCTATTTTGGTCCCTGCTCGTACGATTTTTTTAAATTTTGGTATTATATATAAAATCAAATTTCTGATCAGAAAGCACTCTTGTAATTTTTTTGTTAAGTTAATAATTTTTGAGTTATTTGGAAAAACCGATTTTAAAGTTTATATATATCATAATATCACGAGGACTTTGTCTTAGAAAAATGTGTAGAGAGAGAAAATGCTCAAAATCTGATTACTAATCGTATAGCATAAGACAATTGGATGTACAAGTATTGATTCAATTTGCAGCGGTTTTTATATTTATGGGGTAGTATATTACAGTACAAGTGAAGAAACGAAGCTACGTGAGCGAAATAGAGTGTGGAGCGATACACAGGTGTGCTATATAGTGCTTTATGCAATCCTGTATATCAAAATTCAATAAAATAAATTTAAATTTTTGTTGGTATGGTTCTTTCCAAACAAACAATTAATTTGTCATTATTTTCTCAACAAATTATAATAATTCATTGCAAATATGTGTATAGAGAATATAGAGAAAAAACGATGTATTTGTACCCCATGACATTCTGGAAGAAGCTCATGCAGCGATGTCTTCTCTACTCCGGCAGAAATCTTAAAGCAGGAACGTCAAGAAGTTGCAAAAATTAGCTGTGGATGGAAAACAGATACGTAAATATTGTTACGGAATTTTAATTCGTTAATAAAAAAATACCGGTTTCTTCTTTATGGTCTACATTTTTTATACTTAAACCCACCATATTTCTTAAAAAAAGATATAAAGTTTCGTATTTAATTCATAATTTAATTTCGTAATTAATTTACTGGTTGTAATCATATACGCAATTTTGTAACAACTAAGTCTTAAAACCGCTAATATTGAAGATAAAGTATCTATTACAGCTGTTAACATTACTAAGACGAAAAATTATAAACCGTGTTCTTTTGTTGTGACTAGTGATAGAAAAAATAATTTTAATTGCTTAGTGATATATCGAAAACGGAAAATTTTTCATAAATTGTCGACCAGGGAAATGTACAGATCAACCAGTGACTTTCGGCGAATATCGGAAATACTATTGACGAATACATCTGCTAATATCCTGACCATTAAAGACCACGGGAGATGTTTGTTCCTCGTCCACTGATGCGAACTATTTAGAAAGCCGCCAACCAATAAATCAAGATAGCAAAAAAATATATAGTACGGGGGATAGTGGTAGCTACTTGTAACTATCAACTATCTTTTTTAACAATAATTGTAATGTGACCCTTTAAACTTATAAGTAGTATTATCGATGTGTATTAGCGTTATGAATAAAATTTAATTGAACGTTCAGCTTAAGTTTATTAACAAAATGAGTGAGTGAAAAAATGTTCATCAAGTGCTTTCGCTTGTTCGTTGATTTGTATATTGCTTGAATTGGCCAAACAAACGTTTTTACATTTTGTATCAGAGTAAGAAACAGTAATAGTCAATAACAGGATTGCATAAAACTCATTTGTCTCTTGATGCACCACTTATGGACTTGAATAACGTTTTATGGAAAAATATTCTCCACATTGCTGATATTGATCTTAAACTTAAATTTGTTTGATAAACGTCTACCTGTAACCAGAGTTTTCACAAATAAACTTCCTGCACTAACAAATACTCTTAAAATCATCTTGCTGCAGAGAAGTAAGGCACTCACTACTTTTATAAATGTTGTGGTATTACTTGTTATGCAACAATTCTGTTGCATTCAGTGTTATAGCTGATTTGGCGGAAAATGATTTATTTCCTAATGGTTCGTTAAAGTGTGCAACTTATTCCTTTTCCGTAAAATAAAACATGTCCGCAGCCCGAGGTGCGATAAAATATGAGTAGCGTTGATTTCATATTTTATTTATTTTTAGCCACTTGTTGAAATATGTATACAAGGTGTTTAAGCGCTCAAAAGTAATAAGTATTTCATGAATTTAATATAAATACAAATGATAAATACATTTTTTAATCATATGTAATCTTAAACGTAACTGGACTGTTTATGAACCTCATTTTATAATCAAATTTCTTTAAAAACACAACTTTTGTACATTAGGTTTTTGTAAAAATATAATTTTTAGTTTACTTTACACAATGGCAACCATGTTATTAAAATCAGGACAATAATATGGCTTCCACACATTTATCACAGAAGAAATGTCTATACAACAAAACTGTTTTTTACGAGGTCGAATCAAGGCTAAACAAAGTAACGCACATCTTTAAACCCCTTATAAAGTAATTTGCCCCCACTGGAAAAATTGTTTTACAAAAGGTTTTCAAAATGTTTATAAAACGAGCATAAAACGATTATTAACACTGCTTGATAATCTTGCTGTGAAAACCTTATTAACACCGAACTATATAATAATTTAATGTATTGAAGCTAAATAAAGTGAATATGCTTATTATTTAGAAATGATAAACTAATATCAATCAATTTTCCGAAAGAATTGAAAAAACTGAACATTTCTTCATAAGTACCCTCTACTTAGTGTACTAAAAAGTAACGGGTATAAGGTATAGCACTGAGATCATCTTTAAATTTCCTTTCAAATGCGCTCCTACTCAAATAATTTTAAAGAATGTGGGCGACACTGCAATTTCATATTTTAATTGTTTATAAGTACCCCTCACCCTTATAATTGGAAGTATGACAAAAGTTGAAAGCCATGTGACGCAGAGTTAATTAATTAAGCTTTGCAATGGCATCTAGTATTATATAGTTCTATTATCTAAAGTTTCGGAGACATCACAGTTCGCCATCCTTAATTAAGTTAATGCCATATATACGGACCTATCGAAGGCATTTGATAAGGTTAACCACTCCATTCTTATATCCAAACTGAATCGCTTATTTGGAATTTCTCCAAAATCAACTGATTTGTTAGAATCGTACTTAAGACAAAGACGTGTCTTTATATCTTATAATTTTTTTAAATTCTTTTTGTTTTATTCCTGAATCTGGTGTTCCTCAGGGTTCTAATCTGGGTCCGCTTCTCTTTCTACTGTTCGTTAATGATATCTTTGAATCAATATCATCGAGTGCGTTATTACATGCAGATGACTTAAAGATTTACAGACTGTCAACTATGAGACGGATGCTAAGGTCTTACAAAATGATTTGGTAAGGGTCTCTGAGTGGTGCCGTTGTAACCGGCTGGTACTAAATCTTAACAAGTGTAAGACTATATCCTTCACCAAGAGAATTTGTCCCATTCTGTATCAGTACACTAGCGATGAAAACGTCTCAATGCGTGCAGTGACCATTAAAGATCTTGGGGTTATCTTGGATTCAAGGCTGACTTATACTGCAGATATTATAAACAGAACGTTGGAGTCTCTTAAGACACTGGGTTTTCTAATCAGAAATTGTAGGTCCTTTACTAAAGTTAAATCTATATCTACGCTGTATATAGCCCTAGTTCGATCGAGACTGGAGTACTGTTCCTTAATCTGGGGTCCGACGTATGCTGTGCATAAGATTGCTGTAGAAAGGGTTCAGAGACGTTGTTTAAAATTTATACATATGAAAAGTTTTGGAACGTATCCTGCGCGAGGCGCCGATCATGCTAGACTCCTGAGCAGTGTTGGCTTTAGAAGTCTAGAGAACAGAAGGCGCTGTGCGGCCGTTACGTTTTTGTACAAGATTTGGCATAATCAGATTGATGCGCCTGACCTACTACATAAACTTAATATGGTAGTACCCCGTATGCAGTCGCGGCAAAGCTTTGTCTTTTTTCTGCAACGAACTCGAACCAACCTATTATACACTTCGCCTGTACAGGGTGATTTTTTGAAAACTTCACACCTTAAATAACTTTAAATATAGCAAAAATTTAAAAATTTGCAAAAACAGGTAAACTTTTGTTTGCAGGGGGACAACTTTTGAGATAAGTTTTTAATGGATAGCGCTTATTCTCTGAGCAGGGTAGACACCCCTTTAAAAATTTTAAATGGAACTATCCATCTTGTGATACATCATTTGAAAGCTTATTTCACAAAGAGTCTGGCCATCTAATTAGTTTTACCACGTTTAACTTATTGACGGGGTAATAGATTAATAGTGCCTACGAAATAGGTTGCTTATTAAATTGAATATTTTGGACTCTTTTCAACAAAATGTATTTTATTTTAGAGCGGAAATAAAACTTGTCCTTACGAGAACCCAAAATTTAAACAAACAACTTGAAAAAAATATGGCACTTAAAAAAAAACTCGCCGAATACTGAAAATTTTCTTTTAACGTTATTATTAACATTAAAGTATTTATCATGTAATTTTTTTTGAAAGTCCATGTCCACGAAAAAGAAAAATTATTTATTTGTATCTCCAAAAACAGTGTGAACAAAACCATAGAAATTCAAACCTTACAATAGATTCTCAAAATGTGCACCACCTCTTTCCATACAATAATACAGACGGTTCTCGAACTCCTGCTGCACTTTTCGGAAAGTTTCAGGTGGAATCCTCCTGCACTCGTTAATAATTCTTTCTCGCAGATCGTCCAGGTTAGTAGGTTGTGTTTTGTAAACCACAAATCTAAAGCAGTCAAATCGGGTGATCGTGGCGGCCATTCAATTGTTCCACGCCTACCAATCCAGTGAAGAGGAAATCTATGATTTAACCAATTTCGCACATTAATGGCGTAATGCGGTGGAGCTCCATCATGTTGGTAAAACAATTCGTATTCATCCAACATTGGATTTCCTTCAGGGTCACGTTGGTTTTCTAATTGCTCTGTGATTAAAGGATCAATAACGTTATCAAGTAATTCTAAATACATTCCCCCATTTAGCGTCCCATCAATGAAAATTGGACCTACAATTGCGTTGCCAAGTATTCCAGTCCAGACGTTCAGCTTCTGAGGAACTTGTGTATGACCTTCTTGAAAAATATAAGGATCTTCGTCACTCCAGTACCTGACATTATGTTTATTTACAGAGCCGTTCAAAAAAATGTGCATTCATCACTGAAGCAGATATTTTTTATTAGATTTGGATTTACTATAATTTTTCTGTCATAATTTCGCAAAATTGCAGTCTTCTATCGAAGTCATCTTCGCCGAGTTCCTGGAGAGTTTTCATCTTATAGGGATGGAATTTGTGCAGTTTTGTAACTTTCCTTACAGATGAATAAGAAAGTCCAGTGGCTGTAGAAATGTTACGCAAAGAGCTAGTTGGATCCATTGCAAAATGACCAAGTACTTCAAGTTGGGCCATTTCATCAACGACTCTATTCCCTGCCCTTTTTTTGTTTACTACAGATCCAGTGTCTTGAAATTTCTGCACGAGATCGAGAATGTACCTAGCGTCAACATTTTTATCGGGGTGCCGTTCGTTAAACACCCTTGCTGACGCACGAGCACAGCTATGCTCAGCACCGTAAATAAAAATTATTTGTACCCTTTCGGCAGTTGAATAAACCATTATCACTTGGACTCTCACTTTAAAATTTCACGCGATTTATAAAAAGGAATGTGAACAAACAGATGGTCGTGCCAAAGAAGTAGCCAAAAAGTTGAAACAAGAAATTGGAAACACAAAGTAGATAATTATTTAGCCAATTCAGTATAAACTATCGAGTTGCAATATCAAGTAATGTCGAAAGAAAATTTTAAGTATTTTTGGCATTTTGCTTAGGTGTAACAATTATTTTTTAACAAGTTTTTTTAGGCTTAAGTAAGGACAATTTTTATTGTAACTGCAAGACAATAAATTTTGTTAAAAAAAGTCCAAAATATTCCATTTTATAAGCCACTTGCTACAATGCACTTTTTGACCCACTACCCCGTCAATGGGTAAAAAATAGTAAACCTAATTACATGGCAAAACTCCTTGTGTAATAAGCTTTTAAATGATGTATCGTAAGATGGGTAGTCTCATTTAAAATTTTTGAAGGGGTATCTACCCCGCTAAGAGGGTAAGTGCTATCCATTAAAAACTTATCTCAAAAGTTGTCCCCCTGCAAACAAAAGTTTACCTGTTTTTGCAAAATTTTAAATTTTTCCTCTATTTAAAGTTAATTAAGGTGTGAAGTTTTCAAAAAATCAGCCTGTATATAAAATTTGCCAGTGCTTTAACGCCATTTCTCACGTATGTGACATAAATTCTTTATATGGATACATCTGTTGGACGAATAAATTATTATTATTATTATTATTAATGGGACACCCTGTATGCACATGTAGTACTTATAGATAAAGTAATACCATGCTTACTCTGAATTAAAAGTAATTAGAGCAGGAATGGTACAGGGTGGTTTACTGGCTCCAGTGTTCTATTTACTATGCTCTAGTGACCTTCTGCGAACATAATAGCGACATACTGCAAGTGGAGGAAATCACCAAAAGATTGCTGGGAACTTCTATACTATTCTATATTCCACATAATGATCTTATTAGCAAAATGCCTGGGTAGGTATAAATCTAAATGGAACACTGCGCTGGAAAGTCCATGTGAAAGAGAAAGGAAGGAAGTTTGTGTACAGCATAAGAAAAGTTTTGTAAAATTTCGTTAAAATTTCCTTGAATTATTATTATTATTATTATATTGTTGTACAACTGCCATCATCAATGTGTTCTCTAAATGGCAAGTCTTATCTTCCCAGTAGAATTATATTGTCAGTAATAGGTACTAATTTTTGGCGATTATCAGCAATTTGACGTAAATGGGCTATGTCAGGTTGATTATAAATATAGTGTTTTGAGAGCTCGCATAAAATTTTTGCAGCTACTATACAGTTTATATGATAATGGTTTGCCTCATGAGCTTCCAAAAATTAATCCCTGTATAAAAGATTGGCATGATTTTGAAGGGTTTGACTTAGAAGTGTCTAGCGGTGTAGCCCACGCTTACGATGTGTAGCAAATAGTGGACTATATTCACAAAGGGGTTGTAATTAACGCCCGGTAATTTAATGCAGTTTGCAGATTAAAAAATACTAAATGCTCGGTAAAAAATTAAAAATGCAGGCTAAAATAATAGAAAGGGCCTTATATTTTTTTATGAAATCACAATATAAAATATTTCACTGAAATATGCACTTTAAAAATTTATAGTTGCTCGATAATTTACGTTCACTATTGAATTAAGTTTAGCATTTTACAGCAATGCATTAGAAAAGAAATATAAATGCTCGATAGGTCATTTTGAAATGCCTTATATCGCATCACAAATAAACAGCCACTTGTCTCCCAACGCTAATCTTTATTCTGTTTGGTGCAAAAAGCAAAAGCAATTGGGTATTTCAGCGTTCTTTTTATTATACATTCTGAACGATCCAATTGGTATAAGACTGGGGTTTTTTAATTTCTTTCAATATTGCCTAGAACTTGAGATATTAATTAACATAAATTAAGGAATTCCGTTGTGACGTCATAAGTGAACAGTCAGGTTGTACCGTGTTGAAAAGAGAGGGATGAATAACAATCGGAGTAAGTAGCAACATCGTGTACAGCTGACCACTGACAGTACAGTGACAGATGAGCTAAATCATCTGTAAACGCATTTTTTATGTGCTGGGTTTTTGTTTTGTTTTGGAGGGCGTTTTAAAATAGTTCAACTTTGACTTGAATATTCTCGTTCTTAAATACATTTTTTATACTAACCAAAATATGGAATTATTTGCATATGTTACAATTAGTAACGAAACTATATTGAATTCCGTAATTTTTACTTCACTGAAATACCCAATTCCAATTGGAAGGAAGAGACCGCATAGGCGACCAGCCAAATCTAAAAGAGCTCTTTTAGTTCAATAAGTAAGCGACAGGTTAATATTTCCCTGATGTATGTTGTACATATGCCATTTTTATTTCAGATTGAAGTTTTGTTAGTGTACCTACCAAAGAATATTTTAAGTTCTTTGCTGCGAATGCATTTTGTTTTCGAATTATGTAAACAGTTACCAAAAATGTATTGTTCAGTCAATTAAATATTTATTTTGTTTCACTTTTTTATTATCAATGAAAATATGTTGATGTGCTGCTAAAAGTTGATGGAGAGGCCATTTTTATTGAAGGGAAGGTTCTATTGTTTCACCATATTTTCCATTTAACATTTACCGGGCATTTATTACATTTTACAGAAAATTTTTTAATTGAGGAAGCGTTCGAATCTGGTACTAAGCATTGCTTAAATTAATCGAACATCTATTATTTATTTCACGAATATTTTTAATAATTCAGGAAACATTTGAATTTGTTACTGCACATTCGTTACATTCATCGAGTGTCTGTTATATTTATCTAATATTTATTATTTCAACATGCATGTAAAATTTATACCGAACGTTCATTATATTTACCGAGCGTCTATGATGTTTATCGAATATTTGTTATTTTAACATGCGTGAAAATTTTATATCGAGTATTTATTACTTTAACCTGCGTGAAAATTTTATATCGAGCATTCGTTAGATTTATTTGGAAAAATTAACTGGAAAATGCAATATGCGTTGTAAATAAAATATCGAGCATTTAATTTGTTCACTTCACAAAGTAATGCTTTACCTTTGTAGAATAATATCAACCAATTACAATTGTCTAGTCGTGATTTTCCAAGACATTTTGCCACACATTTCGCAAAAAATAAAAATGTAGAATGACTCTGACGAAATTATAAATGCAACTCAAAATACATTCTCATAGCCAATGTGGTTAGTTTACATAATGGAATTATTTTAATAATAAATTGGGAATCCATGATGGCTATGCGCTATGGTTCCTGTCACTGTATTTATTAAAAGTCAAAATGTATTCAAATGATGAAAAAACAGATATGATTTTGATTTATGGTGAATGCAAGAAAAATGCTTTCGCTGCTGCCCGTCTATACAGACAACAATCCAAATAGAAGAGCTCCTGCCGATACAATTTTCAGGAGACTTGAATTAACTTTAAGGACAAACTGTCCACCACTGAAAGAGTCAAGAGAAAGAACAGCAACAGACCCTGACAATGAAATTAGAGCATTGGAAAGGATTGATGAAAATCCTCATATTAGTCAAAGGGTAGTCTCAAGAGCAACCGGTATTAGTCTGTCTTCAGTACACCGAATAATTAAAGGCAATCAGTTTCATCCGTATCACTTGGAATTGGTTCAGGCCTTAAAGGAGACAGATTATCCTAAACGACTGGCTTTTTGTAACTTTTTTCGGGAACACCAAAATTTGAATGTAAGATTTTATGACAACATTTGCTTCTCAGATGAAGCAAGATATTCTAATAATGGTGGAGTTAACAAACATAACATGCATTATTATGCGTAAGAAAATCCACGTTGGATTCGAGAAGGACATTTTCAACTATCTACTCGATGAATGTGTGGTGCGGAATATTGGGGAACTAAATTGTTGGGCCTTATTATTTTGGTGATAGTTTAAACGGCAACACTTATCTAAATTTTTTAAGAAACATTTTACAGGTACTTTTCCAAAATTTACAAGTAAGGCTCCAACAAGATTGGGCACCTGCGCATTATCATAGAATAGTGTGAAATCATCTTGATTTGGTTTTGCCTGACCGATGGATAGGAAGAGGTTCAATTAATCCTTGGCCGCCGAGCAGCCCGCACCTAACTCCTATGGATTTCTTTCTGTGGGGAATGGTAAAAGAGTAAGTATACCAAACACCAATTGAAAGTGTAGAACATTTAGAAAATAAAATACGTGATGCATGTAGATCCATCACTCCAGAAATGTTAATGCATGTTAAAAGATCGTTTTGAGCACAAATTCAAGCTTGTGAAAACAGCGGAGGGCGACATTTTGAGCATTTATTACATTAATGTTATTGAATAAACATTTTTCAAAAATAAAATTTGTTTCACAATACCAAATTTACTTAAAGCAAATGATTCTAGTTTATGTCAAAATTTACGAATTTATACAGCTCTCTACGTTTTATATTTTTTAAGACGATGTATTTGGGTTGCATTTTTAATTTCGTCAGGGTTATTATCATTCGTGAAACATCTTGTATTTGGATTTTTTCGAGTCTTTCCTATGAATTTTGGCTGATTTAAATTATAGGTATCACTACTTAATATGAAAATCTGATATGAACTTCTTCAAAGATCTTTTCGCCTATTATGTCCTTGAAATTTATATGAAGCTTCAAAACTCTCACACGCAAGCACCAAAATTAAAAGATCAAAATCTTCCCTTTACTTTTCAACGAAATATATTTTTTACTCACCAGATTTAGCTAACGAACCTGAATCACTGGCTCTGCTCACTGAAACTATTCTCTTGCGATTAGCTCCTGCATGAGTCGTCCTCATCATGTAAACATGTTTCCTAAGCACACATAATTTTTTCGAATTGCCACTGTTAACAAACAGTTTCGCACACTGAACAAACACTACATGATAATGCACGCTGTGGATAAGCACAGCGCCGATGCTGATTGCACTTAGCGAGTGGGACGACGCACCAATTTTAGTATAAATGATAATTGCCGATGGGCCTTGTGATCTCATTAGAATCGGGCGGGAGAAAAATCAGGAAGGTGCCAGTAGGTGAAAAGCGAGAGGTGGCCTCAGATTTCTCTGAAAAATAATTAGTAGTTATTTTCCGGTTAAAGAGCCAACGTATCCCACGGAAATTATTTTGGTGATATTTTTAGTTCGTTAAATTTCAGTTGCGATTGATCATTCTATATAAAAACAAGATTATATTTTGTTTACCACTCACAAAGCTTTTTCTGTTTACATGATTTTGTTGCGAGGGAAGTTACCGGAAATTATACGTTCAAGGTTAGAATGGTGATAAGAGGGAGATGAACTAAATGTCTATCTGGCATTATATGAAAACTAGAGCGAAGGTCCAGCCGCAAACTGGGATGCCAGCCCCCAGTAAATGGTCCCAAACAGATGCCCTCAATGTTTTCAGTAATTTTGTACCTAATTTTAAAGTATTCAATACATGATTTGCTAATTTGTATTATGTATTTTTATATCTTCGCTATGTTCAATTTTTATTTATTGACAGTTATTCAAAATAACCTCCTTGTATTTAATAATCATTTCTAATACAAATAAATAAAATAAAACCTTAAACTGCTCAATTGGATTATATTAGGCTTTTTAGAACACGTGACTTTTGAGCGACTGCCAGGGGGCAAATTTCAAAACGATGCAGCTTCTAGCGCGCTGTCATAGAAACCCCATTACTTAATGCCAACGTCAGTCGCTAGAGCTGGGACATTCGATTAAATTCAAATCGTTCAATCAATCGCGTAGATTCGGATCATTCAAGTCGTTCATAAGGATCGTGAATTGAAAGTGACAGCGGTGTCTCCTGTCTCGCCACAGCATATAAATATGCTGTAATGCTGTTTTCTCGTAGTGTGCTGTCGTCAGCCGTTAACCATGTACGACGCACGAACGACGCTGATTCATTAGCTGTGAGCCAAATCAAGGCATGAGTCATTCAATTTGAACGACTTGGTCATGAAGGACCCAACTCTATCAGTCACGCGTCCGTTTCCAGGGTTTCGCAGGCGCGTCCCATGCGTGCGCTTTTTGCCCCCTGGACGCCATATTGGATGACGTAATCTTAAAAAGCCTAATTGCGGTATGAGGTTAACTATATTTGTTTATTTATTGCTTTTAGATTTTATTACATATAATCTTGGTTTGAATGTGAACAACAGCGTAGTTTAACTAGTAGCAGACCGTGGTTTTACTTTCTCCAACTGTTAAAGCTAAACAACAAACGAACTTTATGCCTTCTTAATCGGAAAAATCCCTATAGCCAAACACGCTACCACAAAACACAAACAATACATTTTATATTTGATATTATTTTAAATCAGAACTGTAAAAGACTCGTCGTCGTTTGGTTTTCGATGGGAGCCAATACATTTTTCTTCATAAATTTGCTTCAATACCCATGAAATACACTATTTAATTAATGATTAAATTCGGTACCAATCTAGTCCTATCACAATTTTTACGGATAACATATTCTATACACTTTTTTCAAGTGTCGTTTTATACTTTTCCAACTTCCTCTTTAATAAATTCAATTGTAACACTAGTATTTCGGAAAGGTGCTGTCCCCTTCGCTACTGATGTGTTCAGCATCCTTGGACCAAGGTCTCCACAACTCAAAGAAGTAAAAAAAATTAAAGATTGAAATAAATTACGTATGTAAGTAAAAATGTCTATGCTATGCTGTCTACACTGCAACCAACTACAGATAGATCTATTTCGATGTCACTACAGCTCATCAGTGTAGTTTACGTCTAATGCAGGCAGCACGGCAGAGAACTGGTTTTGCATATACCTATACCAAAAGCTTGGTATGATGTTAGTAGAAAAATATATGGCAATGAACTGACACGATAACAAAGCCACCTAGCTGCCTTAATGGGAACTACTTCCTAAAGAAAGTAACCTGTAATCTGACAAGTTCGTGTGCACTTGCATACACCAACCTGACAGCAGGTCCTCACGGCACTTTTTACGGACGGCAGCTGGGTGGCTTTGTCATCGTGTCAGTTCATTGCTGACAGATGACATTGCCATTTATTTTTCTATTATCATCACACCAAGGCAAAACCAGTTCTATGCCATGCTGTCTGCGTTAGATCTAAACTACACTGATGAGCTGTAATGGCATCGAAATAGATGTATCTGTAGTTGGTTGCAATGCAAACAGCATAACATAGGCATTTTTATGTATGTTGATTCTTACCCGTCAGCAAAGTGCTGTGGGGGCCGGTTGTCAGGCTGGTGTATGCAGGTGCATGCCAACTTGTCAGATTACAGATAACTTCTTTTAGAAAGCAGTACTTGTTAAGGCAGCTAGGTGGCTTTGTCATCGTATCAGTTCATTCATTAACTAAAATTATGTAAGTATTTTGTTTTAAGAACCTATAATGTTACACACCTTGAAAAAATAGAATGAAATAGTATACCTACACTGATTGCACCAATATCGAGTAAAGAACAAAAGGAATTCTAATGCTAGAAAGGTTATGTGCTTGCCTCATATCGAATCTTAACATCTTATTTGCTGTATTGACTATACATTCAAAATGTATACAAGGACCAACGCAGATATGAGCCCATTAATACACCAAGATAGTTAAAACTGCTCACCCATTCTAAATCAACTCCACTGATTGTATACGTAATGTACAACAGCCAAGATCACCATTTCTCTCGAAAATGTCATAAACTTGACATGTTGTTTTCCGGGCTGGTTCCCACGTTGGTTATTGGACCTTGACGTTTCGACACTCATGTCGGTGTCTTCCTCAGAAGTAGCTCTGAAACTGAGCTACTTCTGAGGAAGACACCGACATGAGTGTCGAAACGTCAAGGTCTAATAACCAACGTGGGAACCAGCCCGGAAAACAACATGTCATCGACAACAACCACGGAAGCCTTCAAACCATGTCATAAACTTGCAGCAGTAGCTGATCTAAAAGGAGCTCTTGGGATAAGGGTGACAATAAACCTGAAAGTTTGATACCAAAATTATATTTTTTTTCTATAATTTTCCGTATATTTTATTTAAAATTTTGCGAGAAGGCGAAAGCACCCACAGGTCTCATTTTCAGGAGTTTCACTTCTTGCCATAGTATTATTCCATGTCGAAGTACAGACAAGCTGCAGAGCAGAAATTACGCACGCGCACACGAATGAGTCAGTTTAAATATAGCCCCTCTCCATAGATCTGCTACTGCAGTTACAGCAGTTTAATTCCAAGTTGTTACACTTGCACCAAGAAACCAAAGAGTTTCAGATTATTTTGCAGATAGGCACTGACCGTATTGACTATTCTAAAGAATGCATGTCTATGCTGTGCTGTCTGCACCTCAACCAACTGCCGATAGATCTATTTCGTTATCATTACAGCTCACCAGTGCAGTTTAGGTCTAGTGCAGACAGCACGGCATAGAACTGGTTTTGCCTATATATCAAAGCAATGGTATGACGTAAGTAAGAATTTAGATGGCAATGCCATCTGTCAGGATTACACTGACATGATGACAAAGCCACCTAGCTGCCTTAACGGGTACTACTTCCTAAAAGAAGTGACCTGTAGCCTGACAAATTGGCATGCATCTGCATACTTCAATTTGACAGCAGGCCCCCACGGCATTTTTTGCAAGCGGGCAAGAACCGACATACATCAGAATGCATGTCTATGCTGTGCTGTCTACACCTCAACCAACTGCAGATAAATCTATTTCGCTGTCATTACGGCTCATCAGTGTGGTTTAGGTCTAGTGCAGACAGCACGGCATAGAACTGGTTTTGTTTATATACCAAAGCAATGGTATGATGTAAATATGAATTTAGATGGCAATGCCATCTGTCAGCATTTCATTACTTTAAAAAAAATATGGCCCTTCACAGTTATTACTGTTTACTGCGTTTCTTTCGACTGCTCTTTTGTTCTTCGAGATACATTATTCAAAAGTGGTACAAATGTATCATCAATCATTCCAAATAAAGCAGGATATTTACAATTTGTATAAATCAATAAATCATAGAGGGCACTCAAGACGCTTCGTTATCCTAAAAGTCTAATGCTCTAATGCATGTTAACTAAATATAATTATTTCAACAAATATTCTAGTAGAAGACCGCTCTGACTGACTACCCAAACCATTGGATACCGTTTTACAATGAAAAAAAAATAGTAAAAAAAACCTCAAAATGCATTGTTTGTTTTGCATTTGTATTTTTGTGTCTTATTTATCGTTATTGGGTATTGTTAATAGCTATAAATTATTCCCATTGGGTCCGCCTCCCCCTCCCCACCTTAAAACACAATTCTAGATCCGGGCCTGGTGTCAAATAACTGATACTTGGATTTGCTACACTTAATTTACTTTACTTCAAAAAATTTAATTATATTTACATAAGTGGATGTTCATAACGTCGTATAATCTGAGATTAGATTCTTTACCGAATAATTAAGAAATTATTGCATTTACAGATAGTAACTACTTCAAATTGAAACACTGCTAATATTAAACACTTGTAATTTATACTTTATACTTTAAGGAGCTAAATTAAAGTAAAAGTGGAAGTTCTAGAAGTACAATTCCATTTGAGAAGAATAAAGTGGAAGCGAAAACTCAAGTCTTGGGCATTCCGATAGGTAATCAGAACAGATGATAATTAAGTCCATTCAATAATAATTTGCTTTATTCATCGAAGGTCACAAGCAAATTCAAAAGCAAAATTGTTTACTAAGTACAATCCACTGGGAATTTTGATGTATTATGCAACGACTTCTCTACTATAATCTTATAACAGATGCGAGTGCTATGATTATATATATACTTTTTATAATTCTCCGTCATATAACGTAATGGGAGTCATTTTCTTGTGGATATCCCCGGGCAAAGCTTTTGTTGTTTACAATTACTCACCTACAACTGACAGCTTCCGCGCACTCTTAATTAGTATGTGAAATGAGCACACGAATAGGCCACATTACGTGAAATTTTTGAAGGATCACGCTATTAGCAGAAATATGGTAACAACCTTGATATTCATCAATTCTTCATTGTCGGACAGCTTGTCTTTGGAGTAATGGCAAATGCCGAGGTAATTCATCAATACACATATAAAATAATCAGCATTAAGGATCATGCTTAAAAAATATGTATCGTGACCTTACAAGATCTTGCCTCAATTAATGTAATTTCATTTTTAACTGCTTCGTTCGCTTGTAATGCTTGTAAGCAGTTGCAATTTTATAATAGTTTCATCGTCAGGTGAATGTAACTACATTTACAATTGTTAAATTTAACATACGGAAGGTATTTCTCTGTTCTTGTAGATTTATTTTTATTTACTTGACACATTCGTTTAAATATTTTGGTAAAATAACAAATGTGTGCAAATTATTCGGTTCATGATCCTGCGAATAATTTGTCATAGAAGCAACTGTTAGTTGACAAGTGAACGAATTAATAAAAAAACTCGGAAAATTTTGTGTACATAACGTATATCGTCAAAAAACAATTTTTATGCCTCATCTTTAAATGTAAAGCAATCCTTTTAAGTAGTCTGTACGTATAAGAACTGATATAAATTAAATTATTGCTTAGTTATTCTATTTTCTATACTTATTAGAAAAAATGAGCCCTAAATAAAACTAAATTACTAAAATCTTGATTAGAACTTTCCAACCAGTGGGGCACGCCTCATAATGGGGAGGATTTGAAGTATTTATAACGCATATAAGAGGTAGTTATCGGGATAGCAAGTCAATATATGTATGTTTTTGAAAGAATTGCTAGTTTTGAACCGGAACAGAAAGTCATATATTGGCCTGTTATATCGATAACTACCTCCTATATGCATTATAAATAGATTCAAGCGATAAGTATCCTTGATTGTACTATAAATTAGGTTATATACTTAGGTACTGGTAGCCAGAATCTGCCCAGCGCAGCGTAGCGAATTCTACTCTGAAGCTCGAAAATACTGAGCGACGAGCAATTCAGCTACAAATTCGCCGGATGGTGTTCAGTACCGTTACATGGAGTAAAACTTTTATGTACATATGTTGCTTTGACTTCGAATCCGAAAAGAGCTTTGTTGATGTAGTGGCATCACATTTGAATTCCAATCAAAATGTGCTGAGTTCGATTACAGGTCAGAGCTGGCAATACCTTTTCAAAAACATATATCGGCTTGCTATTGCGATAACTACTACATATGCTGTTTTTTCAATTATTTTTAGAAGTGAACACCAAACCTTTAATTAATTTGATTATGCTTGTAATTGTTAATAATGTCATGAAAATAACGTACTGTTACGGTTTCTTTTTGCAAATCTATCTGATGTATAATTAGACATCAGAATCTCTTAGCCTTTTGTTTACTTTTATAGTCACCATCTATATATCATTCAGGTGCATCGACAAGCCTTGCTTTATTGTCATTTTTTTAAGCGGCTCAACTGTCGTTTGGGCATTTTTTTTCGGAACAGAAAAATTATATTGTCATTTAAACAAGAGGTTTGCTGGCTAGTGGTATCAGAGTCCAAAAACCTAATGTAGCCCTGCAGCCTTGTGAGTGACTAAGGTAGTCCGTCCGCGTGATAGCTGCAGAATTACAACCCATTTTTTGGGGACAGCCGCGTGCTCTTTTAGGGGACAACTCCTTCCTTTTACTCTCTATACATCTAAGGGTTCTTTTCGAGATTGCTTTTTTTGGAGGTTCTAGTTTGACAGAAATTGACATCGTTAGACCAGGGCTGACGTTTCGACATTCCTGCTTTCGAGAGGTAGCATCCCCATAGGTCAGGCGATTCCCTTTCCATGTGATTTAGATATCGTTTTACGTTGGCTTCCACACTAATAGATTCGGGAACTACCTATTGACGGACGACTTTGGAAGTTCATCTGAGGAATTGCGAAATTATTACTATATACCTGATTAATTTTATTTTGATATTGATATTGATCATATTAGTCATACAGTAAGCAAAATTACTTAGTAATAATTAACCATTGTGTGTTTTTTTTAAAGAATTTTGCCTTAGTTTAGTATTTCGTAACAGGTGGTTTTCACGGAGCACGTTCTCCCATTTGTTCATTTGATACGCTGTTTTTGTGGCGTGTTTAGTGGGTAATACACGCGTGTTAGAGAAATCCAAGCCGCTGTAATTTGGTTATCGTTGGCATGTATTTTGAAATTAATACAATCAGCCTGCTACCTATTTCGGAAAGGAAATTTACGTTACGTAATCGTGAAGCCGCCCCTTACGTTACGTTACTGCCTATCAATTAAGTAATTTATTTTACGACCCTTTAAATTTTCCGACCTGGAGTATTAGGAAAAAACTGTTTACTACTTTTTGGTGCATATTCTATTGTAACAGTGTATTCCGGCAATGAAAATGTATTGAGGTCGAGTGTGAATTTATTCTTTTTTAATCCAAGGAGGCTAAGCGAGATCCAACTTTATTTAAAGAAATAAAAATAAAACTACTTTTTACTGTATTTTTTAACCTTGACTTATTTTCTATCGATACAAAATTGTATTTTAGTTTACTTTAAACAGAAGACAGTTTTACCCATGCCGCTTACATTGCTCTTTTGTCTTTGTATTTAAAAAAACTCTTCGAAATCTACTCTTAGTATTTTACATCTGAAATTTATCCACATCAACACGCCATACTGCAAGCTTAGTTAACAGCTAAAATATGATTAGCAATTGTTCGTATAAAAGAAGGTATACAAAATATTTACTTTTAAAAGTCATTAGCTAGCAAACTTATTTGATTAAATGTAGAGATTAAATACTTAGATAACATGATAGCAGTGTGTATGAGCGATATAATTATATATGCTTTAGTGACGTCGAAATTCTTTTTCACGTCGCAGTTTGTCTGCAACAAGAAAAAAAAACAAATATCTTTTTCTCAAATATGTCCAGATACATTCATATAGTAGTAAGAATATGGTATAAATGATCATATTTTGCTTAAAACCAAATTTACAAAAACTGGTGTATTTTCGAAGCCAGTACCAGAGGGTAGTACTAGAACTTAAAAAAGCATCAATAAATACGTATTGAGTAAAAAAGAAAAATAAGAGCTCTTTTCAGTATTTTACCTTTAACTTCTAAACTGCTCCACAAAAGATAATTGTTAGGTAATCCACAATGAAGAACGCCAAGCTCTATCAGACATCGCCAGGAGATTTTTAATGCCTCTACTAGTATTTAATATATTGAGCAAAAACAGAAAAATAACATTTCTTTTCAGTATTTTGACTTTAACTTTTGAAGTGCTTGAATAAAAAATAATTGTTAGGTAATCCACAATGAAGAACGCCAAGTTTTATCAGAGCAAAAACGGAAAAATAACAGTTTTTTTTTTGATAATTTTGCCTTTAACTTCTAAACTGCTCCACAAAAGATAATTGCCAGGAGATTTTAAATGCCTCTACTGGTATTTAATATATTGAGCAAAAACAGAAAAATAACAGTTCTTTTGAGTATTTTGCCTTTAACTTCTAAAGTGCTCAAAAAAAATAATTCTTAGGTAATCCACAATGAAAAACGACAAACTTTATCAGACACTGCCAGGAGATTTTAAATGCCTCTACTAGTATTTAATATATTGCGCAAAAACGGAAAACTAACAGTTCTCTTGAGTATTTTGCCTTTAAATTCTAAACTGTTTCACAAAAAATAATTGTTAGGTAATCCACATTGAAGGACGCCCAGCTTTAACACACAGTGTCAGGAGATTTTAAATTCCTCTACTGGTATTTCAAATATTGCGCAAAAATAGAAAAATAACAGTTCTTTTGAGTATTTTGCCTTTAACTTCTAAACTGCTTCACAAAAATAATTTTTAAGTAATCCACAATGAAGAGCGCCAAGCTTTATCAGACACTTATTCAGGATGAAGTGAAAATGTTTTGGAAACAAATCTGAACAAAAAAAAATATATCGACTTATGCCCTAAAGCGCTCCGTTTCAGGGATAGTACCTTTAGAAGTTGTAATTAAACAACCACTCTTTCTAAAATATCTAAATAATCTAGAAATATTCAAATTTGAAATTCCGGAAATCATCTTAGCTATAGAAAGGCCGGATTTCTGACAAATTTTCATTTTCTTAAATTCAGTGAGGAGTAACTTTTTCATCCCTTAGGGGTTTCATAGTTCTGACTTAATTTTTGAAATCTATCATTCTCGTTGCACAAAAAACTTACTCTTTTTGTATGTCGATAGGATTAACCGTTTTCTAGGTAAACGATATTTTATTCGAACATGCTTAAACAGAAATAATTGCGTGTTCGAATCACATCAGCAAGTGAAACAAACGACTAGATTGTGGTTTACGGTCAATCATGCCTAGTGTGTTTACACGCGCTGAATTTCATTTGTCAAAGTTATTCAGGGGTTCAAGGGGTTAACTACCCTTAAGTTTTCTACCCCTCGCTGAATGTAAGAAAATGAAAATGTGTCTGTAATCCGGAATTTCAAATTAGACTATCTCTATATTACTTAGATATTTCAGAAAAACTGGTTGTGTTTAATGACATCTTCCAAGGGTTGTAACTCTGAAACAGAGCATTTTAGGGCATAAGTCGACATGAGTCTTTTTGTTCAGAACTGTGAATACTACCATTTTCCAAAATAATTGTCACTTCCTCCTGAATCACCCTGTATATTAGATATCCACATTTATTTACCAGTTTGCGTACTTTAGTATTTAGAGCACTTCTCAGTTAGGGTCCTTAAAGTTTTCACGGGGTACCTACCCATCATGTTTCCATAAAACGTTTCAAAATCCTAATGGCCACGGTACAAAATTGTGAAATTTGAAATAAAACAGTCTTGTTGATTTTATGATCCATACTCCCATATCACGTTTGTATACAAAGTGAAGTATACTCGTTTCTAATAATCACCTCAATTTTGATTACAAAATGTTGGTTCTTTAACATATCATATATTACTGTTAACGTTAAGTGTCTTTGTACTGCTGACGTAGACATTTGAATACATAGGACTCAGCAGAAAAAGTGGCACGCTGTTATAATACGATATCTAGCACTTCATGATTGCAGTTCTTAAAATTATGAAACCGGGGAATTCTCGACAAATTGTAAGCGGAATACATTTGTTTATGTTTTAGTATTACCATAATCTGTTTTTAGCCTTCCTAGTATAGTAATGCAACTCTTTTACCGTCTTTACAACCCTGCAATACTATTTACCTTTCATTTACAGGCACAATTGGAACGGCACGCGACCCCTCATAAATCAAACCCTCTCTTTGTGATTTTGCGAATTTTCAGTGCCGGCTTTAAGCCGTTTTAAAACTCGTTTTTTGTTTGTGTAGTATATATTATTCTAAGTAGTTTTTAATCATTCGGTTAATAAGAAATTTTACATCGATCGTTTTTATTTACGTCTCAAAATGAATTGTACGTAGTTTTAGATGAGTAGCAACATTATTTTGAACAAGCAAAGTATATCTAGTTATAATGAAATTTGTAATCTAACCAGACAACATGCACATCTGAGCATCTTTTAATATGCAAAGAAAAATCTCGGATTCCTAAATATTTTTATTTTGATTTTTAACATTCCTGTAATATTTATATCCTGTGAATATGTTGAATGATGTGCTAGCCGAAAATTATAAACAATACATTTTAATATTTTTACAATCTTTTAACATCGAAACATGCGGTTAACGGTTAGCATAACTAAATATGTAAATAAAAGACAAGTATTCTAAAAGAAAATAATAAGAATATATATTTTTTTTTATCTAAAGCTCTAAATACAAAAAATAATTCCATACATCTATTATATTTTTATAAAAAAGTCTAACAAGTCTAACAAGTTTACACCGACGTAACTTAAATATATTAATTATTATCATCATCACTACTGTCAAATTCTGAATCACTGCTAGCATCATCATTAACATGTATTATAAAATTTTAAAAATTTGGGGATACATAGCTATTTTCAATTTCAATAACATGCTTAATACAGCTTTTCCACAGTTCTTTCGTTAAACTACTTACATCTCTACGCAGTAAATCTACAACTCCCAAACTTAAACGCGGACATGTATTGTTTCTTCGTATTCTTTTTTAAGCGTACTCCACACTAATTCAATTGGGTTTAGGATGCAATAATACGGTGGCAAACGCATAACTATATATCCGTGTCCTTTCGCTAGTTCATCAACTCGATATTGTTTAGGTATGTCGAGATTTTTTATTATTGTCAACAGATCTTTTTTGGTAGCTTTTCCATCCGGAATTGTAATTTTATTCTTTTTCATGTAATCAATTATTTCTATTTTTTGTAGCTGATGTTGGCGCCTTGTTTATTAATTTTGAATGATAACGCGTTATCCATGACTATAACAGATCCTGATGGTAGCCCTGGCAGTAACTGCTGCTGAAATCAAGTTTCAAAAAGTGCAGAGTCCATGTCGCAATGGTAGTCAGCAGAACAATTTTGGATCTGTTTCGCTGACAGTAATAAGCCATTTTCCACCCATCCATCTCTTCCTTCCGCATGAAGAATTATCATTCTTTTTCCTTTCGAAGGTGGTGCTTGCAGAACGCAGTTATTTGTCCCATCTGTCAGGCCTTTTTTTATCAGTTTCGTTTATATAATTCCATCTCATTCTTTTTGGTCGGGTTGATTCCATTATGGACAGACGTTGGTTTAATGTACTATAATTAAAACCGATGCTCCTCAAGTATTTTCTGAACCACTCTTCGCAATAACTTATGTCATATCCTAATTCCAAAAGTTTTAATTTTATACTTGCCGTAGTTGGAACTTTATTTTCCTTATACATTTGGTAAATCACTTTTTTAATTTCTATCACAAGCTCTTTTGATATATTTAGAATATTTTTCGAATTGCGTGATTTTCTTGAATTGCCTTTATTTTCAATAATATCTCTCACAGTCGTGTAGGGGACACCAACCATTTCACTTGTCATTTTTAACGGAGCACCGCACTCCTTTTTTATCAAAAAATTGTATACATTTTTTATGATTTCTTTGGCATCTTGGGTAAGGTAACGACGATTCCTTTTGTTTTCTTCAATTTGCACTTCCATGTTAACGTCAGCAACTTCATTCTGAGCGGTACTTGGAGGAGCTTTTTCCCAAGGACGGAACATTTTTCGCTTCTCTTGTCTCGCGCACAGAAATACTAAGACTGAATGCTAGTTTTGGTTTGACCGGTAGTGAACTTTAAATAATCCGACCCTGCTTAACCATCTTCCGAAAATCGGACCTAAATTTATGGTAATCCGGTTATTTGCGGTAACTTCTGAGGGGCCGCCTACTGTTCGAGATGAAAGATAAACTTTATTCCAGGGTTGTAATAACGGTAAGAGAGTTGCATTACTATACCTGCGTATTCATACTGTGAAATTTGAGTTTAATTGCCTCAATCAACTACAGTATTTCGCTCAGTATCATGAAATTATAAATGGAAAGGGCGAAAATGTCTGTATATACGAAGAGAACATTTTAAAATTAGCTTCAATTGTTTGTGGTTTTCATTGATTACCTACGCCAAGTTTCTTTCTTCTTAGCTAATATTTAATATTAATTCTGATTATTGAAATTACACTTTCAAGTTCTCCAAAATCAATTGCGATATCAATTTGTCAAATGTAATTTTACGCCATTTTTTTATCGATTATTATTATATATTTTAACATCCTTTCATAGATACACAATTTGTTATTAATAATAGTCGCAGTTATTTTATACTGAGGATATGCTATAACACCTTTAGTTTAACCTGACCGAGTAAAAAGAGGTAGGTCTGGGTTGAAATCAACGAGACCTTTAAAAGGAATACGTTTCATCAAATTAATCAAGGGGTTGTTCTAAAAATCTTGATACCATCCTGAATTCAAATAGTTTTCAATAGAATTTCCATTTCAGCGGATTATTTGCAATATGTAATTTAATTTTAATTTTTTGTTATCCATTTTTGTATTTTGTATTTGTTCTGTTTGTGTCAATTTTTATAAAAAAAATTTGTATTACACATTACAGTATATTCTAAAAAAGTCAGAAATAGTTGCATCTTGTAATTTTTGTTTTAGGCTCTATTAAGGGGACGCTTATTCGCTAAAGAGGATTAGGATTTCCACACCAATAAACTACATTGCCGCCTTTTAGGCATGTCGTTGTGTATTCGGCATTGGCAGGTCAGGTTAGGTCAGAAAATAAGAGAATAAGCTGCAAAATTGCAATCAACTAACAAAATAAAACATTAAAATAGTAGTCATATAAGTGACGTAAGTAGGCCCCCAAAAGATTTAATTTAGAAATATACTCCAGTACCAAGATATAGTAGACACTCACCTAGCACTAGCTAGTACCAGCCTTCATAAACATAGCACACCTTTGTCCGTCTAAATAATACATTCTAATAACAGGGGGAAACAATTTCAGGCGATCCCTCCCGGTAGTAAGGGTGATGGGTGGAATAACTTGCACCAATTTGTTGGTAGGTATACTCCCGTACACTGAAGAAAGTTCAACCAATGTGAGGACCATTTTAATGGGTTGAATAGCTTGCACTATAATCCTTGCACCAATTGATTAATTTCAATTTCAATTACAATAACTACTACGTTTTGTTTTTGTATTTGGAAGGGTACAACTGTAGGCTATCCTTTGCTGGTAGCTCAAGAAATTTTTTAGTTTTATAGATACTATGCAACCACTCAGCACCCCTACCGCATAACTAGTACCATCAAAGTTAAATAATTATGTGGGTTTTCTCTTGAAATGACAACAGGAGATTATCTACTTATAATTAGCTTATAAAATCTTGCACCATTGAAGTTATGTAGCAACCATAGTGGTCTCAAATGTACAATACAATAAACATATGGTCTAAACTTAATTATAAAAGAGGTATTAGAGAGCAATGAATCAATATATAGGTAGGTTTATACCCTTCCAAATACAATAATAGTAATAATAAGTAAATAAATAACAAATAATACGTAGTAATTATTGTAACTGAAATTGAAATTAATCATTTGGTGCAAGGATTATAATGCAAGCTATTCAACTTATTAAAATGGTTCGTAAATTCGTTGCAGTACTTACATGCATCGTAATACATGCGAATGTCACTGAAATATAAACATATGTATAGCCCTAAACTTACTGGTGCAAGATGGTGCCAGCTATCTAGTAGCAAATTAGCCTATAGTAACTTTTCTTGAGTCCTCCATCCATAATAGAACCCGTATAACTACTTGGGGTTGATGGTGCTAGGTGGCGCAAGAGAACGATACCTACCAATAAATTTTTGCAAGATAGTGTACGATTAGTGCAAGCTATTCCAACTATTAAAATGATTCTAAAATTTTTTGGAATTGCTACATACGTTTTAATTTACCCCCCTTACGAATGGCATTTGAATATCACTAAATATGTATATAATAGTCGTGAATGCAAAGTGGAGCTAGCTTATAGGAAGCATATCAGGCCATAGTGATCTTTCTTGAGTGTACGGGAGAGTAGCTGATGTTACACCAACCCTGTCCATAATAGAACCCGTAGAACTACTTGGTCTTGAAGGTGCTAACTACGTAATCGGTGGTGGTGCTAGTTGGTGCAAAGCTGGTGCAAGGTATATGCATTACTAAAACGTTTCTTGAACTACCAAAGGACTTAAAGTAACCAGGTATGCCATCTTCAAATTTCTGTATTTTATTCATATTGCCTCTCAAATTGTTCAGTTTATATTTCGTATCGGTTTTGAGAATGGGGCATATTTGCGACGTTCGAGGGGGTAGGTTCTTAAGTGGACGAGAAACAGATGCGCTTCAGTTTCAGTGTGTTCCTTCAACTGTTCACAGGTTAGTACTGTTTCAATTTTTTTTTGTTTGTTTATTTTTCAATCATATTATGTAATTAGCACCATTGTCATCCAATCAACGCAGTTGTTTAACTCAAACTGTTCTGTTAATTAATTAATTAATTAGGATACATGCTGTATTTGGAGTCAACGGTAACATTGCAAGCTATGCTGCTGTTGTAGTCTTCTTTTTAAACTATTTATGCCATTTTCTTAACTGTGTTCTCGCATTCTTTGATTAGCTGTGTCCACGCAGAAATAGACGTGATGCTTGAAAGTGTGATGTTAGAGCCTTGATGCATGAACTAATATTTTCTCCCGTGCTGGGCAAACATCTGGTAAACCAAACCATTCAACTATATGGCTGAGTTGCCTCCCGCATGGGACCTCAGTACCTGCTGACCATAGTCGGCTATGCTAACAAAAATCTCTTCAGTTTTGAATCTTGAGAGTGAAAGTGATATCGAACACAGTCTAGATCTGTGTTGGCAGTTTCATTCATTGTTTTAAATAACAATTTTCAGCAGCATTGCTACAATTTGTTAGCCCTCCAAATTTGATCTCGTTTAGTAATAAATTAGATGTTTTGAGATTGTTTCGTATTATTTATGATTACATAAAATCTCCCTATTTACGTGAGTAACCAGTGCATCGAAGGTACGTTTAATTAAAATAACACAACGTATAGGTAAGTACTGGACAATCACATTTCAATCTAAATCTCTACGAACCTGCGTATGTTACATTACAGACCATACAGCCTGAAGTTGTCCTCCCCCCCCGAACACAAAAATAAAATATTGTCATTCTCGCAATCGAATGGAACCTACCACTCCTGAAGTTGCCCCTCCTCCCCCGATATTAGAATATATTATTTAACCGGACAAAGAGGTGCTAGGTTTATGAAAGGTGGTGCAAACTGTCTACTATATGTCGGTACCGAAATTTGGAACCTGGGGAGGCAAGTTCAGTGACCCGGTCTTGTCATCGATTGTGGTTTCTACCCGGAAACCCCTCATGGACTCGCCACTGATCTCTGAACACTAAGAAACTGTATTTTAATATCTTTTTAAACGAAGGAACTATGTTTAGTCCAGTTACATTAGTGTATGCATTGTATAAATTCAAATTTGACAAAATCTTAACAACACTACGCATCCAGCTTTTGAATTACGTTATTTGATTTGCAGAAAACACACAATCACAATACGAAACATTAATTTTGAGTAACAGTCCTTTCACTCACCCAGATTCAAATTAAGACTATTCCGGACACTTCATTTCTAAACGGTCACTGATTTACTAATCCAAATCGAAACATCGACTGCATGTGCTAAAAATAAGCTCCACTATTAGTCGTGATTAATTTGCAATCAAGGTGTTACGAGACTGTTACTACATTGCGGCAAAACCATTAAATATAATAAGGAAGCTACATTAAACACATTAAAATAGTACTTACCTCATTAGATTTTTGTAGAATCTCGCAGTTTCCCTTGAAAACGAAACATGAAGTAGTGATTGCTTAAGTCACTTTATGATTGTCAAACAACGAGTTGTTGTATAAATTAAGTACATCTAATGTAGTTATTATTATAGAAACGATCCTATCGTAGAAGTTATGTGAATGTATATATTTTACAAAGAATTGTAACGTTTAAAGTTTGCATGTGAGATAAAATAACAAGTTGTTTTACTTTTGTTTGCCAGAGTATAAAAAGTTGTTAAAGAATAAAGATGTACCTGTATATGGACACCGGGAAATCTACACTTTATGAATACAAACGTGTAGCTGTAATGTTTGCATAAGTTTACCACAAGGATGTAACGTATATTTTTCGTTACATTTACAAAACTGATTTTAAACGTATTTTAATTCCTCGTATTGCCGTATTGTTGTTGTCAGCCAGAACCGTCCTTGTTCTCCTACGTTTTTAGTCGTTTTTTTCCTTTTCCTTTTTGTCACTATCGCAGGTAGAGGTTTACCGTTTGAAAATTAATGAATCGAACGTGAACCGCTGAAGTTCGTTGTCTGCAATTAGAAATTGTTATTGCTATTCAGCAAATTGGTTGCTGCGAGTTTCTTAGCGTATTAATTTTGGTGATATAATTAATACCAAATCGGCTTATTGTTTTGTGCCGGATTGGACTTCGAGCACCAATTGGGGAATCTGTTTCGTGAACATTTTGAGTTATATTCATCGAAGCAGTATCGGCCGTGTGCCGGATGCCCATGCAATTCTAAGCGCACTTACCTGTAAGCCGCATAACATCTGAGGTTTGTGAACGTTTATTATATCATACATTTTTAGTACATACCCGTTTCTTCTTTATCTTAGGCTTTTGTTTTCCCCTTTTGTTGATTTTCGTCATAAGTACCATCCACCTGTGGGTTACGTAAGAGTGTAAGCACAACGATAAGCCATCGATACCTAGACCACATCGATACGTCGATCCATCCACGTTTGGAGCTCGTCGTCCTCGGAGAGTCAACGTACCTGCAAGAATTAGTGATGAGTACAATCTTTTTGGAATTCATTGGAATATAATTCGTTATAATAACTATATCTTGTACTTACCGTTTGAGTGTTGTTATCGTGTTTAATCTTGAAACTGCGAAATTAGAACGATCGAACATTGATTAATTTAAATTGTTGTCGTGTTGCTTTAGCTTTAAATTACCTTAATTAATTAGTGTAATACTTCTGTTGGTTCATATACTTACCTTATTTCATTTCTTACATATTACTTATGTTCATTTAGGACCATTTGTCGTTGGTTATTGCGGCAGGGTTTTCAGAAATATATAGTCGTTACTTACGTTTTCGCGAATCGCGTCGTACCGAGTTGAACGTAGCGCTACGGTCCGCGTTTGGTCGACGGCGTTTGAATTTCTTTTTTTGATTGAGTTTTTGTTCAATTATCTGTTTTAGTGGGCCGCAATCTCCAATCCGCGTTGGCATTTATTTAATTATTTTGTAATAATTATTTTAGCTCAATTGTCTTTGAAAATAATAATTATAATCTTGTTTCTTTGGTATACTTACCTTTATCTTGGATTTATGTAACGGTTATAATCGATATAATTAGTTGGGAAGTAAACGAACACTTTGTTTATCAATTGCCTGTTTTTATTATTTCGGCCATCGTCGCTGACTTTTCAGATTTGAGTCGTACAGTGGGGAACAATCAAATCTGTGGCGCTCCCTTTTTTTCTGTTGTTTGATAAACCCCGACCCCCTACGCTGAGCTACTGTGGTCTCGCGTCCCCACTGCACTTGGTTTTTTTCATCTTAGCTAGTGAGCCGCTACAAGGAATACATTCAGGTATGATGATAATTTTATCAGGTATGCATCATCACATTTTCTAGAACCTTGTTATTTTAAAAACGTTTAGTATGTCTTACGTAGGCTCGTTGTACACTAAACAATGAGCAAAATACGTGTACAAGGACCAATATATATTTGTCGCCATAAGAAAAGAAAAATTTTGATAATTCCTGCATCCAATTTTTAGGATATAAATATTAATTTGTCAATATATTGCACGTTGCATTGGATATACAGATCCTGCATTGTATAAGTCAAACTTTAGTGGGAATCTTTTAGCTAACCATTTTTTATTTTATTCTTTATTTACATTTGCGCAAAATTAATAATTAATTAGGATTTTATACAAAGTTGGCAAAATAATTTCATATATTTTCATAACTATACGTTTGTGTTCATAATAGCCTTAGCATTTTGCACATTGTAATTTGGTAACATAACAACTGTAACACTTGGTAATGTTTCAAGTATTCGGTTTAATTTCTTAGATGCGGTTTATAAGGAGTTTCCAAACAAAGCTATTGTCACGATTTTCAATTTTTGTTAAATTTAATTTGTATGTGCCACTCTCTCCTTTAACTGATTCATCTTACCTTGTTAGTGAAGTTTTTTAATGTTCCTACTTATAATTTTAGATATAATCCTTTATTTCATGTGCCATTCCGTAATCGCAATTACTCGCACCATTCTGCGTATAGTACTTTTTTGTTTGTTAACAAATTACATAAATATATCGCTGGTGTTTCTTACACACTTTTCAGAGGCGACTGCATAAATTACGGGGTTTTGATTTATATTTATAATCTTTGTTTATCTTATGTACTGTTCACTATTATTTCTCAGCAAGCAATAGAGACAATGGAGTGACGAACCATATTTTTGCGTGTGATATTAAGATATATTCTTTTCTAAGGGATGTCTGACTTCAATTAACTGGAAGCTTATTAATAACAACAACTGAACTGAAGTAACTGTAATTTTGAATGACTGAGTGCTATTCTGAAAATTTTGGGTTTGTTTCTGGAGAGTTCATTTCATTATATCCATAAAAGCAATCTTGTGTTTAAACTTACTTTTAACATAAACTCTAATTAAGTAATTACTCAAATAATTAAATTATTACAGCCCACCAAAAGGCGGGACCACGTAACAAAAGAAAGAAAAATTTTTTTACGATTATGATTATTTAAAAACCCCAGGTTTTGGAACTTAGGAAAGGGTCTTCCCGCGACGCCATTATAGTCTGAAGAAAAGTAAATTTCCTGATTTCGCGATTATCTCGTTACCAGTGCCAAAAACGAAGAATGAGATCATTGCAAAAAATGTACATGGATTTTCTACATTTTACGTTTCATACTGTTTTCAATAGATGACTAGTTTGGAACTACAGCGCATAGAAAATGAGCGGTTATTCGCAATTCAAGCATATACATACTATGGCTGGGAAAATAATTATTTTGCAATAAGGAGAAGCATGCTGGACCTCAAGAATACAACACTTTGTACATGTGATTTAATTTTTAGGGTTTATTAAAATTAAGAAGAAAAAGAAGCGATAATGTTTTTACTGCTTTATTTATATAGTAAGTAGTACTATAGTATTTTATAACTGCAAAAGCAAATAATATTATTTTCTTTACGACAAACGAATTTTTAGTGAGTTTTTGTTAAATAACATACTATACCATCTAGACTACCAAATAATTATAAGCCTTTGTACTTTTTTATCGCTTAAATATTTTACGGTTTAATGTTTATTAGAACGATAAAAACCTTGTTGAGAAAACGTTTTTTAAATGAGCTTCCACTACTTAGCGCACCTATCAAATAATAAAGTTGACAATGAGTTTTGTATGATTTTAAAAATATGTTGTTATCTTCGAAATTTAATCATGTATATGTATCTCTTTCAGTAAACGTTGGCTTCTGCTATCCTCGAACTTTAATTAATATGTAAACACAAGCAGATATATAACTGCATGTGCAATTCTAAAAATACAAATGGTGTGGCAATTGCATACGAATGTTGGTGCCAAATTAGCCAGAGCCAGTATTCTGTAGAGTAATAATTGAAGGAATATATATTCAGATTGAGAGACAACTTTGCATTTAAAGCTAAGCTAACTGCTGGTTGATATGACATACTCAAAGTGATTACCATGATTACGTTTAACGCTAATTGACATATTATTGGTATTTCTCGGGATTTTAACTACCATTACCTGTAATAATATTATTTGCTATAGTCATTAATCGTGTTCAGCGAACCGAAAACGGCAGTTAATATAATTTACCTTAGCTTAGTGGAATTATGAAATGATCTTAATATAATTATTATTATTATTATTGACGAAAATAATAATAATAATGTGATTTATACAAGCTTAATAAACACACTGGAACGCGCCAAAATAACATTAGCTGCGTAATTAAATATGCTATTTAAACCAACAACATTTAAATCAAAGCAGAGCCTTGTATGCAGACACAAATCCAAAAAAGAAATAAGTAAATTCAAAACAGTATTCTGTAAGATAAAAAAATTTAATAAATAGAAGGAGTGTAAGCTACTCAAACATACGCAGTAACACTTCTAAATATTCTTTTAAAGCTAGAAAAGTGCACCCAACACTGAGCTTCGTTACACATTATGACAACTAGGTTTGTTTTGATCCAGAACTTTGACGTACCGCAGAAAAATGGCCGACACCTACGTCAGCACTAATATAGCGTATATTTCATCACACTTAGGACGATTTGATTTACTCAATATGCACATACTAATATAGTTATATGAGCGAACTATAATTTTAGTTTTTGCATTACCTTTGAGGATTTTGTTGAATATTAAGGAAGTAGAAGCATTGAAAAGTAGCAGATCTATTACTATAATAACAGTACTGGCAACAGCGCACAAGAGTGAACTGTTGAGTGATGAGAGAGAGAGATAGCCCCAGCGAATGGGGACGGCGTTTTGCGATCACGTGATAGGACTAATATTTAGTTCATATTTATATTTGAAATTTCATCAAATGCAATCAATCAAATTGGAAAAAATATTCGAACGTATATAGTAGCGGTCAAATAAATACTAATTTATGAGGATTTGTTTACCCCAGCATATAACCTGTTATAACGATTATTTTTTGAGGTTTCTAAAAACCAATCAAATAATTCAAATTGGGTTTATTATTTAATTTTAAACTAATCAAAACACAATTATAGTGGTAATTTTCACAAGAGCAAATTTTCACTGGAATAATTAAGGTAGGTTTTGCATGGCAATAAAAATTGTTGGCTTGATGTCTGTCATCAAACTTTACTAAAAATGAATGGAGCAAGATTTAATACGTCTTCACTCGATGAAATCGATAAGAAGATCAATGAAAATATATGTAAAAAACAGAAAGGTAAGCAAAGTTATAATAATGAAACAATGTTTCTGTTTGTTACGTCAAAAAATAATCCTTTGTTCAATAAATTTGAAAATAATTCTCCACCTTTCCGGGGCAACGCGTTGTCGAATTTCTGTCAAATCATTTTCAATTTGTTCTCACTCTCTTGTGATATTATTGCCGAAAATAGTATAAGGTACGACATGAAAATGATTAATGTACGTCTTAAACAATATCGACCTGTTGCATTATTTTTTATGAATGAGATTATTTAGTACCATCTATTAATCATAAAAAGTAGATCCTGGTTATTCAGCTTAAAACATAAAAAACACATTAATCTACTTACTAACCATTTTTATTATAAATATACAATAAAATCTGATTACAAGTAATGCTTAAAATAGCTACAGTGACCTAAGTGCTAAACATATGATCTAATGAAGTGAGGTTTGAGAATGTATAAAATTTTGAGCAAGTAACATCGCATGGAGACCTTGTAGGGTATCTATTAAATAACTTAAATTACCTAACTAGAATTATAAAAATTTAGAGAAGAAATAATTTACAAGGTATATTTGGTATTGTACATGGGTATCCCATCAGCGGGGCCTCCTAAAGCCAGCTATAGATTTCTTCCTTGCACAACTGGACACCCTGAAAAAATAAAGGAATTCCGTAAATAAACCTTCAGCTCAGTAATACCTTCGATTGAACTAACCAACATGATTTTTTCTCGTAGTTAATTTGCCCAAATAATTTTTATAGTATCCTATAAGAGCTAGACACTTTATTAATTATTCGTAATAAAATTATAATTCTTGTACTGACTGACATAGAAATAATAACATTCAGTGAATGAATTTTTGGTGGTATACACATGTTTTCAGCGATCAGTTTACCAGTCTTTTTTGTGGTTGGCTGCAGTGGCATTTCTTAAAACTCCTTTGATTTGTCAGTATACCTAAAGAGTTACTTCGGAATTTGAACAAGACAAAGTCACTTTTAACAGCCCGATGATGACAGTGTTGGTGCTCTCGAAACATGTCGCTAGCTAAATGGTATATCTAATAAAGAGACGAGAATGTAAGGACACCTTCGTTCAATCAATTCAGTATAAAAAAAGACTCTCACACTGGATGAAATCCTTAACAAAGTCGTCAATTTATTATCATCGCACACGTCTAGGACATTATGGGTAGAATAAATTAATAAACATTTGCTCTGGTCAATCTACTCGGACCCCACGACTAGTTTCGCCCTTGTTGGGGCCCGTCAGGTAGGGATACCGAGTACATTGACCAAAGCAAACTGTATAAGTTTGTATAATTTTCTACTTCCTCACTAACTCTAGTATAACACTCTCATCAAAGTTTTTAATATAGAATAATTGCTACTAGGTATTCTTACTTCTGTCTTTCAGCATAAATAAATACTGGACGATATCTTATATTCGCTTTTCTTTGTTAGTTACAGATAAAATTTTATCGACAGGTATTTTTTAGTGGTTCAGAATATTGTTTTAGTTATTTTATATTCACTTTTATAAAGTGCAAATTGCATGCTTCCGCATACTGATTTTGCTGCTACTGTTTATAATTTCATGCAGATCAGTGACATACATACATACAAAACTTGCGACAAACGACATATTTCAGCAAGAATTATGTTAGCTAGAAGTATTCCCTTGCGCAAAACGTATTTATACAAATACCTCTTTGTTGTGTGTCCCATGTTAAGAAATAGATCCAGATTTTAATTATATCAGCGAGAGCGCGATACATGGTAAAGCATCATTATATAAATTGCACGTGGGTTTGTCAAACAATGCTTTACAAACAAGATATCTTTTTTCAAGCTGTTAGAGGGTCATACGACAAATATTTGTTCAACACTTTTTGAAGTAGAACTAATGGGTATGTTGTTGAGCAGATAAAATGAGTAGGTGATAGAATGACAAAACGTTAGTCTGGTTTTGTAAAGATATTAGTGTATTTTTAGACAAATTGTCTTCCTCAAACGTATACAGGGTGTCTACTAGTCGATGGTAGGTTAGAAGTGACTGAAAACCTACCGTAGGTTTTCTGGACTGTTCCATCCATCTAAAATATTTTTAGCAAAGTAACAGCAACTTTGTTATCTTAAATGAGACCCCTGCATATTATTATCAAATTCGAAGTCCTTTCTCAATTCTGAACATCTTTTATTAACATATCTATATCTATCTGAAACCATTTCTGTGTTTCTATTTGCTGTTTTTCTTGCACCAATCAGGATTTTGTTCAAATCTTCCTAATTTCTAACTTAAAACTGGCAAAGGATTAAATTTTTTTGGGTATAATGGGGAAGCCTTAAGTACTTGAACCACATCGATAAATTGACTCAATATTATACCAAGTGTTTTAAGATTTATACCTTTACCGCTGCTTCAAAAAATGGCAAACAGAACATCCTGTATATTATCTTGCCAAGGTTGGCCTATGTGGGACGGTAATCCGCTACTATTAACAGAAATATCATGGACATCTATTCAAAAACCAATCTTTTTAGATACAATGTATTTAATTCTTCAAAAGAAAATATTCTTAATGTGAACTTCCACTTTATTTTTAAATTGTAAAGCGCTTTCGGCTACATGCTAGCCATCGTCAGTACAAACGTTAAAATGAAACTAACAGTTTGACAAAGTCAAAAAACAGAAACAAGCAAACTTGACTACAAACTGAAATGCAACCCACATGCCAATAACTCAAACGAAACATTAATTTAGATCAAACAAAGAATTTAGAATAGGACAATTGAAATTACAAAAATCATTTAGATTAGTAAAATTGTGTTCGTTAATAATTTTATAAATCTCTAAAATTTCCAAATAATTTAATTTAGATGATTTACTACACAATTGTAATGAATTTAGATTGTCTAGCGTGGCAGTGTGTTTATTTACTAATAAATGGTTGGCTAACGAAGAATTTGTTGTAACAATATCTGTATTTTTATACTTTTCAAATTGTTCCAAATATTCTTTACCTTTAGTTAAAAAGGATCTTCCGGTTTGTCCAATATAAACTGAATTGCAATCATTACATGAAAAACTATAAACGCCTGAATTATTTAAAACTGAAATTTGGTCTTTATTACGGACAAAACGGGAAAACACACTGCCTACGGTAGAAAAAGCAATATTTATTCCATTAGAAGAAAATAATTTAGATAGGCTAACTGAGACTTGACCAGCAAACTTAAGAGGAAACCAAACCTTAACTTTTTCATCCAAATAAGTGGTACAGAAAGAAAATTTAAATTTTGTCAAATACTTAAAATAAAGTTTTTCTATTAAATAATTAGGAAAATTGTTATTGAAAGCAATTTGTAGTATTACACCCAATTCTTTTTCGAAAGCATTTAATGACAGAGGTAATTTAAAAAGTCGATTAAAAAGTGAATGAAAAACAGCCATTTTGTGTGCATAAGGGTGTAAAGAAAAATAAGAAATAACATTGTCTGTACAAGTAGATTTTCTAAAAATTTCAAAAGAAAGGTAAGAAGAAAATTCGTTACGTGAAATTAATAAATCTAAAAAGGAAATTTGATTATTAATTTCTGTTTCATAGCTGAATTTTATAGAAGTGTGTAAAGAATTTATAAAAGTAAGAAAGTTATTTAGATCAAAAGAATTACCTGTAAAAAGACACAAAACATCATCTACATAACGGTACCAGAATTTAATGTGAGGAGAGAAGCAAATGTTTTTGAAAATATCTTTTTCTAAATTATTCATAAAAAGTTCAGCTAAAAAAGGACTAAGGGAAGAACCCATAGCTAAACCCAATTTTTGTATAAAATTTTTATTATTGAAACAGAAAAAATTTTGATTTAACACAAACTCCGTTAACGAAAGCAAATTATTTTTATGTAATAAAGATAAATTACAATTTTGATTAAGAAGGTTACTTAAAATTTTTAAACAGTCTTTTGGAGGAATAGAAGGAAATAAATTGTTTACATCAAAAGAAACAAGGAAGCAATCTTTAGGAATTTTGATATTTTTAAGTTTGTTGGTCAGATCCAGTGTATTTTTAACAGCAAATGAATTTTCGAAGTTTAAAACTTCACGAAGAATCAAATTTAACCATTTTGCCAATTTGTAACATGGGGAATTTATGTAATAAACAACTGGTCTGATAGGAGGTAAAGAACATTTGAAACAATTTGAAAAGTATAAAAATACAGATATTGTTACAACAAATTCTTCGTTAGCTAACCATTTATTAGTAAATAAACACACTGCCACGCTAGACAATCTAAATTCATTACATTTGTGTACTAAATCATCTAAATTAAATTATTTGGAAATTTTAGAGATTTATAAAATTATTAACGAACAAAATTTTACTATTCTAAATGATTTTTGTAATTTCAATTGTCCTATTCTAAATTCTTTGTTTGATCTAAATTAATGTTTCGTTTGAGTTATTGGCATGTGGGTTGCATTTCAGTTTGTAGTCAAGTTTGCTTGTTTCTGTTTTTTGACTTTGTCAAACTGTTAGTTTCATTTTAACGTTTGTACTGACGATGGCTAGCATGTAGCCGAAAGCGCTTTACAATTTAAAAATAAAGTGGAAGTTCACATTAAGAATATTTTCTTTTGAAGAATTAATTAATAACGCCACTTAGAGAATATGGATCAGTTTTCAATTTTTACAATGTATTTATCTCAAAAACCTTAGGATTTAGGTAGAGAGAAGTGTTGTACTAACTACACGAAAGCATATTAAACGCTCTTTCTTTTGTGAAAATAATATACAGGGTGTTTCATTTGAAAACTTGCTCTTTTTGCACACTATAAAGTTATGATTATCTCGATTGTGACACTAAATTGTTTTCTGATTATAATCCCCATAACTTTATAACAGATTTTCCAATTTCAATTAACTAAATACAATTGTGTAGATAAGTAGCTTTCAATCGCATTTTAGAATTTTCTAGTCGGTAGCGACTGTGGTGCCATTTTACAACAAATAAAAACGTGTCATCGTCAGCGATCTCATCTGGATTTTTTAAAAAGCTTTTCAATAGATGCGGGAGGGGTAATTAATGGGTGCGGAAATATAGGTATTTAGATTGAAACAGGCTAACTTTAGAGCCTGTTGTCCGATTTCAATTTTATAAACGTACAATAGCAAATAAAATGACTTTTATATAAAGCGCAACTTCCTTGTGGTTAAAATTCTCGTGTTACAGCGAAAGCGCTGCCATTTTAGCTTTTCAGAAAAACTAAATTCTCAACGATCTTACTCGCAATTTATCCGAAAGAAGGAAAATAGACTTTAAGAATTCACTGTATAAGAATCTACTTGTCTACAACATTTTGGGTATAAGTAATTTATCAAATAAAGCTAACATAGCTATAAAAATAATTAATTTTGTGTATAATTGTTGTAGAAAGGATTACCGAAAAGTAAGTTTAGAATTAGGCAAACTAAAAATGATTGCTAAAGATGCAATTGGTATGTCACGCTAAATTTTCGGAACGTTTCTGCAAACACGTCATGTCATGTCATGTCAATGAAAACAGCTGTATGATGATTTCTAGAAGGATATTGGTTAACAAACTTGCATAACTTCTCTTAAAATGATTAAATCAAACTTAAATAAAAGTTTTAAATTTTCTTACAACGTTCCTTTCTGTACCAAGAAAACAATGTTATGTTTACGATTTCATTTGCAAAATTGTATTTGTGTTTGTAGGTATTATCTCGTTTATGACTGTTATGAAACAAAAAGTGAGAAATGTAGAATACTTACTGCAAACTGAGCAATTATGCTCATCAGTTCCATCCCCGCAACCATCCCTCCCTGAACAGGCTATCGCGCTGGATCTGCATCTTCCGTTGCCACAACGCAGGGGGCAATACTCGGACGTTCGGCGTCGCGCTCGTCCTTTGCAGGCGTGCGCCGGTTCGTCACTGCCGTCGCTGCATCCTATGATGGCGTTGCAAAATTCGTATTCTGGAACGCATTTTCCATCCGCACACTGGTATGTATCTGCCGGACATCCTCGCTTGCCGGCTGCCTGAAAATAAAAAATGGAAAACGAAAACATCAGCACAATGGCGTGATCGTCGCCAGATGGATACGAGGATACTGCCACTTGACAGCGCACTGCGAGGCATCAAGAGGATATAGAGAACTGGGTGTATCATATATTAAGTTTTCTCCGCTTTCCTTTTTGCATACTGTTCCTCTATACAAAAGAATAATCATTCTGATGAATAAAAAGCGATATGATTAAAATGCATGTCTATGCTGTGCTGTCTGCACCTCAACCAACTGCAGATAGATCTATTTCGCTGTCATTACAGCTCATATTGCAATTTACACTGGTACCTTTTTAATACTAGTCTAGAAAACGGCATTACCCTTCTTTTTTTCTTCAGAATGCTAAAAATATGGTCAAATAAGTATGTAGTTGCGTAGATGTAGCAGTTGAGGAAGCATTTTAAATAGTATCTATTAAGTCGTCTGGGATAAACTAAATCTATCAACAACTTTGAATATTTTTAGTGGATAACGTAATGTATGCGATGATAGAAACGGCAACGGTAAAAAATGAGGTTTAGACTGAAATTCGCTGCCATCGAAGCACTATTTTAAGTTTTCAGTCTTCATTGACTGCAACTAATTGTATAGGATATAAGCGTGCTGAATGCTACAAAGAATATTAAGCCAAATTTACAACTGAACTACTCACTTTTGCATTTGACAAACTTATTTTTCTGCAAGTGTGTAAGTACTTCTTCAGGAAATATCAAGGCAACTTTAATATTCGGATTCGCACGTTCTTTTGCCAAAACAATGAACGAAAAAATGTGGCACAGATAAAATCCCTTTTAAAGTATCTACGATTGGTGTTTGACATATATCCATTGACAAAGGTAGTAATTTTGTTGAGTAACCTAAAGCAGTGGTAATTTAAAATAATTTGTGGTAGAACAAAATTCAATGCGCTCAGTGCAAAACATTTTATGCCAATATATTGAAAGTAATTCGTATATAGTTTCTAACATTGCTGTAGCAGCTTACTGCAGTTACTTATAAAAGATCTAATACTTTACACATTCCTTTTTATTAGGAATTTTACAAAGGCAGTTGCTTTTGATTTTTTTGAAAATTTTCACTTTAACATCAAAAAAATTTTAACATTGCTGGAAGTAATTTCGTGCTTCACTTGCATTTAGCTGTTCTTATTTCTGCTTTTAAACTCAAAATTTTGAATAATAGGAAATCATACCCATATGTGATTAAGAAAGTTATATGACTTCAATATAAATTTTACCATTACCTGACAGTCTGCCTCATCTTCGCCGTTAGGGCAGTCGTTGGTACCATCGCATCTCCCAGCTCTTGATATGCAACGGCCTGAAGCTTTACATCTGAAAGCTTCCAAGGGACACTTTGATCGCGTGCACTCTTCGTCTGAGCCGTCGCTGCAGTCTTTACGTCCGTCGCAGACAAAGAACCAACTGATGCAGGTGCCAGAGCTCCGGCACTGAAACAAATAACGAATGTCATTTTCTCAGAGTGGTCATCTTCAAGATACGGAAATTTTGCCTAAATAAAGGAATTTGCGTATTTTGTTGCCGATTTGCATAAACAATAGTTTATATTTCCCGATCCTGACAGGTTAGATACAATTTTATTTTTATTTGAGGTCATTGTTATATTTCTAATATGTTTTAAACTAAGTTTTATTCATAAATATTCCTACATTTTTTTTTACAAAATGTAACTAATGAATGATGACATTTCGCGTAATGTTTGAAGAAAGCAGATTAAAGTTGGTATAAAAAGTTAGCAAAAGTTGGTATTTTACGACACAGCTTTTTGATAAAATAGTGTGGCAAAATCGTCGTAGCAAAAGTGAAATAGAAAAAAAATATCAGTATGCATGCATGCTACTTCGTGTGAACAGTTTATGAAATCAAAACTTTTATGTTTTCATGTAACAATTAACTAGCTAAATTTTAAGAATAGTGGATCAATAGCAGTGGAAATTGTTGCAAATCAATATGAATATCCCTTCAATTGACTTATTCGACGGCGTTAAACGTTACTAAACAAACGTTACTAAACTACATAAAGATAAGACGGACAAAGGTAACAAAAGTGGAGTGTACGAAATTAATTGTGAAGAATGTAATATTAGTTATATAGAATGCACAGGTAGTAGTTTTAAAGAAACATTAAAGAACATAAAAACTCCATAATAAATAACAGGAACTTAACTGGCTTTTCAAAACATTGTGTAACTTTCAATCATACATTTAACGAAAATAGATTTAAAATATTTCATAACGTTCAAAACGGCATAAGGTCAGGACTATTGGAACAGCTACACATAAACAGTACACTTAACAACCTCCATAAAAATATCTGTAACGATCAAGTGGAAATCCCTAGTTTCTTTATATAGGCTGCCCTAGTTGTCACCCGCTCGTAGGTATAGAGGGTCGGTGAGACCAATATCTAACTATAAGCAACAGTTTCGTTTGTAAATTCTTTGAGAAAGGCCTAAATCAAAAGTTTTTTTAAACAGAAAAAACTTAAACAAAATTGAAAATAATAATATATTTGTGGTTTTGCACTACAGACAAAAACAAATCTAAAACTATTTCACATTAATGACTGATACAGTGAAATACAGGATTTCTATAAATGAATTATGCAACGTGGTTGATTTCTGAATTCTTTGTGTCGCCTTTTTGTAACTGCTACCAAACTACAATAAGCACAGCGATAGAGCGATAGTACTGAAGGTTATAGATCAAGTTGCAGTCACGAAATTGATGGCTTTCTACAGATTTTTCAACAATTTACGGTTCTATTCTTCTTTCAAATGTAAGAAATAACAGTAATTATTGGTATAGTACATCCTTGCACTGTAGAAGCTTTGTGTAGTGCAGCTAACGTTACTACCACCTAGTTTGTGAATTTTACCATTGCGGCACGCTAAAACATCTTTCAGTCCATCATAGTACAATTATTTAACAGGCTTACTATAGGGACAGCCTCACAAATACGACACATAACCTAAAAGTTACACGAAACCGTGACACCCCACAGCTTCGCAATGTTAGCTTTCTCCATCCTTAAAGTTGATCATCCCATAAAACACTACAGAATATGTTGAAAATACACACCCCCACGCGTTTTCTCGTATTAAAATATACCAAATAATTCAAAAATCGACAGGTACAACTATACGTCAAAGCAATAGTTCTGCTCACTTTTCTGAGCGGCGGCAAATCGATGTAAATACAAAATTAAAAAATCGTAAAACAAATTACATATTAAGGATCAGAAAGTATGAGTTCCTGTTTCTGCATATCCTCAAGGAAACTGTCTTCTTTGCATTAGATCTGCTGACCTAAACGTATATTACTTCGCATAAATTTTTAAATTGCAAACCGGGATAACCCGTTGCGCGTTATGGCGTTATGACCGACGTGAAACATGATAACTTTTAAACGGCGATTAATTTATTTCGCCTAACATGTTCCGGCATGGTTATATAAATTGTCCGCTAATCCGACACCGAGCTGCCGTAGACCTGTCCAAATGGATAGGCGATTGCAAAATAACAAGTTGAATGAACCGCTGGATTTGATAATAGAACGAGCTAACCCACAAAGGAGAAGGTATTTTGCCTTCTATGGCCTTGCCCGCAGCAATGAATCAGTGTCGTTAGATGACAGAACCACAACACCATAATGAATGTAAACGGCCGCCAATAAGTTGAGAACTTCTTCGGGTTCTCTAACGAAAAGAAACGTGTTGTGTAACAAGTAACCACAGTACTAAATCATCCCGCCGAAGAAAAATCAAAGTGACGTATTTAGTTCTTTTTTATACAATAAACGCTCAAACTAGTTTTTATTGAATCAAGGTTTAGTTGTCACGTGTATGAATTTCATATGATCTCGGAAACTAGCGGAGATAGGAGGAAGCTAAATTTAATTTAAATTTTCTGAACCTAGCTTAATGCATCTCTTGGGTTTACTAGTTATTTAAAAAATTCTTATTCATATAAAGTCGCTGTTAAAATTTTACATAAAAAGTTTATCCCAGAAATTATGAATGACTGGAAGACTTTAGAGAAGCCGCTGAAGAATCTTTCATCGGAACAGATACGAGTTCTGTTAGATTAGAAAAGCCTCGTTCTCTGTTTTGAAGAGGTACTTGCATTGGTACTACTGCCGGTCTTTCTGAACATTTCTTTTTCAACATATTGATGCCGAACAAGCTTGTCAAGAATTTTATATTGTCCTTAATGACATATTTGATGAATGTATTCCGAAAACACGTGCTACTCAAAAGAGCAAATTTCCTCCTTGGTTTCGCAAATATATTATACGTGATCTTAGACATAAACGGCTTTTATGGAAGCAGTATCAAMAGTCTGGTAGTGTCGACACTCATAATGCTTTTAAGGCCTTAAGAGCTCAGGTAAAGAAAAATATTTCTTCTTCACACGAGAATTATATTTTGCTTATGCAAAATCAGCTTAAGGTCGATCCTAAGAAAATCTGGTCCTATATTAGTAACTTTCGCAGCACATCTTCAATGCCCGATCAGTTGTTCTATAATGATTCACATCTATCATCTCCAGAGCAGATTGTCCTTTGCCTCATACTTTCAATCTAAGTTTGCAACCCCTGACCATTCAAATGCTACAAGTTATAATGTTGCAGTTAATGTTCATTTCACAAACGTTTTGAGCTTGACATCACTTCCCTAAGATGAAGTTCTTTCGGCAATAAAAAAACTTAAGTGTAAGTTTACCAAAGACCCAGATAGTATTCCTTCGTTTATCGTTCGTGATTGTGCGACTACATTTGTCGAGCCTTTATGCATCTTATTTAATTTGTGCTTGAACACTAATACTTTTCCTAACACATGGAAAGTAACAAGACTTTGTCCGGTTTTTAAAAAAGGGGATAAGACATTAGTTGAAAACTATCGCCCAATAGCAATTATGTCAAATTTTGCCAAGGTCTTCGAAATTGCGTTGCACAGACACTTGGAATATCACGTACGACCACTGCTGTCAGACTGTCAACATGGTTTTACTTCTGGTAGATCGACTTCTACAAATTTAGCGTGTATTTCAAATTTCATATCTGAGCGTCTTGATTGTGGGATGCAGGTGGATGCAATCTATATGGATTTTTCGAGTGCTTTTGATCGTCTCAATCCTACTATACTCTTGCGTAAATTGTCTACAACTGGATTATCTCCGTCACTTTTGCAGTTTTTCTCGTCCTACTTAGTGGGTCGGCGACAGTACGTCGGATACCACGGATATGTGTGTTCTTCTTTCTATGTCACCTCAGGTGTCCCTCAGGGCTCCGTTTTGGGGCCTTTGCTCTTCATCATATACGTCAATGATATTTCGACAGGACTTAAATGCCATAGTTTACTCTATGCCGACGATTTAAAGCTGTTTGCCTCTGTTCAGTCCCACGATGATGCACATAACCTTCAAAACGATCTCGAAAATATTGAAAATTGGTGTGTGGTCAATAGGTTGCCGCTGAATATACAAAAATGTTTTGCATGTTCATACTACATGGTCCATAATCCAATTATTTTCGACTGCATTATAGGCGATAACAAGCTGTAACTGACTGTATTGCGCGCTCATATAGAATCTTAGGCTTCATTATTAGACTTGTAAAAAAATTTACGGATGTTGCTGTGTGGAAGCTTTTGTATTTTGCGTATGCACGCTCAAATTAGAATATTGCTCCGTCGTATGGGCTCCTGCTAATGGCACCTACATCGATAGTTTAGAAAGTGCACAAAGACGTTTTCTTAAATTCTTGTCTTTTACTTCTGATGGTGTATATCCAGTTGTAGGTTACCCTAACGATCTATTGTTAAAAAAATTTGAAATGCACAGTTTATTTGCTCGTAGAAAGCTTCATTCAATTATATTTCTATATAAAATAATATCTGGGCAGGTGAATTGTATATCCTTACTTATGCAATTATTGTACTTCAGAGTTCTGCGACCAGCTAGTCGTAATAGCGATTGTTTTTATCTACCATACGCTCATACAAATTTACTTAAATTTTCTCTTGCATTCGTTATGTGCAGTAACTATAATTCTGTCTGTGATGTACTTGACATTTTCTCCCGTAGTGTTGGCGAAATCGAGAATTGTGTATGCCCGCCCTCCTTATGTGTAATATCTTATTATTATTGTTGTTTCCCTCACCTGTAATTGTCTTCGGCTGTTTGGTGATGTATCCAAATAAATAAATTATTTGTAATTAGTTATTGTATACCTTATTTTAGTTTTTAACCATAAATAAATAGTGACTCAGCACATAATTAAAATTTAATCAGTACATCAAAAGTATTGTTATGCAAAATTTAAGTTTGACACCAATACAAATATTTCCTTTTTCCATGGCTAATTAGACAGATGAAATTAGAATAAAGCATAAAAGTGGCCACATTAATCATATTAAGATTTACATCGTTGCAAAGCTCTAAAAAATAGCCGATCTCTTAAACTATGGTTTGTGTTAAGAAAGCTAAGTTTGTTCTATCTCAAAAATGATAACTTACATAATTTTGTACAATTTCTGTATTTATATTGAAATGCATGCCTATGCTATGCTGTCTGCACGGCAAGCAACTGCATGTAGATCTATTTCGCTATTATTATGGCTCATCAGTGCAGTTTAGGTCTAGTACTGGCAATGCCATCTGTCATCAGTATAACACTGACACGATGACAAAACCACCCAGCTGCTGTTATGGGAACTACTTCGTAAAAGAAGTGACCTGTATTAAATACTTATTTACACTTTTTATGTAATATTAAAAATAGCGACGCTGGAGAAATAAAAAAATGTCGCAAAAACTTTGTTTAATCAAAATTAATATCTAGTGACTTTTTAAAAAAGTCCATAAAATTAATCGCAAAAAACTGCAAATCTTTCCCCAAACAGGCAAATTAATATTGATACGTTTATCGGCTTTCCTATATAGAGTTAAAAAAAGTGTTAGTGGTTTTGCGTTTACTTACATGTTTATCTGTTTAATGGGTGACTTTAGACTGTAACTAAACTGTGCACAAGTAGAAATATTCCTTTCTAAAGATGGCCATCCACTTTATAGCGATTAACAAAAAAATATATTTTCTCTTGTATTGCGTGGTGAAACTATTAAACATTCAAACTATAATCGTAACAATTGCTGTTAAATGGCAAACTGTTATTTTGCAATTCCACAATTTAACTTATAGAAAATTTTAAGTTATAACAAATTCTGGGATCCACCTGGTCTTCTTTGAAAACTTTTAAAACATAAAATATTAATTTTTGTGTGTAGGTATTAGGTAATTTTGTTTTTTTTACGATAAGGCACGTTTACTAAAGAATAGCAGATTTCAAGTAAATGAGTCATATTTGTAACTTCGTATGGGGCTTTTTTTCAAAACGGGGGTTCGTATTCCCACAGTTTAATTATTTCTAAACGACAGCAATCTGTATTGCCTATACACGTAGTGTTCTCGAAAAAATAAGCATGTCTAACGACTGTTTGCATGTACTAATACGAGGCATGTTTTTTAAGTAAGTACCGTTTTGCGATTCCGCCGCCGCAGCGCTACGGTCGGCGTTCCGCGCATGCGCGCTGGTTACCTACATCTCTTGTCTACGCACTGACGCCATTACAGTTTGATTGTTCATTGTATACGTTGTTTACTGAGTGTTTAAGATGCCTCCGACAATCGTGAGTCCCGCCGATTGTGAAGTACAAGCTGTTATACGATTTCTTAGTGCTAAAGGCGTAAAACCGATCGATATTCATCGTGAGATCTGTGAAGTTTACGGACAAAACATTATGAGTGATGGAATGGTAAGGAAATGGGTGAGAGCATTTAAAGATGGCCGCACAAATGTGCATGATGAAGAACGGAGTGGGCGTCCTTCGGTCGTTAATGAAGATTTGGTGCAGAAAGTGAACTAAAAGGTGAGAGAAAACGGACGCTTTACAATTTCATCATTGCGCGACTGCTTTCCTCCATATTCTCGTAGTGTTTTGTATCGCATTGTGACCGAGAACTTGAATTACCGGAAATTTTGTTCACGTTGGGTTCCGAAAATGTTGACGGATTTGCACAAAACCCAACGCTTAGGCAGTGCATTGACTTTCCTTGAGCGGTACCATAATGAAGGTGAAGATTTTTTAGACCAAATTGTTACTGGTGACGAAACATGGGTGGCCTACGTCACACCAGAATCGAAACAACAATCCATGGAATGGCGACATTCATCATCACCCAAAAAAGTGAAGTTTAAGCAAACAATTTCTGCCAGGAAAATCATGTGCACAGTTTTTTGGGACAGAAAAGGAGTATTGCTAGTGGAGTTTCTGCCTCGTAATGAGACAGTCAATGCAGCGTCTTATTGTAAGACATTGAACAATCTGCGTCGTGCAATCCAGAACAAAAGACGTGGCAAGTTGAGTAAGGGTATCGTTTTGCTGCATGACAATGCCCGTCCACATGTGGCTAATCGGACCAAAGATCTCATCAAATCTTTTAAATGGGAAACTCTAGATCATCCTCCATACAGCCCTGATCTGGCGCCCAGCGACTACCATTTGTTCCTGCACTTGAAGAAACACCTGGGTGGTCAGCGTCTTCAAGACGATAACGAAGTCGAAACATTTGTGATACAGTGGTTAACAAGTCAGGCGGCAGAATTTTATGAGGAGGGTATTCAAAAACTGGTGCCACGTTATGACAAGTGCCTCAATATTCACGGAAATTATGTAGAAAAGTAGATTAAGGTACAGGCTTTCATGTAAGATAAAATTATTGCGATATCTTTGCACGTCTTTTTTTAATTCCAAAACGGTACTTACTTAAAAAACATGCCTCGTACATTTTTAAAGCGACGTTGTACATACCTTAAAATGTTATGTTAAAGGCAGGACTTTTTTAAATGAACATTCGCTAGAAAGTTGTTGATATGGATTAAAGCTGGTTCTAAATACTAAAACGGTATACCAAAAGGAAGTAAAACAATTTATAATATCAAAAGAAACAAGAAATAATACTAATGGTAAACAAAATATCAGTATAACCATTTCTCAAATTAATAACAAGCGATCTGTTTGAACAGCCGCCCTTAAAAATCTGCACTCTTTGTTTACTAAAAAGTTATTAATATAGTTTCTTTGATTTATTATTAAACCTCAAATATAAGGCACGCTCGGCAAATTCGATAGTATGTTCTTGGAAGGTTTGAAGCTATCTGAAATAATTGTTTTAAATGGTTTACTATAGGTAACTCAAAAATATAATTATTATTATTGAAGCAAAAGACTGTCATAATCGAATGTATATGTGCCCATATAAATTAAAAGTTTGCCTAATTAGTAGCCTTTTGTCAAACCTTATATAACACCAAAAATGGTTCTCCACTCTTATACTGAAGTGTTTTGCAGATTTGGATCCTTTCGTTTTTGTTCCGCGTTAATAATCTAAAATTATTCTTCAATCATTTTTGTATGTTTCTGATTATTTTTTAGAGCCTGCAAACACCAATCAATTAGATATTATCGGGTTGTGAAGTATTATTGCCAGGTGAGTGACTTTGATTTAGAGCTAGCACTTGACTTCGAAAGGCTTGTAGATATCGATAAAATCTGAGCTTGTATATAGTAGTAATCAACAGTAAATCTTGAAAAAGATCTCGACATACAATTGCTAAACTAAATTGCTGATTTATATCAAAGCATGTTTTCGCCTGGAAGCGCACGAATTCTATATGTTGTTTAAAAAGCGATTATTTAATGTGATTAACAATAACACGTAGTTATTTTTAAAGTACGTACTACATTTTCTGCTGTTAAAATTTGAATGGTGAAAAACAAGCATTTTTTTTATAAGTGCATTTGCTCTTATATAGGGTGTTCATTGAAAAAAGTCACCATGTTGCTAATGATTTCTTGACTAACGAGGAGGGAACAAAAAAGGGACACTTATTAGTTATTTAACGTTCCACGGCTCAGTTTCTACCTGAATTACTGACTGTATCTGAACTACCTGAAAAGCCATGCAGAAATTAAAAACTGACCAATTGACGGTTGACAGACGTAGCAGATTGCCAACTTCATACCTGTTTTCTATTTTTTCAGTTTTTTCGCGCTTGCTCCTTGTCCATCAAATGTTGGGCCGGATAAGCATGAAAACTTTTTATCTCAGCCTTCAGTAATTTCATTCTTTAATTATAATTCTCATAAAATATTTTTGTGCAGCGACATACGTGACAATGTTACGTCAGTCATGAGCGATTGATGACTTCTTTAAATAAAAACCCGTTACATAATCCTATAATGATTTACCACATGTCAAGCGAAAATTTAATTCAAAATAAACATCTGGACATCTGATTATAATATGCTGTATATATAGCGTTGATGTTTTTTAAATCGCTGAGTTATAATGTCTGTGGGTAATACCTATATACTATAGCCTCTATCCCCTTCTGTTTCTTTATGTTCTTTTCAACCTAATACATCAATTTCAATTTTATCATTTTTATATATATCCCGTAATTGAATATTTTATTTTTATTGTCAACATAAACAAAAAAGACACCTTGATCTCAAGTGCTGAAATCTGACAGCAGCAAATATTAGCAACGTAAACATTCAAAACTAATCTATTTTACAAATTTTACATCATTTATAGCTCTAATCACGACAGAACGTCCCGATTGTCAAACCCAAATTACACTGTAACCGGTACAACAAATTGAAAATCGAAGTCTTCTGTTTATTATGTAGCAATTAGTAATATGCTCCACCAACTGTAAATACAGACTATAGTATGAATATTATTTATAAGACGGACTAAATTTGATGAGCTAAAAATATCGGCATATCAGAACACTATGTTCTTTAGATTATTCTTATTGTTAATGTCTATTAAATACATTTAAAGAAATATATTGTTAGATAAATGTAAATAAAACGTAGTAACCAAATATAGACCTGCTACTCAAAATGTCAATTCACATTGTTATTAGTGCTATATGTATACCGTACAATATGAACTGAAAGAAAGGCAATTCTCGTTTTATTTAGGCCAAGAATATAAACGCTATACAGAAAATGCCGTATTCTTTCCACAGGAATGTCTGACAATTAGAGAAATCTATAGTATCAGCAAAAAATTATTACAGTTAAGAATGAAAGATCAGATGGGTAAAACACGACTGTTAAATCAACAGCTGGCAATTTTGAAACATGAAGTGTTCGGACACGAATAAGACAGATGTATAAAAAGTTTTCCCGTGACTAATCTCTAAATACGGACACAGTAGTATATTAAAAAGAAACAATCGTAAAGTGGAAACTTATTGAGATAATAATAATTTGTTTCATTGGATATGAAGAACTCTAATATACTTTATCGGTCATCAACTTGAGAACTGGGTCGACAAAATAGGTTTAGTACGTACGTTTTTGTCAAGTGTATTGTTGTAACGTATAAAAATTAAAGTATATGAAAATTGTAGTCAAGCACGTTTTAATGTTGGTGGCTTAGTAAAATCTGAAAAAAACTACTCCAAGAGCGTTCTTGAGAACATAGTGTCATCATAATAACTATTCTCCAGCCAATTAGTGAAATATAGCTCAGTTTAAACTTAGAAATTGACATTTAAGAAATGTATGTTAAATAGTATCGGGATTGTAGGAAAGTACAGGTGCTAGAAGCGATGATCACTGTTTTATACATCATTAATATTACAATTCATAACAAAAAGCTCATTGAAGTTACACTGCACACTATATCAAGTTCTTTTAAAAACACAACTTTTTTTAAATGAGTATGTATTTTGCATGAGCGTTATACATATATAGGGTAGGCTATGTAGAGTATTAAAAAAAAACTAATCTAGGTGGCTTCTTGTCTTTTGAGATTTTGTTGAATGGATTCAAAGGTGCATTAATTGTGAAACATCCTGAATAAATTAGGTAGCTTGGAAACAAGCTGATTGAATATATGTGCTTTGTCTCACTTGATTTATCAGATAACTCTGACGATCGTTTCGACCTAGAACGGTCATTGTCAAAGAGATAACAGCGTTATACAACCTTATATAAAAATTTTATTTATTTAATAGTTTTAACCTATGCCTTTTATTGCTTACGTCATAAATACTAGTGTTACGCATCTATTTTGCTTTTAGATTAATTCAACTTGTAACAAACGGCGATAGAAAAAGTACCCTGTGTCAAACATTTTCTTAAATCCGCAACAACTACGCAAAAGGTTCCTATATTCCGTCATGCGCACTGTTACAGCTCCCTAGGTAACTAGGTGCGCACTGTTGTCAGTTTTATAAATAGCCAGAGAAATACAAGAATGCAATGGGAGTGGGAGAGAGGGGCGAAGGTATAACCGTCAACGTCAATATTATAATGTTAACATAGGAATGTTTATCAAAACACTTCTTAACGTAAGCCATTCTTACATTTAAAAAACAGGTTACCCAAATACTTCGACAACATCTTGCTCCACCACTTAATCTGACAAATACAAAACTCGAAAGTTTGACCAAACTATGTTAGGTTAAGTTAGGGTTATTACGTTGCACATGGGCAGAGAAATATAGTGGGGAGAACACGCATAGGCCTACTGCGCATCCCAATTCAGCTGGGACACTGTAATGGTCGAAATATTGTCCACAAAAACGTCAAAAATCAGGCAGTGTTATCAAATGGCAGTACATTTTTTGAATTAAAAGAACTTTATGTATACCTATAAAAATGAAAAATTTATGTAAATTAATTTTGCAGTGTAAATGGCACTAGATATTATTTAAAAATATATAAATATAACAAATAATTACTGCAAAAAATTTATTAAGGATTATAATATTTACTAATGCAGGGAGACATCTTGCGACTTCGAACGTTTATTCGATGTACACTCTAAATATATAACTCATAACTAAAATTGATGAAACTACCAACACAGAAATATGTCGTGCAAGCAGAGAACAAAATCACAACCACAATAGCTAACGCCACGGGCCACGCAATGTGTACAAAACAATGCTACGAGCATAAAATAACATGTGGTAACGCCGCTCTGTTTATGTGCTGTGTAACTGATGACAGTTGATTGACGAAAGACATTCTCCATATTAAATTAGCCATTTAATTGATATTTATAGAACATTCCAAGAACAAGTCAAACTGATTTTAGTATTTCAACACTGCTACATCAAATTGGTTCGCATTTACCCTATTTTTAAGTAAAACTGTTGCACAAGATGTCATAATTTAAAGTAAGCGCCAAAAGTTTGACGTTCTCGTGGACAATATGGCAGCCCCCTTGTTTACTAGCATTCGCGCAGATCCATGAGCATCTCTGCTCATGGGACACATGCAGCACGTGCGAACGTGCGATGTTGTCGGTGGTACTTTACCGTTTTCTTTCTAACGACGGCCAGAGACAGTCCTGACAGTTTCAAAATTTATCATATCGTTCTCATATGTAAGTATACAAACTTTAGACATTATCAAGCGTCAAGCGTCGTTTAATTCCTCATAATAAGAACATTGGTTCAAAAGCAGGTTCGATGGTTAAAGTGCTTTCGTGTTTCAACAGAACACCAGTTGAACTCTTCGTTATAGAATAAACTGACTGAAGGATGATTTAAGTTATTTTCACAAATATGCCTTAAGTTGACCTAGGTATCAATGTCACAATGCCAGTTTACGAGTACTTTCCTAACGGTATCGCGAAAATTTGCCCACATGGGCAACGCGACTCAGCTCAAAAAATATAAACAAATATTACTTGCAATGCCGCTAGAGCACTGGCTATTATTGGTGTTCCTCGCTTTCGTTAGGATGCGAACCTTTTACGTCATCTCCGTGGCGGAATATCGAGGCATTTGAAACGGATATTGAAAAATCCATACTTACGCATTTTTTTCTCGGCAAGAAGAACAGGAAAAAATCGCAAAAAATGTCTTTGTGCTTCTATTTTTATGTACATTTAAAATGTAAAATAAAAAAAAATTGTGGGACGATCCCATTATCCAAAGAATAAAAAACCATTATTAACACCTTCTGGATCTGCTTTGTTAACACTTTTTGTCGCTATCAAGCCATTAAAAAAATACGCTGCCTTAGAAAGCGTCGGCAAAAAAGAATAAACATGTAGGGTAAGAAATAAAAAATAATTAGCAAAAACTTTTGTTAGGGACATTTTGCTATAAAGTTCATATTTTCCGAAATAAGCCTGTTATTTTTTACTAACCCGGTATGTTAGCTGTCCTTTTACCATAACATAAAATGGAACAATCGTTTTATATTGAAAATATGATAATCGCAAGCTTTAAGTGTTGGACAACTAGTCCGTAATGTAATTGTTAATTGTTTTCCATTAGTTTTCACCTGGAATGTCCCAGGGATACACCCTCTGTTCCTTGCCGAACACCCGCTGGTACCGTTAGACCTAATGGCACAATCGCACACGCCTTCTATGCATCTTGATGATGGATCTGCTGCTCTGCATTGCAAATCTGTCACGCACGGTAATCCGAGACTGACAGAACCGTGACCGTCTTCTACTCTCGTTCTAATGCCAGTAGTAGATGCCTCTGAAATATAAAAGAAATGCTATTATTATGGAGAGGTAATGGTCCATGTAGAATTAATTACTTTTCAGGAGAGAATTTTTGCATTGTATTGAGAATGTAAATTTGTTTGGTAGACTAGTTCTTATATGTATATTGAACGCTTTTATCGAAATTGCACAGTATACTCTGATATACTTCCCCGTAAGTTTTGAAGCCTTTCATCAAAGCCGACAATACATTGTAATATGTAGGTATAATTCAAATTAATACAGCACCAATATGAAATTGAAATTCAGACTACAATTTGTGCTACCAATAGGACAAAACACTGTGATGTTTTACATCTTGGTCATTAGTACACTTGAGCACGCGTGGAGTGTGATAAACTATGGGTAAACAAAACTAAAATTCGTAGGTAATTAATTCCAAGAAGCAACGACTTTTTACATAAATTAGTAAAACATTAAAACATTTTTAGTATAAATGAAACTTTTGATTGTTTTGTTTGTGCAGAATACTTTGGTGCATTCAAAATCAAGCAAAATGTATCACAAACATTTGCGGTGCTTTACATTCCCCATCGTTGGTATTATTCTCACTATACCTTTTCTACTATTTTGCTTCTCCATGATCATAATTTTTGTTTTGGGGAGTTTAATACTGATAATTTGGATATTAGCAGTAAATCTACCATTGAATTAGTAAATTATTTGATAGCTTTTTACTAACTCAAATTGTTAATTAACCTACCGGCATAGCTGAGAATAAGTTATTTCTTTAGTGTCAGATTTAATTGTTACGCCAAATTAAAGGCATTGTCAGGTATGTGAGGGTGGATGGTCTGCATGGTTTAATATATTGCTTAATGTTACTATCAGAACTAAAACAGGTCCATATTTTTTAAGCATATTTCTTTTAAACATTTCGTCCATGCAGATTTTGATCGCTACCATTGCGTAATATATGATATGGAGAGTGTAGATGAGATTCAATTTCTAAATAATAATCTAATATTAAAATGCTTGTCTATGCTGTGCTGTCTGCACCGCAACCAACTGCAGATAGATCTATTCCGCTATCATTATAGCTCATCAGTACAGTTTAGGTCTAGTGCAGACAGCACGGCATAGAACTAGTTTTGTCTATATACCAAAGGTTTGGTATAATATAAGTAAGAATTTATATGGCAATGCCATCTGTCAGCATTACACTGACATGATGACAAAGCCACCTAGCTGGCATTATGGGATCTACTTCCTAAAGGACCTGACCTGTAGCCTGACAAATTGGCATGCACCTGCATACTTCAATAATAATAATCTAATAACATTGCTTGACTACTACTACTTTATAGGGTCCTTCCCAGGACGGCGACAAGTAAACGAAAGGCTTTTTTATCTTCGTGTGTTGTAGAGCCACACCAGATCTTCTTCCTTAAACTGCCTGTGAGTGGCTGTTCGTTCATAGCGAGCTTTCATACGATCACTGTGGTAATCTGTCCTAATGGAGCTCCTCCTACGTTGTACTGCTTCGTTCATTCCCTAAGTAGTATAGTGTCGATGTACCCTTCGTGACTGCGCAGGTTGCACACCTGTAGCACCATTTCTCTACATCTTCGCGACAAGTCACCCAGTAGAAATGGTCGCGTACCTGTGCCAAAGTCCTGTTCAGTCCCAGGTGGACACTCGATGGCCCTAGATGTACCTTCTCCAATAGCAGTGGTGCAAACTCCTTAGGCTACACTACTAGGTCGTGGTCTGTTCTCTTCTTTCTACCTAAGTATAGGACCAATATAACTATCTCCTAGCTGGGCCTTCCGGAAGCTTTCCGCAGTCGACTCGCTCTTCTTAATAGCGACTCTCCTTACTTCTTGCGCTGTTTCACCCGTTTGTAATGTCTGAATTTTCCACATGGCCTTCGTTATCCTTGATGTCTGGAAGCAGCGTGAAGCGCCACTCTGCAGTTATTCTTAACACGCCTTGGTTTCCCACAACGGTAGCAAGTCGGACATCTTCCACGTTTTACTATGTCTATTTCAGAATGTTCCAGAGTATCACCAACATTCTTCGAAATGTAATTCCAACGCTGCAGTTAACTTATCGTAAATCCTCCTGTCGTCTACAGGTAGCTTGTGAAGCAACTCGAGCGCTGATCTACGAAGAGCAAGCTACAAATCCATAGTTTTCTCGCGATCATTCCAGTGGTTCACCCTACCAGCCGCCTCGAACAGCATTTTTTACGTTTCAAACGAAGTCTGACCATCATACAGTGGTGGATTAACTTTGCTGCTTTCAGTCGCTGGCAAAAACGTCGATCCGTGGGTTTTTAGTCTTTCCAGATCCACTTTTACAGTCACGATAACTTTCCAAACTTGTCTTCCATGCTATCGACTCTTTCTCCGATCAATTCGACTCCTTCTTTGACTGTTGTTTTAATCTCGTCTGTTGTCTTGTGGACTCTTTCTTCGACACCATCGACTCTCTGTTCAATCACACTCTGATTTGCCTTGAGTCTATATATTTCACTTTTCGGTTGCTCTTTAGTTGCTTTAACTTGGGTATTTATTTCTTCTTGGACTTTTTTTAGTTCTTCCTTGGTTGCTCCAAGTTCGGTTTTGTTTTTTCTTCGATTTTCTGCACTGCTGCCAGAGCTGTACTCATCGTTTGTAAGAGTTCTACTAGGTGTTTCGATTGCACATTCATGTTGGTAGATTGGCTCACTTAACACTCCAGAAATCCACAATCCCACTTCTGACATCAATTGTTACGACTACGGACTCGAAAACTGCTGATTTCTTTTTTATTTTAACTTGTATCAAATACAATAAATTTAATACAGCTGGTTTAAAACACTACTATTTTAACACTGCTAATTCATAAAACCACTATAATGCACACACTAGCACTAAAAATAACTGCTTTACTAAGCCTTTTACTCGCTTGATAACCGGTATACGAAGTTATAATTGCCCGCGTTTTATCAAAATTCGTAAAGGTTCCGTTGATAGAATTCTCTGGAGAGTCTCAGCATTCCCTCCCATCTGTTTGTCGCTAGGATCACTGTGTCCTAATAAACCGCATCTACATGCCTTCAACTCCGGTCTACAGATGGCGCTGCACGAAACAATAATGTACTTGACATTGTACGTTTATTACCCAATGAAGAACGAGGAACGCCAAAGCGCAATGTAGGGTAGGTCTGGATTCTGGATGGTCTTCTGCTACATTTTGGAGTTAATATTATCCTCTATTTGGATAACATCTTCGCAGATCGATGGATATGACGTTTCGCAATCTACTGAATGGCCTGTGAATCGTCTTATTTTAGTCCACCGGAAAAACCATCAAGCTTGCAAGAGCTGAACTGCAGAATTAGACACTAGCTGGTTGAAAATTGATTAACTTTGGAATGAAAATTTCTGGTTCTGGGGTGGGTGTATCTACTGTATCTAGAAGCCTTGGTGTTAATCCTGACCCTAAATTTTGCTTTAAAGACTTTTCAAAGTGTTTACAGCGCGCTTAAACATATATATCATAATCGCCACCCTTTTAATGTTAGAGGTAAGAGTATTCCGTCTTGGTACTATCTGAGCTTGTTTTCTGTAGCGTAATCTAAAGATTTTGGATTATGTAGATAAAAAATGGATGGACAAAAATTGCTAAAATACTAAAACAAAACCAGAATCTCCCAAGAATTCCATGGGTGCATGGTTTTTACTAAATCTTTCACTGAGACAAATGATCTTTCGAAGGCAAAGCTTAATCGGTACATCAAAGATAATTTTCTGCAAATAACGGTTAGTTGAATATTTTTAATCACGTATTTGGCGTTAGGTTTTTGACAGTATCTGCTGAAAGGCTGTCAATAAATTCTAAACTAATCGAACTATCTAAACAGAAGCGGCAAGCGGTTATTACGAGTTAGTTATTGGACTAAACACTGATCACAAAAATTGCTCTGGGGAGCGAATCTCACTTTCCTTACTTAAAATGCCACCACAACGACTTCTTTCCATAGGAAAAGAAAGGTTTCGAATGCTTCAAGACCTTCACCCTATTAATTAATTTTGAATTCTATAAAAGCTTGAATGTAGTCAACGGATTTTGGAAACTGGTTACATTGGATATTTGCTCGAGCGATAAATTCAAATTGCACTGTCCGATTCTTGCATGCATTCGTCGGAAATAGCTGTTATTCCGAACGCATGGATAACAGTTATGCAAAGCAGCTCCTTGCCCGCCGAAGCAAAAGGACGTCAGAGTCGATTGATCATGAATTACCCTTACACATGTCTGATAATGAAATACATACTTTTTTGAATAGCAAATTCCACACGAATGAATCCGAGAATTTCACTAAACGACTGTTATTACAGAACAAAACACATTCCTTTGGATCGCTAGTGATGCGTGAAATTCTAGCTTACTGTGTCGCGGGACGACGGACGTGATACTTCACAAACTGTGCCATCAGCACCGCAAAATCCAATTATATTCAGTCCATTTTTCGTTCACCTTGCATTTCTGCAACATCGCATAATTTGCTCTATTAACTCCGAATCGACAAGTCTGCCGCAAAGAATGTTGGTATTGTATTTTTATTGTTGGTGTTGGTCAAAGTCAGCATTTCCCATTCGACACAGTATTTACCAGTGCAGAATAAGTTTACTAGAAGTGCTATCAGGTCTTTTTGTGCTAGATGTTCGGATACTTATACATCTACAAGTAAATTTGGAAATTTGTTGTCAGTGGTTTGTTTAACCGCATTTGAGTTAAAGCTTAAAAATGCCAACTAGTTCTTTAATATCATGTTTTGACTTCAGAAAGCTTATATCAGTTTCCATTGTTTTGTTCAAGTCAACTAGGATTTCTGCAAGTTTTTCCTAAAAACAATTTATACTTTCCCTATTTGCCGTTCTTCCCTCGATTCAAAATATTCTTTCAATTTTGGATTTCGTTCTTCAATAATTAATTTTTTTTGCAGTAATTGTCACAAAATTTTATATGGTGAACAATTTGCGATGATAATGTTCTGGTCCCAACATTAACTGTACGTGTCAGTATTCCTGGACGGGCTGAATACTTTCAGTTACCATTACATCAGATTATTGTTTTTGGAAAAAAAAAGTTCTTGTTAATTAAACACTGACAAGTATTTAGTGACAGCGTTTTCCCACGCGATGCTGCTGAGGAACGTATATTCCAAGACTGTACAGTGCAATAGTGCAATACCAACAATGTCAGTAATTGAAATATTATTGCATAATTATGATATTAAAAAATGTTTCTTTCCATTACAGTGCAAGCATGTCATTAAATCATTCTCGTGCCAACAATTATTATATAAGTGAATTCCTAGATGCAATTAGAGAATACTAGCGAAAACGGTACTTATAATAACTATAGTAACTATACCATTATTATCAGAATCTAGTAGGTAATTAACAAGTAAATGGACAAAAAGATTGAATGTGACAAAGAAATTTTGTTTACATCTGTTTTAATCTATCCTGATAGGTTAATTATGTCAGTTTGGCGACATTAATATCTATATGTACAGGGTGGTCCACTTTTTATATCGATTGTGATTACACATATTTTAAGCAAAATATTGTAATGGTAAATCTGCTCCAATATTAACCGTTGCAATGAGCTAAAGTATTATTTTTATTTGTTAGGCGCATAATGTGATAACTAATAGTTTTTAGTCTAAGGGTGGGGGGGGGGGCAAAGCAGGATTTTTTGTTAGTGAATAATTCAACATAAATAATAATGTGCATTTATCGGATTATGTACCTAAGCATCTAATGAAGTATTTATATTCCATGAAGAATCATCGTTGATTTTCTGCAAGGTGACTTAAAACATCTTTTGTGAAGATCCAAATGTTTTATGTTTTTTTTATATATACTGATCATACAAAGCTCGTTTATTCCTAATTCAATTATTGATGATCTCAGTTATGTGATATCTAGCGTATTCAGTTGCATCTCTATCACGTTTAACAAAAGATGAGTTGATACATTTTAATTGGAAGAATAAAGATCCGTGATCCACATAATGTATAGTAATGTCAAACGAAATACTAACGAAAGATAAACTTCCCCTTAAGCATATATTAATATGGCCACGTTTTATGATTTGAAATTCATATATGTCAAAGACTAATAAATTAACCAATGCGCTTTTACTGTGGTTTCAACTTTTCACACTAGAAACTTTAAACGTTTTACTCCTACATCTAATTTTAATTAAATTTCTGCATAATTTTAAACTTACCATTTGTTGTCGCCAAAAACGTATGTTATAAAAGGATGTAAAGATTAAATAAAATAAAATTTTACGGAATATATATACTTGACTACTAAAATCTGCAGGAATTAGCAATTAAACGCACAATATAAATTATTACTAATCTTATTCGACTGATACTTCTGCGGCAATTTTTATATGACATAAAAGTAATTTATTGTCTATAAATTTTACTCCATTTACAATTTCGTAAATACATACTTAATTAACCAGCTAAATGTATGGAAGGTGGAAAGGGCCCAGAGTTGGCAGTCCAGGTCCAGAGGGGGCAGCTTTGCCCCCTCTTCGGTACGCCTATGTGCGCAGAACTCAAAGAAAAATCTTAAAATATCTATGGTTGAATATTTTCTAAAAGTTTAACCATGATTTTTAGTACTTCAATCACATGATTAAGGACGATAATTATTAGGACATCTAGCGTATCATAGAAACCGTTAATTTTAGAGTATATGAAACTTAATAGTTTTTTGCATGCGTACATGCGTAGGTACCTCCGGAACCGCTAATTTCAGAAAACAAAAATATAGATAAATTTTTGCTTAGAATTTAATACATAATCAATATCCAACAAAAAATTGGCGATTTTATAAACAAAATGCAAGTTTGGTATACTACTCGCTTTATCGAGCACTCATAGATCCAAATTTGCCTGGTTCATTTTTCATTAAAAATTTCTTCCTCATAGCGATAATTTATAATCTAGAATAAATTTGCATGTCCAGGTAATTACCAAGAAAACACACATAGATCCCTTAATGCGGTGATAGTTCATAAAATTGTCATGTCTACCCATGTGTTGCATCACAACTTCTTAAGTACTACAGTCGTGTTAAGCGTGTTTTAAAAATTTTGAATAAGAGGATAATTTATTAAAGAGCATTAGAATGCATGTCCATGCTGTGCTGTCGTCTACACCTCAACCAACTGCAGATAGGTCTATTTCGCTGTCACTACAGTTGATCAGTGCAGTTTAGGTCTAGTGTAGACAGCACGGCACATAACTGGTTTTGCTTATATACCTAAACTGCACTGATGAGCTATAATGTTAACGAAATAGATCTATCTGCAGTTGGTTGAGGTGTAGGCAGCACAGCATAGACATGCATTTTAATGTATGTCGATTCTTGCCCGCTAGCAAAATGTGCCGTAGGGGCCTGATGACAAATTGAAGTGTGCAGTTGCATGCTAATTTGTCAGGCTGCAGGTCACTTCCTTTAGGAAGTAGTGCCCATTATGGCAGCTAGGTGGCTTTGTCATCATGTCAGTGTAATGCTGACAGATGGCATTGCCATTATAAATTTTTACTTATTAAAGAGGATGTTTTGTGCACTGTTACTTACGAAGCCTTTGGCATATAGGCAAAAGCAAGTCTATGCCGTGCTGTCTGCACTAGACCTAAACCACACTGATGAGCTGTAATGACAGCGAAATAGATCTATCTGCAGTTGGTTGAGGTGTAGGCAGCACAGCATAGACATGCTTTTTAATGTATGTCGGTTCTTGCCCGCTAGCAAAATGTGCCGTGGGGGCCTGATGACAAATTGAAGTGTGCAGTTGCATGCTAATTTGTCAGGCTGCAGGTCACTTCCTTTAGGAAGTAGTACCCGTTATGGCAGCTAGGTGGCTTTGTCATCATGTCAGTGTGATGCTGACAGATGGCATTGCCATTATAAATTTTTACTTATTAAAGAGGATGTTTTGTGCACTGTTACTTACGAAGCCTTTGGCATATAGGCAAAAGCAAGTCTATGCCGTGCTGTCTGCACTGGACCTAAACTGCACTGATGAGCTATAATGATAGCGAAATAGATCTATCTGCAGTTGGTTGCGGTGCAGACAGCACAGCGTAGACATGCATCTTAATGTATGTCGGTTCTTGCCCGCTAGCAAAAAGTGCCGTGGGAGCCTGCTGTCAAATTGAAGTATGCAGTTGCATGACAATTTGTCAGGCTACAGGTCACTTCCTTTAGGAAGTAGTACCCGTTAAGGCAGCTGTCTTTGTCATCATGTCAGTGTAATGATGACAGATGGCATTGCTGTATATTATACAGATATAAGTAAGAATTTAGATAATTATTATTTTCCAGTATTCTAGTATACATAGCTATTTTTCTGAATGGAACCTTGAGTGATTGTTGTCATTCATCAAAGCACACGATGGATATCCAATATTTCAACGAAAAATGTAAAAAGCAATGGATTGGCAGGAACGTAGGTGGCCGTTTTTTGAGTACCTCAGATTCTTATTTAAATGTAGATTATTTACATGGGGAATTGGTTCAAAATGTTTCGCTTTCCTTGACAAAATTCGCAGTTCTGCTAAACTACTTCGACACCTCTAATTGCATGCTTTAGAAGGAGAATGACTATCGAAGTAAATTAAAATTAATAAAACGACCGAATAATCTTTAAAAAACAGTTATATTTTCTCGTATTTTTCATTGTTTTTTATTGTCTAGGCAAGCTAATCTTTTTCCTTAGAAATTTTTTCGTAAATGTAATGTAAGGTGAACAATGTCCGTCTTATGTGAGGCTTTTATTGTATTTGTTGCATTTTCTTTGTACTGTTTAGCTATTTCAACAACTATTCAGTCGAAAAGCTTTTATTGTAATGAAGATATTTGCTACTATATTTAATTTCAAAGGACTCGCCAGAGTTCGACACTTTGTCTTTACTTAAGTGATTTCGCAGTGCTGTAGAATATGAATTTAGTGACTGGATGTTTACATCTATGAATTTTAGGTGTTTAATTGGACTAGGATGTGAAGAAGACCAAAGTAGCACACCAAAACTGTATAAGATTGTTGTTCCACTTACTGTGATTATCTGTCTTACAACGTAAATTGTGAGAAAACGCAAACTGTAGTGGTGTAAATAACATACCTCTTCCGGGCAACTGGGCGATCCATTACAGTAGTTTTGTATGTAGGTGCTTTAAAAATCAGATCTAATTATAAGATTTAAAATTGAATAGCCTCTCATCAATTCCAGAACTAAAGTGGATAACTAATTAATCAGATGAAAGATAAGCTTATCTCGCATTGATGATATTTTAATTGGCGCTCCCTCGACTTTCAATAAACGAAAGAAAACTGATATCCGTGACAAATCGGTGCCAAACCGCATCCACCAATGATTGATATACATCTGGAGCTGCCATTAGGCATAATTTACAGTAAATACCGCGCAGTTTGCAACTGATTACAGGAATCTGCGTTATTCGCCCCAATTGCATACGAGTTTCTAGTTACCGCGATATTTTTTGATCTAGAAATTCTTCTGGCAATGCCACATTGAATTAATTTCCTGTTCTCAAAGACCACGGATGTTTATCGGCATAATTAACCGTGAAAGAAGATTATCTGTTAGAGGATTCTCATCAGATCGGAATTGATAAACGTAATTCAGTGACACAGAAATAACTCCATAATTACGGTTTCTTGGTTTCTAATAGCTCGCAGATTCTGATAGTGTTCTTGTTAGAAGATTTAATTCAAAATCAAAAGTACAAACAAGAGGATCGCAAAAAGTTATGTTAATCCGACTGGTTCCGGTACATAAATTTAATTTTGACAGCACACAAACATAAACTGTCATTTTAATCATATCATTCCTTTAATTTAGTGAAACCCTTTGTTAGGAATGCAATTCTACTTTGCGCTTATACCTGTTTCAATGTCTTAATCTCCCTGCAAACTGCTAATTCTAATTTAATTATAATATTTAAAATCAGTTTGGCTATGCTGTTTTAAAATAAAATCATTAATTTGTGGGCGCACAGAACTAAATACACCTAAATCTCTTTCTGGATATAATAATAATATAATAAATACAGGATGTTTCACGAATGATAATGACCCTGACGAAATTAAAAATGCAACCCAAAATACATTCTCATAGCCAATGTGGTTATTTTACATAATTGTATTATTTTAAAAATAAATTGGGAATCCATGACGGCTATGCGCTATGGTTCCTGTCACTGTATTTGTTAAAAGTCAAAATGTATTCAAATGATGAAAAAACAGATATGGTTTTGATTTACGGTGGATGCAGGAAAAATGCTTGCGCTGCTGACCGTTTATACAGACAACGTTTTCCAAATAGAAGAGCTCCTGCCGATACAATTTTCAAGAGACTTGAATTAACTTTAAGGACAAACTGACCACCACTGAAAAAGTCAAGAGAAAGAACAGCAACAGGCCCTGGCAATGAAATTAGAGTATTGGAAATGATTGACGGTACTTCCCCAAAATGTAAAATTTACAAGTAAGACAAGATCTATGGTTCCAACAAGATGGGGCGCCTGCGCATTAGCATAGAATAGTTCCAAATCATCTTGATTTGGTTTTGCCTAACCGATGAATAGGAAGAGGTTCAATTAATCCTTGGCTACCGAGAAGCCTGGACCTTACTCCTTTGGATTTTTTTCTGTGGGGAATGCTAAAAGAGCAAGTATACCAAACACCAATTGAAAGTGTAGAACATTTAGAAAATAAAATACGTGATGCATGTAGACCCATCACTCCAGAAATGTTAATGCATGTTAAAAGATCGTTTTGGGCACGAATTCAAGCTTGTGAAAATGGCGTTGAGCATTTATTACATCAGTATCATTGAATAAACATTTTTCAAAACTAAAATTTGCTTCACAATACCGAATTTACTTAAAGCAAATGATTGAAGTTTATGTCAAAATTTACGAATTCATACAGCTTTATACGTTTTATATTTTTTAAGACGATGAACAATTATCAATGTTACCTCTGCAAATGTATTTTGGGTTGCATTTTTAATTTGGTCAGGTTCATTATCATTCGTAAAACATCCTATACACCGTTTTAGTAAAAGAAAAGTTTTTTTAAACCCAATAACCTAGCCGTAATATTTTCGATAAGTTATAAACAATTACTACTTAATAATGTAAAAAATTGCTTGTAGAATCCAGTGCAAACCGTATGTTTCTCTGTTTTGGAAATATTAAATTTTATCAAACGCGTCACAAACGTTAAAATTTAAAAAAAAAAATCCGTTAAAATAGTAAATCTATAAACAGATGTTATAAACAAAGTGATTAAATTTAAGGCATATTTCACTGTTCACCAAATTTCAATCCTCTTTCACTATTAGTTAAGCAAGAACCGACTAACGTTTTCTTGAAGCTTATATGATTAGTATGGAGGCTAAAATACAGGGTATCTATAAATGATTCGTGCAACGAGGGCGGCGTTGATTTCTTAAATCTGTGTGCCGCCTTTTTACTGTCAAATGTCATATACTGCACTGAAGGTTGCGGATAAATAAAAAATAAAAACATCTTTTAGTTTATCATAATACAATTTATCAAGCTTAGGTAGTCACAACCTTATAACTACGACACATAATCTAAAAGTCACTCCACGGCTCAAACATCTGGACTTTCTCCAATGTTAAAATTAATTATCTCACTAAACACTACAGCATATATATTGAAAATTCACGGTTTCGCGCGCTGTTTCATATTGACATGTATCAAATAATTCGTCATCCGACAGATGACAAGTATCTGTCAGAGCAATAGTTCTGTCAACTTTCGTGAAAGGCGGCAAATTGATTTAATCAATAATTTCGATAAGCCCTTGGATGCATGAATCATTTATAAAAACCCTGTATGATTCCCCATTTAAAATCGCTCAATTTGTTGGCTTTGTTGTGAGAAATCAGAAATCGGAAGAAGAACTAAAAATAACGAATGCAAAATAAACTCACCGATTCGTTAAAAATCAATTTATTTAAAAGTAAAAATAATTCATACAGTTTAAATTTACTATTCTAATAATTGTTTTACCAAAGACGCGGCAGGTTTTCAATCAAGTTTTCTAAATAAGAGTAGAAGGCGTCATTAAGGTATTTAACTGACAAATATAAAAATATGGATTATGCCAATATAATCAAATGTGAAGTAAATCGTCTAGCTAGAGCTAATGAGTTGAAGTAGTGAAATTAGAGTTTTAGGTGATCTAATAAGCATAGTATAAGTTTAAAAAACATAAATAGCGTCTCTTTTATGGCTAATTCGCATTTCTTAGCAAGATACCGCTTAATAATCAATAACATTTTACACTTTCTGTGTTAACGAAATATATAATATATGACTTTGAGATATCATATAATACCTGTATATTGATGATAATCATATAAATCTCAAGGGATATACAAAGTGTCAAATGTGAAAATACTCTATTTTTACAATAACTTCAAATATTTCAACTAAACATATCGATGTAAAGTTTATACAACTAGAGGTTTTTTGAAAACGAGAAATTATAATCTGAGGTCATTTTCAAAACATTTCATAGACAGCGTCACTTAAGACATATTTGCGACAAAGAGTAAGCATAATTTTTTCGTCTTTCTATAAAAAAATATCCAAGTTGTCATTTTAACAAAAAAATGTACACTCGTTATTTGCCTTGAAGTTTGATAGTTTTGGAGATAATCGCGATTTATCAATCAGTTACACATCTCTGATTCATTTCGAAAATTATTATGATTTCTCGTTCCCAAAAACCTCCAGCTGTAAAATTTTCCATTGATATGTTGAGAGACGTTGAAGTAACTGCAAAAAATTAATTTGGAATTTCAACTTCGACATCCTATATGTCGTTTGATATCAATATTTTATTGAGGGCCAGGTTGGTCCAAATCGTACTGTTTTGGAGTCAAGAATCTATACTTGTATGAACAAAAACTATATATAATGATAATAAATAATTTTGCTGCAATTATTGAAACAACTGCAGTCTTTTCTAGCATCGTTTATTTCTTAATGAGAATGTACACCTGCCTTGACACTAATACTAAATTATCAGATATCAAGGAAGCTAAGTTTGTTTTGTTTTTTTGAGCTACTGAAGGTTCTTTTTTGAAAACGTGCACTGCCGTTGATGAATCATGCGAGTTGTTCTATGAGGAATTATGTGTTTTTCCATATTGCTCTTTCAAGATACTTAGACCGAATTGAAGTCATCACTCCCTATCCTGATTTAATTAAGAAATAATCAAAGCATTCGTTTCACAAACTTTTAAAGAACTCTTAATATTACCATGAGATATTTAGGTTTTATAGAGCTTGCTGTAAAGTCTTCACTAATGATGTTTACGGAAGCTACATAATTCAGACAGTCAGTTTCTGCATTGAATATCCCAGATAACTTTAGGAGGAAACACTAGAATTTCTGGTTTCATGTATTACAGGAATGTAGGTGTAACTTAATTTTATTGTCATTGCTTCTTATCATTATTTCGACACAGTTTTACGAAGCCTTTTCAAATTCGGAAACCAAATTAGGCCCCTTATTTTTTGTTTATAGGTTTGCAGATGATATAAATAAAGTCTCTGTAAGCCACCATTGAAGCACTTGATAAAATCGTTTGATGAAAACTGTTTTGTTTGTCTTTTAATGACACGTTACGTATTACGTATACCAAAAAATCAACCTAATTATTGTTATTGTTATTATAATTCCCAAGCGAAGTTCCCAAATGTTGACATACCATATTCGTTTTGAGAATAAATTTACCAGTAAGAAGAAATAAACATCGTATTACCTACCATGAAATGAACCAGATTTAAGCACTAACTCAAATAGTGCGTTGAGTAGAAAAGTAGATTGCAATGCTGTCAGCAATGAACTGACACGATGACAAAGCCACCTAGCTGCTTTAATGTGTACTACTTCCTAAAGGAAGTGACCTGTAATCTGACAGTTGGCATGCACCTGCGTACACAACTTGATAACAGGCCCCAATTCTATGTCATGCTGTCTGCATTAGACCTAAACTACACTGATGAGCTGTAATGACAGCGAAATCGATCGTTGGTTGTGGTGCAGACAACACAGCGTAGACATGCGTTTTTATTTTAAAGGTGTTAAGTGGTTTATAGTTGTGTTGTAAAATATTAATTGGCAAATGTCAATCAGATTGTTTAGACCAGACGTTAAGGTCGTCATTCCTTTCTAATTACTTAATATAAGTTTATAAAATTGAGTAGTATGTCTTCATATATACAAGTTAGTTATCTTGTACAACAGGTTACTATTTATTTTGCAAGAAAACGTTGTATGTTGTGGATTACTCCGTAAAGAAGCATTATGCACCTCTAACCAAATTATGGACAAAGTTTTCGCAGCTGCCAAGATGGGTAGAGAGGGTCTGTTGAAGAGGCGCAATGTTTGCTATTTTCCACAAGATCTTAAGAACTATTTGCAAACCTCGCATTAATTATAGGAATGGTAAAGTTCATTCCATTTACTCTCGCCCTCAGAGGTTACTATTTCCATTCCCGTTAACTTAAACTAACTCATAAAACTTAACCAAATTAGCAAATCTAAAGACATTACTGATCGTTGTCTGATGAAAACGTAGAGCAGGTGCCGCAGTGGGTTCCATAGTGGTTGTCCTTCTCGCCAACGTCGTCCTCGTAGTGACATCCATGACAGCCGCCGTGCTACTTGGTGCTCGCGTCGTCAACCTCGAAGGCCCTTGAGTTCCAATCGTCACTTCAGTTACTCTCGTAGACTGACTCATTCCTGGTGGTGCTTGCGTTGTAATCTTCTGGGGACTTTTGGTGGCAACCGACCCACTAGGTCTAAGTGTCCCTCTAGTAGGCGCAGTCATCGTCGAAGCTTCGTACCCGTTGTGATKGATCMCGTTTGAATCGATGTCGAGGGTAGTCGATAACGTCGTCGTTTCTTTAGTGCTTGATTGGTCGGTTTGAAAGGCGGATCTTACGCACGAATCACCGACTTGCCGGAAAGGACTGTTGCACTGACAGCGTCCGAAGAGGTTGGGGATAAGAAAGTCGCAGTGGCTGTCTGCTGTCCAGAGGCGACAGTGGGCATTGCTGTAGCAAACATTGCCGGGCCTTGCAGCTGAAAAGAAAAGAAAAAGGGCTTAGGTTTTGTTTAGCGATTAAGTAATAATAAAATTTGAAGAAACCTATTGCAATTGATTGTTTTAATTTGTATTGTTGCAGGAGACATAGAAATATATGCAATACAAGAATTAAACGAAGTTTGTATATTAAACTGACAGAATTTCTTTCTCCCATTTTGTAAATCGTTAAAAATTGTTGTTGAGGGTGAAGGGTACAAAAACACAATGAATTTTTACGGCGACGTTTCGAAACTATATTGCTTCTTCTTCAGGCCTTAAATTCTTTGTAATTTATAAATGTTCGTGTTTGTAAAAATTGGATGTGGGCACAAAGAATTTAAGGCCTTAAGAAGAAACAATATAGTTTCGAGACGTTGCCAAAAAAATAGTGTTTTTGTATCCCACACACTCAACAACAATTTTTAATGATTTATATATTAACACTGAACGCTCTAGCTACCCATATTTACAGCTAACAGTATCTATTTAAGTATACATTTTAACTCTACCAATTTTAATGGAAGTAAAAGAGCACTATGCATACGAGCTACACATAATGGTACAACGACTACAGTCAGTTTAGGTAGGTGGGAATAACAAAAAATATGAACGTTGAAGCTTTTGGAGTTTTACAGTATAGATCAATCAATCACAACAAAATAATTAAACTATTGACATGTTTGTGAGTTTGTGTTCGCTCGAAGACAACTACGCCCATTAAATACTCTGCTCTGAATATGCCCAACATAACGTCGGCGAAGAGCAGATTGCCACGATCACGACCAATTAACCCGGAATTATCTACCAGTACGGACTTCGGCCGTGAAAGCCTTTTTCACTATCTGTATCGAAGCTCACTATTGTTAGCGTTGCCTGTATTTACAGAAATAGCTAGGTAATTTTTCGTTAGAGAATTTTGAGTGAATAATTTCGGCTTTTTATCACATGATGTCAGATGTCAGACTGTATGCATGCGCAAATATAAAAGCGACAGTGAATATGCATGTCTTGCAGTAAAGTGTCTAGAGCTCACTATAAAGTTATTTGAAGCTAGTTTTACTATATTTTAGTTTCAGTTACGCTTATGGCCGACATTATAAAATTTTAGGTATCCAAAATATGCTTACTGCGTTATCAGTGACTGTAAAATTACTGTGAAATATTTACAAAAATATTAGTATTATCATTAATCAGAAGAAATTACTTATATTTTGTCTCTACGCTTTTTTGCCAATACAGAACCTATTCTGACCAAGCTGTATCTATGAATCATTTTTTACACGTGATTAATTCAAGTATGTACCTATCTTTCGCTGCTTTATACAGACGCGTAGCTGGAGATGTAACTATGATATCTGTTATCAAGACACTATAGTGTTGTTCTTATTTATAAACATGGTTGCAGAATTCTGATTGTGTAACGAGTGTAAAGTAACGCATATTTAAAAACAATTCTCTTAAAGCAGTGTTGGAAATGTTATCGACTATCCAAGTATTTGTGTTTAACCGTTGTCTGAATAATATTCAGACAACGGTTTAACTTTATCGAATAGATATCTCTGACGATCATTTTGATCAAATTTGCAGAACTTTGAGTTTGAAAGCGACTTTAGTCTATAGCTGTGCTTAGGAAACACCTGTCCACAGATGGTTTATGAAATTCTATATATAGGACAATCAGGTAGAACCATTACAAATAGGATTAAAATCATATTGCCAATATAAACACTAATAAAGGTAGAAAATTACAACAGGTGCATAATTTTTTAGATCAAAATATWGGAAAAGAAAATGTAAAAAACAAAACATTTTGGAACATTTGGCAAACATCAGAAATTTTCTTTGATATTGGTTTTTATAACAGTTTGTTAAATCCTGTCACATATGTGAATGATTATGTTAMAGACATTAATAACATAACTACAAACGAATGCCGTAAAATAGAAGTGGATATATCAGAATACTAATAATCTATACCTATAGATGGTTGTGTTTTCTTAATACTGAATTTATTAATTGTAAATGTCGATATAGAACAGTAAAGAAAAGGTACCGAAGGAGGAAATTCTGCAATAAACATTATCAAGTAGGTATTGCGAGGTTAACACAAATGTGGCAAAATATATATAACTGTTGTATCCAGCAATTTAGTTGATGAATATTGAAGTTTCACTCATTCATTTATAAGGTTCCACCTAATTAACAATAGATCTTGAAGCAGGAGCGTGTTTACACACATTGCTTGTACTGTGTAATTCTACAAATTCCTTTGAGTGAGTCATTTAGAAATCAAAATAGTACTTCTGAATAAAAACAAGGATTTGTGTGACATGTTGTTTTCCGGGCTGGTTCCCACGTTGGTTATTAGACCTTGACGTTTCGACACTCATGTCGGTGTCTTCCTCAGAAGTAGCTCTGAAACTGAGGAAGACACCGAAAAGAGTGTCGAAACGTCAAGGTCTAATAACCAACGTGGGAACCAGCCCGGAAAATAACATGTCATCGACAACAACCACGGAAGCCTTCAAACCAAAAGATTTGTGTGTATTTTATCTGCACAATTCTTTATTCCAGTAGTTACAAAATGTTTAGAGAAACTACCTGCTTAATAATAACTATTCCTTATTTATATACTGCTTAATCATACCCTTCATATCTATATAAATGTGTAGTTTATTATTACTGTACCATAAATCTTTAGATGTAAATGCATAAAACTGCCAACTTCTAAGGATTTATTTTTAAAAGAATACCAGGGACGAACATAACGAGAACGAGAACATAAGGTTCTCGATACAAAATCTCGATCTCGTCTCGAAAATTCGAGAAAATCTCGATTTCGAATTTCGAGACGAGACCGAGAAAATTTTCGTCTCTGCAGCAACACTACATTTGATACGTTTATATATCGATGGTTTCCATTCGCTCCGTGAAAGCAATAAAAGTAATATAAACGAAATTCTGATTAATTTTGGATTGCATTTAAACAATATCAATACGTGCCTCCAAGCGCTTCAAATCCTTAACCGGAAATACGTCCATTTTAATTTGAGTCCAGCTTTTGTAAAAATGGACGCAAATGTTTGAAATCAGGTAATTTTGGTACACATCAAATAAAATTATTTCAGTTTTCAGTGACGTGACCGAGAATAACTGCCATAGTAGATAACAGAAATTAAATCGGAACTTCGAGTTCGAGTTAATCGCCGGTTTTTCACTACATGCTATACCATTCCAAACATACTATTAATAATTGGCACCATAAATATATGTCTAAACAATTAAAATCTTTATCTAAAAGATTATAGTGCTGAAGAAATCAGCCTATGAATTAAAGGCAGGGCATAGATGTGAAAGCAAAAAAGTTTAACGCTCTTACACTATCTCTTTTCTGTAATAAATATGAATGGGAATACCTTATACGCTAAGCTAGACAACTAAATGAATAAGCATGAATCGCAAGAACTAGGTATGACATCTTGAATGGTAGATGTGAAAATGAATATTGGATGGTCATTGTAATAAGAAAGAAAGAAAGTGAGGTGCCGCAGAGTGCTCAATTAAAGCAATCACAAAAAAACGTCAATTGAGTATTTCTACCAGTCCCAGCAATACTATCTTAGGATATACGTTTATTAAATAAATTGCAACACGGACTAATCAATTTTCACCTAATAAATAATCTTTATCTTCAGCCTCTTTTATAAACTTTTCAACATTTTTTTTGTCAATATCTGTAATTTTTTCACATTATATCCGGTGTAAATTCTCTTAACTAAACTAGTAACATAGTGTTTCCCGTAATACGAGTACAACATTTTTGCTAACAGTTAAAATGGACAAGCGCTTTTGTTTTATATTTGTGCCACATTCATTGCTTTAGTAGAGCACTCTGTGGCACCTCACTTTCTTTCTTTCTTATTACAATGACCTTTCAATATTGATTTTCACTATTACCATTCAAGATGTCATACCTAGTTCTTGCGATTCATGCTTATGCATTCAGTTGTCTAACTTAGCGTACAAGGTATTGCCATTCATGTTTATTACAGAGAAGAGATAACGTAAGAACGTTAAACATTTTTTGCTTTAATATCCATGGCCTGCCTTTAATTCATGATTTCTTCAGTGCTGTAGACGTACGCTAAAATATTTACACATTTATAAAGTTACTAGCTTATGTTTTTAGGCCACATGTGTTGTTAATAAATGTGATATTAAATTTGGCGACAATTCTAATATTATATATAGAGTATCCATTTAAATTAGCAAAGCTGGAACTGGAAGTGTGCATTATAGTTCATCATTTCAAATCTTGCTACAAAAAATATCATTCAATTTATGTACGTCTCTAGAAGACTATGCTAACTGCCGAAATTGATGAATAAATATGTAAAAAACAAGAGAAAGTGTTGGTATCTTATTTTGACTAATTTCACTTTGTGTATTTTTATGTTGGCAACACATTTTTTCAATGCGTACTCTGATGAATATAAAAAACAGAAAATAGTTGACAGTTAATATTTTGTAAATTATTATTTTGAAATTAACACCACTTTTAAATGTTTAATGTAACCAGTTTTGTTAATAAAATAAATAACTGCGAACATCAGAAAGTTTAATTGTGTATACTTGAGACGAACCAATCATAATTTTCAAGTTTTTAACAACAATCTTCTCACTAGTCAGTTGGTTTTATAATTAACCGAAAGTGTTAGAGTTTGAAATGGATTGACAGTTGTTTTTAACATGAGCGGTTTGTAAGACAAATGCACAGGTGAGAACAGGCATCTGTGATTATATTGAATATGAAGTCATAGTAAGATAATATTTTTTCGTAAAGATCGCTGTCACTTTAAAACACTGACAAAAAGTTATTAGTCTGACGTTTCGATTACGCCTGTAATCTTTATAAAGACGTGAACCTCAAAATTCGTCTGACACAAATTCAAACAAAAATTTGAAAGCAAATAAACAAATCACTAAGGAAGCGAGAAGTCATATAAACAACGTGCTAACCTGCTAACCTGATAAAATATGAACCTAACGACAAAAAAGGAACTACCTATCTACTAGAAATACACGAACTACTTTAAAAATGACTAGAAAATAGCCTACAAATTTGTATGAATACTAATAATTTTAATAGGGATTGTGGAAATTATGAGTTAGGTGACATTTGGAAGGCTATTTTGTAATTATCTTTTATCAATTAGTTCGTGTATATCTAGTAGATAGGTAGTCACTTTTTTGTTGTAAGGTTCATATTTTATCAGGTTGGCACGTTGTTTCTATGACGTCTCGCCTCCTTGGTGATTTGTTTATTTACTTTCAATATTTTGTTTGAACTTTTGTGGTTCTCGAGAAAATATCTTACATTATGGACGCTGAAAGCATTCACTCTCGTATATGAATTCATAGTGTTCACCTTCAAATTTACTTCAAATAGGTACAGCACCAACGAATTATTAGCAATTCGTTGTGTCCTTTTGTATAATGTAACTGCAATTTGTGATGGGAACCGTTTCCTGGCATACAGATACCATACGTCAGAATAGTAACAAAAAGTGATAGCAAACAAAAGTCAAATGATACGTTTTTTTATCTTTCATCTGAGCGACACACATTTAACACATCTCTTTCAGGAAGAAAATTAATCCCGTTAATCCCATCACCAAATGATTGATTCACTCGTCTGATATATTTCTTTCATGATTAACAAATTAGGCAATCCGACTTTGTAGATTGGTGCGTACAGTTAGCTAATTATTGACTTTGAGGACTTCCACGCATTGTATGGGATATACGGTAAAAGCTGTGCGCACCCAGATAACAAACCGACTGAAATCGAAGCGCATTACCTTTGAAATAATTTTTGAACGGTTAAGCTCGTGATCTGCATCTTAATTAACGCGATAAACTGTAAATTATGCAGTGGAATGTAATGTATTGGCTCGAATAAAGATATTGCTCGCTTTCCTACGTTGGGTATTAACGGTAAACGCCTATTACGCATCCGATACACGCATTAGGCAGATGGATTATTGTTTTTGCTCGATTTAAGCGCTTTTTGTTCCCGGTAGACGGTGTGTTCCACATTTTCTGATCTTATTAATTAATTCGTGCGTACATGATTTCTTAGCGTGTTCATTAGATAATTAAGCATGTGCAATATAGGTGGGTGTCGATGAAGTGGAAAACGTCTTTAACGTACGACGTATATGATTACATGTGGTTAGCGTCTTGTAAAATACGGTTATACACGGACTGACACTAACGAGTGGATAGAAACAAGTCAAGCAGTAGTCATGAATTGCGTATTTGCCATTCCGTGACTTAATGTAATTACCCACATCATTGATGCCAAGCCATCCCTGGCGAAGCTAAAGTTTAATAAACATTGCCACGCTGCATAAAATAGGCGGTTGTGGTTTCTTCCTTTTTTGGTCGACATCTGATTAGATTAGAACAACTCAATCAGGTTCTTTAGCGAATAATTTACTCGTAGTTAAGACATATGTTTTACTGGATACAATAAAGATTTCTTAAATGTTAAAGTGAAAAAGTTAGCAAGGGTACATATTTTTACTGAAGAATGTAATCAAAGTGCGTATCAAAAAGCATTTCTCTAAATTAAGATAATATTTTGTCGGATAGATCGCTTTCTCTTGAAAACACTGACAAAAAATTAATAGTCTGACGTTTCGATTACACCTGTAATCTTTGTCAAAGACGAAAAACCTCAAAATTTGCCTGACACAAATTCAAAAAAAATTTTGTTTGAACTCGTGTCAGGCAAATTTTGAGGTTCTTCGTCTTTGACAAAGATTACAGGTGTAATCGAAACGTCAGACTATTAATTTTTTGTCAGTGTTTTCAAGAGGCAGCGATCTATCCGACAAAATATTATCTTAATTTATGGACGCTGAAAGCATTCACCCTCGTATTTCTCTAAATATTATTTTCTTTTTCACAATGACGTGTTTATCTATAGATATGGACATTTGCGTAATTGGGTATTATCATTTTTTTTGAAAATTACGTAAAAAGAATCTTGAAGTGCATATATATCGTACGCCATGTTAAAAACGTTAAAAAAAATTGTAGGTAGAGAATTTCAGGTCTGAAATTCGAATCTTAGGAGTCACCGCCAAAACGCTTCTATCCAAGGTTATTCAACTCGTGACGTCAAGTGCCATGTAAACATTACCTAGGAGCGTGCTGTTTAATGGTCTAGTATCATTTTTGTATTGGAAAAGTTTTTGTGTGGTGTTTATTGAAAGGACGGTGTAAGAGGTCGTACCAAAAAGTAATTTCTATTATGTATGGAAAACAAAACAAGTGTTGTTTTGTACATGGTTATAAAAGTACTTCAGTCAGTACAGCTAACAAAGTTTTTGTAACAGTTCCTCGAGATTATCAACGTTTGAAAAAGTTGTTTAAGGTGCCCCTAGACGTGATATGCCGATATCGCAAAGTTTGTTTTTTTTTCTTGTGAAGATCATCTTAATTCTTACTGTAAGTTTTATTATTCATTTTCGGGTTATAAGTGTTCAGTTTCGATTTTGTTATAGCTTGAAGAGGATATGAAAAATTATATACGTTTTATGTTGATAGAGGGAAATGTTATAATAAAGAACGACGTTGTTTCCCATATTTTCGACTGTTAGCCAGACCGGAAACGAGCCGCAAGAGCCCCGAAAATAAATGGCAATTTATATTTATTCTGACTTCTAAAATAAATGTCAAGTTTAGGGTACGTTTTTGATTCTTACATTTTTATCTGTACAAATAGTATGTTTCCAACAACCCACTGTGATCAAATTATCAATGCTACGTTAATTTGATAAAAAGTTCACTTATGCTGTTGCTTTTGCTTTTACGTTCCTCATCTCTGCCGCATTGAACCGTTCGCCGCTGTACACAAATTCCATAACAATGAAAATGCCTTCAGAAGTCATAATTCAAAAGCATTTCACTTTTTCTTGGCGTATTTTAATTCGCTTGTCACAAAATGAACGCAAACAACAAACTGATAAATTGACGGGCTAAGGCTGACGCGTGACGCGTTGACCCCAGTTGTAAACAAGCGGCCATTTACAAGACACCTGACGTCACGGCCAATATGTTCGCGTTTTGGCGGTCCCTTTAAATATTCACATTTTTAATATTAAAAATACACCTTACGATCCACTTCTTTGAATCTATAAGATGTCACAGCTGTTTTGTGGATTAGATGCTACCTATTAATATCTAATTCAATAAAATATAAATACATGGCAAATACCCAATTATGGACACTACATGCTTTGATAATCAAAAACAAGAGTTTGCGGATTCACAGCGACATCTTCATTACACGTACATGATGCCGATCTGAGCGATAACTGTAAGCTCGTAATATAACTGGTTTGCTTCTCGGCTGTGTGTGCATGGTAAATTGAGACGGCTTGCCGCATTCCCTAACACAATCATTAAGAAAGGTAAGTTGTTAATTTAAGCCTTTACATTTGGTTTTTTTCTGAAATCTGAGTGCYCCTAAACTTTTACTGCAGAAAAATGTCACAGACTGTTGCTTAGTATTCAATAGTAAGAACAAGGCTTAGGAAGAAAGTTAGATTATGTGTCCAATACTAGCTCATTGGTTAAAATCACCAGTTTTGAACAATGTCCAAATCAGTGTATTCGCTGTTTCATATATCAAAGGAAGGAGAAGAAGGAGGTATCACTTAKTGGGTAGTAGMCGTAGCTAAAGCGGGATTTCCAACAACAAAACTGCTTTGCTGGATTACTACACTATCGCAGCTTCCTACAAGTGAGGAATCAATGTGTTCGATCGATCTTGAACAAGTTCTACCTCTACCCTCTTCAACACACGGCCAGATGTTTAATTTCCTACAACTTTCATGTTACAATCTTTGCGTCTATGTTGGTGATAACAAGGGCCTCATCTTTTTGTGGCATGAGGGTATGAGTGGTCGAGGTGGGAATGAAATTGTGTCATGCCTCTCTAAAGCAATCCCGAATGTATGAAAACCGAAAACTTGCAATCTGGTCTAATAACTGCAGTGAGCTGAACAAGAATAAAATGACGATATTTTTTGACGATTACGGAGAGGTACGACGAGATAAACTATAAATTTTTAGTTTCTGCCTGTCGTGTGACAGACATTGCTCAAATCGAAAATCGTAAAAGGGTAGTAAAGTTGCTCAGAATTTGGTTAAACTTATAATGAATGCAATACTTTTGAAGTTACTATGTTACAACACGATGACTTCCTTGATTAAAAGGAAAAAACAACAGAATTATATGCATCAACACAACAAAACTAAATATTTCGAAATGCAGTTGGATTAAAGTTGAAAAAGCTAAACCCGGAGTTATCATCAGGTCAAGAACAATGTTTAATGAACTTGAAGCATGGAACACCTTCAAAGTACTTAAGAAAGGTGTTACGTTAAATACAATCAAAGACATGGATTTACCATCAATACCCTGTCAAAACAACTTGTCTGTTAAAAAGAAAACAGATCTGCAACAGATGATGCCGTATTTAAAAGGAGAAAATAGAGCGTTCTTTGAAAGATTGATTAATTAATACAGTATCTAATAAGATTGTCAAAAAAGCTGTTTTCATTAGCATACTTATGATGAAGATATGGCACTTAGTACGCACTACATTTGTTCGAAAACATATTTATGTATTTGTATACAAAAGTAAAATATCCTGTGTAAGTCAAAGCGTAACTAGTTTTGGTTGATCAACTATTTTCCTAATTCTGTACGAAGTTCGTCGACAATCTTTTGTTTCCTTGCTTATATTTTAGACTTTCTATCTCTTGTTACCAAGTTTTTAATTGAATCAGGTATCAAACATGTAAATGGAATTCAAAGAATCTGGTGGTCCATGAATGCAAAATTGTGATTCCAAAATGATGAAGTTTTGAGTTTACACATTTTTTTGTTAATATTGGTTTTGCTTTACAGATATAAAAACTCATAGTTAAATTGATTGGCAGATTTGTCCGTTTACCAGTGCACTGACGTCGATGGTAATTTTTTATTTATAAACAAAGAAACTTAATTTGGCAATTTAGGCTTGCCTTACGTCTTGTTTCTTAGTAAACTTAGCGGTTTCTTTGGCAAAGATACATTTTATTGTTCTGCAAAACTTGTGAACGATTCAACATTATATTTTTCACAAAATCTTTGTATCGTCTCCTTTGTTTCGTAACTGTAGGTAAGGGAAATAATAAATACTGAAAAATCGCCTACGTCACGACGGCTTAATGGTCTATAATAATTACATTGGTATGAATTGCCATCTAGACCCCATTTACGTATGAGTAGCAGTTTTGTAATAGCGAACGAATTTAAAACTTACAGTTAGCATAGATAACTTGCTGTCAAATGTAAAACAACTGCAGTTCTAAATTCAACCTGATGATCCTTTATTTTAAATGATTCTTCATTAGAACATCAATCACGCCTTATTCATAATAGGCTATTCTATGAAGGATGTTAGGTCATTAAGTCAAATATTTTGACTTGCTTGATTTACTATTGATAATCAAAGCCAGTGCCTCTTTAGATAGCATATTATGTGTTAACTTTCGTTTTTCTGATTGCACTGATTTATATTCTTTTGTGTACTTTTTAGCACTTTTGAGAAAATATAAATTTGCAGCATCTTGAATGATGATTGCTAATACTCGCTTTTCACTTTTCCTTGAACTAAGTTACGTAGCAAAAAAGTTCTTCAATAGTAGAAGACTGTACGGGATTTTTAACTTTCTTTTGTTAACGCCATAATCTTTATATGATTTTTAGATTAAATTAAATTTACTTGTAGTGAAAGCTGTAACACCTGCATATTTCTGCATTTTAAAATATACGCCATAATATTCTTAGCTGTACTTCAGAAAACAATAATTTCAGCATATAAGATTATGTATCAATTAAAATTTCAAAGGAAATATTTTATAAAGAGTTAAGTTATATACCAAATACTTTAAATTATGACGTGAGTCCGATAAATTAGAAACTTGCTTTGACACCCCGTCAATTTTGGTTGATGTAATGAGACGTTTGTGTTCAAATATTTTCTAAAACATACATCATATTTTTAAATAATATCACTTTTAGAAAATTAAACAGCTTGTTTTCTTAATTAATTCACGCTATAATCTCAATCCAGCCTACCAAGCTTTGGCGTCGCTCATGGAGTTTCTGCGCTCTTTGTTGGTTTCCCTGGGTTTTCGTATTTGTTTGAACATTAATACATGTTTAGGTCAATATTGCAATTATCAAGGCACTTGCACTTAACCAGAAGTAATCTAAAATAATAAAATAATCAAAATATCTTATCTTACTTGGAGACCTGTCGGGAAATATGACTGAAATGTTAATATTACAAAATATAAACCTGAAATACAGTGCCTGTCTAAAATCTCCCATCCCCTTATCTTTTGAACGCATTACGTTAGAGGGTTCGGATAAAATTCGTGTTGATGGAAATAACCTCGCAAAGGAGATATGCTATGCTCAAAATCTAAAATGGCGTCATGGTCTCTACAAAGTCAATAGTTTTTCAAGTTGTAATAACATCTCGAAGAAAAACAAAAACTCAGACAGTTCCTCAGAAATTGAATGACTGAACGTTCAAGGTGAAACGATTTAGAAATAGTTGAAAATGTAATTAATCACAGAACAATTAGAAAACCAACGTGACGTTGAAGAAAATTCAATATGGGACGAATATCAATTGTTTTACAGACACGATGGATAATTTTCTCAGAATAGCTCTGGTTTGGACTATTACGTTGCTATGAATCTCCGAAACCAAATAAGAACAGACAACTGTTATTGTAAGAGTTAATTTTATTTCTTTACTAATGGAAAAACCTATAGTCCTATAGCCTTTCGCAAGGTTTATCATTAAAAAATTGAGCCAGGTTAATTACGAGAAGAAATAAGTTTCTGCAATTCGTCACAAAAATTTTGCTGAAGCAAAACAAACATTTTTGCTGCGATAATTTATAATTTCAATTAGAACGTAATCCCAGTTGAAGTACGAGGCAAATTCAGTTTTTAATGTGAACAAAAAACAACGTTCTGAAGACAAAATTGTCCTCTTCCTTGAGAACTCACACAGTTTGCGTCAAACTAATGTGGCATTCGTGTTACCGGCCATCTCAATTAAGGGCTATAAAAAGATCCAATAAAGTTGAATTCTGCTACAGTATCATTACGACAATAACGCAGGGTAAGTGATTTTGAACACGCTCTTCCCGTCTTTAGACTATAAGCAAGTATGTATGTTTAGATAACCATTGGGTGTAAAGGTACGCAGTATGTGTCGCACTCGTTTACTGTCTTTTTCAGTATTTTCTTCTACTTAGTCCTATCCGTTGCTATCAATCTAGCTTCGTACCAGGTGATGTTTCTCTTCTTCAACGTCTCGGCTATTGTCATGTTCCATGGCTTCTGCGGTCTTCCTCTTCTTTTCTTCCTTGTACTTTTTCCTTCTATACTAGTTTTGCTAGCATTTCCAGATTCATTCTCACCAGGTGCTCGAACCATTTTAGCTTATTGTCTTCCTTAGTGTGTTTAATCAACTCTATTTCCAGTTCTCCTCTGATTATGTTGTTTCTTATTCTGTCCATTCCCCTTTAACACATCTTAAGTATTTCATGTCTGTTGCTTGCAGTCTGCTTAAAAGTCTGTCACGTAACACCTCACTTTCACTATCGTATGTTGATATTGGTCTATAAATGGTCTTGTATACCATCATTTCTCTCCTTACTTATTTCCTTTTTACTTATTAACGTCCTATATAGTGAGTGGTATACCTTTATTGCACTAGTGATCATTTCATTTATTTCTTCATCCATACTTCCATTGCTTTGTGTTGTAACTCCTAGATGCTTAAAACTTTTAACCTGTTCTACTTGTTTCCCATTTATTGTTATGTATATCCTTTTGTCCTTCCTTCCTATGACCATTGTTTTGGTCTTGCTTGTATTTATTAAAATTGTACGTTTTGTTAGTTCTTTCTCCCACAACCATATAGTTTGTTGTAACTTTTGTTCGTTTTCTGCACAGATCAACAGGTCATCTGCAAATGCGCATTCTGCTAGTTTTACCACCTTTAATCATATACAGGGTTTCTATAAATGATTCGTGCATCCAGGGCGCGTATGAAAATTATCAATTAAATCAATTTGCCGCCTCAGAAAAGTGACGTATACTTGGCATCTGTCGATTTTTGAATTATTTGATATATTTTAATATGAGAAAACGCCTGATAGTGTGTATTGTCAACATATTCTGTAGTGTTTTGTGGGATAATTAACTTCAGCGTTGCAGAAAGCTCACATTTCCGAGCTGTGAGGTGACATTGATCTGCAACCTTCAACTACTATCGCCGTGCATATTGTAACTTAGCAGCAGTTACAAAAAGGCGGTACAAAGAATTCAGAAATCAACGCCGCCCGCGTTGCATGAATCATTTATAGAAACCCTGTATGAATGCACCCAATTTTGTCTGAAATCGTACTGTTTACATTAATTACTAAGTAAAACTACTTATTATTTCTTTCTAGTCTGCTAGTTTGGCAATATAAACTTCGATTTTAAATATCTTCTCGCTTTTAGAATATTTATTAGATATAAATTGTCGTTTTAATGGAACATACAACAAGTGTTATGAAATTAACTATGTTTTCGAAAAAATATGGTGGATAACCGAGAAGAAAAAGTTATCAAAAACAGTTATCAAATTTCGATAAATTAATTTCGTACTGTAGTGTATTGTATTTGTATGTGCCGCATGCTTGTATGAAGGGGGTAAGAAAAAAGTGTACTTGCCCTTGCTACTCACAGTACTGAACTTTCTGTTTAAGGGAATTGACACGCTGTACCATAAGAAAATAAAGTTAAGTTTACTGAAGTGGTGGTGTTTATTAATTGCGCATTTATCGAACATAATGTGTCCCTTTTTCGTTGTAATTGTGGGGTATCTCCGTATCTAATAATGCTAGAGGGTTGCGGTTTCGGCATTACTGCCTTATTTTTTTTTGATGTGATTTGCCATTTTTATATTGTCTTTTGTTTTAAATCKATAGCCAAGTTTTGAATCCCCCTCACATTTTTTCAGCTCTCCACATTTCGCTTGAATGTGTATATTAAGAAAGACCGTTAGACATTTTTGTTTTGAATTGAGTGGCGTTTTTAGAGTGTCACATTTTGGAGATATAACTCAAACATGAATTTTTTAATAGAAACCACAGTTGGCTTTTCCACAGTCAAAAAGATTTAGTAATTAAGAAAAATACACTGTTGGGTTTATTTTTAATAATTCTGGTATATTTCAATTTTTTTTTGTAATTTTACTAGATTTTATATTTACATCCAAGAGGCTATGGAATGAGAAAACAGGGTATAATTTATATTATTCAGTAAAAATTAAAATCCATTAAAAAGCAAATATGCCTATTTGGATTTATACGTAAGACTCCTAACGTTACTTATACAGTTTATTTGCCAGTAATCAAGGATGTCATATAACTAACATGCACTGTTTAGCGTCACAATATTTAATTTATTTTGACGAAAAACGACAAATGTCATAAATTTACTACATAAATTGGAGCAATACCAAAATTAGTGAAAATAACCTAACAATATATATATTTTCTTATTTAGAAAAAATAGTTTTTTTCAGCCATAGCAAAAACAATTATGGTTTCCATGTAAAGAAACGCAAGTTTGTATTATATCTCAAAAATGTCACCCCCTAAAATAATCTGAGTATGCCAGTGATTTCAAAATAAAAATATCTATAAAAAAGTTTAAACAGTCATTATTTAAAAAAACGAAGAATATGTACAAAATTACTTCTTTACTTTAACTACAATTCAGTGCCTATTAAAAATCATCAGAATCTCATACTTTGCAGCGACGCTTTTTGCCAGCACACAACATATATTTTATTCCGTGGACTACATTGGCGTTATTGTTTCATTTCGTAAAAATAAATTCTTAAGCTCAGCGATGCATAGCTGGCAACAATGGCCTACACTTCAATAAATCTAGACACTCTCCTTAACAAACAGAAGCCCTCGGCGAAAACGGAAGTGAGATTTATTGGTTCTCACGTAAGAAATTATTTGCAGTTGAAAACAATAAGGTGAATACTTCATAACAATCGCCGCGGCCGCAAGCGATACTTCCCCATTGTTACGTAACCATCGCTCAGAATGTCAGAGTCAAGTTCACTCGCCAGTGCGCCAGTCAGTGGCGTATCTGAATTGGAAAGTTGAGGAGTACCTCATCACTCATCCTTGCCAAATAAAACTTGATATTGCTCAGTATAAAATGGAAATAAATTTATCAAATTTGAAATAATAGTGGCTTAGACTTCATATCACCTTAAAAATAAATTCGCATACATTTTCATTGTTAAAATAATTTCGCGTCGATGTTTTATCGTAGTAAACCTTTAAATCTCTTTTTATATGAAATTATGGTTAAAGTTTAGACAACATTACGCTGATATAGCATATTCACACTTAAAATTTCACAAAAAAACGTTTTATTCGTTTGAAAGTGTATATCATCTGCTGTTGTCACCTAATTATTATTTTTATATCAAGAAGTAACATATTTTTGCAACGGCCCTTAGAAATTACTTAGTTTCAGCATTTTGAATGAAAATTTTGTCTTTCGTACAGGTATATCGAGCACATAAGGGATCCTCTCGAAAAATGCTAAGCTGAATCTGTAGAAAGTGCACTTGAATTCTACCTGTAATCGTAAATTATTATTGAGACGTGTTTCTCGCGTTATGTTTCTGCCATCCTGTCCTGATGATGCCCCTTCCAAATGCGGGCGAAACGTCGGCCTTATTCTAAAGTCAGGCGCGGTCTAACCCAAAAAGACTAAGATTTCAAACTTTTATATCTTAATATGACCCATTCAAATTGTTTTGTTGTTTTCCTAAATATTCACTGGTGGAATGAAAATTTTATTACTTTTACTACTTTTGTTTTTTTTAATGTTTCGGTTTATTGTCTTTTTTTGAGGTTGTTCTCTTTTCTACTTGTAGCTCTGTCATGATCGTGATAAACTGTCTTTTTAATTCGTCCATTTATGTTTCTTCTATTTGCAGGCTTGGCGCACAATTCATAGTCTTTAATAGCTTGAATAGTTGGTATTTTTTTCATTTCTATTTAGAAATTTAATGCGGTACTGATAATATGTTTGACACTAGTTTAGTTAATACTATTTGTATGAAAATGTTTTGTTGGTTGGTTGTGGGTTTGTTACGAATATATTTTTTACCTTTTTCTCTATATGGCTAATTCTTCACATGATCATATGGTAATTCTGATTTCAAGGTTTTTGGCTTATAACTAACAGAAAGCTGCCAATACTGCCTTCATTTGGAAAAATAAACTCGAATATACCTAAACAAAAAAAAACAGATCCATAAAGTATCACATTGAATCCTTGTTATTTATGAAATTAAAGTTATACAGACAACAGAGTGATTCATAATAAAATTATAGTAACAAAAATTTGAAAATTACAGACTGAAACCAGTTTGTAGTAATTGATGTTAAATTTAATTCAGTTGCATCCTCATCGGGAGCGCCACAAGGCTACCGCTTAGGTTCTGTATTGTTTTTATTGCTCCTAACTGGTGTAGCTAATAGACTGAAATATTGTCAAATATAGTAATATAGTTATAATCATTAATATATTACTTCCACATCCAACGGATGGGAAGTATTGTATCGCGAAAAAAATTTTTATTTGCTCATTCGCTTCAAAAAACAAAATTTGAGCAAAAACAAATTTCTTGTCTGTGTGTCTGTGGTAATGTTTGTGGACACGATAACTTTCGAAAGACTTAATATATGAACTTGAAATTTGGCAAACGTATAAATCTCAACTACCCAAAGCGACCTATTGTTTGTAAAGTATGTAGGATATCGGGAAGGAGGCGAATTTGGGGGGTAACTACCCTTTTGCAAATATTTATTTTTAATTTTTTTTTCGTTTTAGTATGTGATTAGTATTATAACTGCGAGTATTATTCGTTCTTATAAATTTTCGGTGCAGCAAACTGTTTAGAAGATATTAGCAAAAAACCGTCACGGTTTTTCCTAAATATCTCCGAATATATTTAATATATTCAAAAAATGAAAATACCATCAGATATGAAATAAAATTTCTCACAAAAAGTGTCTTAGAAAATTTATCGAAAATTTTGACATTTTCGAAATAATTCCAAAAAACCTATTTTGGAACCTGCTCGTACGCTTTTTTTTAAATTTTTATATTTTATAGAAAATCAAATTTGTGATCAGAAAGCAATCTTGTAATTTTTTTGTTAAGCTGATAATTTTCGAGTTAGTTGGAAAAAAACGATTTTAAAAATTTATATATTTTTGCTAATATCACGAGGACTTGACGAGGACTGTTTGTTTTAAAAAAATGTTTAGAGAGAAAAAATGCTCAAAACCTGATTACTAATCGTATAGTATAAGAAATAAAAAAATATATGTCATTTTAACAATTGGATGTGGAAGTATTGATTCAATTTGCAGCGGTTTTAAAATATTAATGGCACTGTGCAGTGATGTAAAATAGGCAATTTGGAATTAAATGTAATCTAAATGTAAAGCCTTTAGGTAGTTTTGATAAATTTTTTTAAGATTACATGTTTGACAAGTTTCGTGACGTAATATTGATAACCATTCAACATTGCGCCCATGTTAATCAAATTATATAAGTTAACAAGTTCCTGGGATTTGAAATTCTGTATTAGAAAAAGACACTTTCCCGCAACTTCAAAACCGAGAGTTCCTTCTATTTCGAGACCACTTTCAATTTCCTAAATGAAACTTTAAGTAATTTTATTCATTTCGGTTGCCACGTAACTGTCGAAATGGACAGCAGATTTGGCCCACTGATTGCAAACGACGGTCACGTTCTCTTGACCGTCTGAAAACGTCACTTGCGTATGTGACGCGGTTTCGTATGAGCGTGCGAGCACCGGGTACAACAACCTCGCCGGAGGCGGTCACGGTCTTTCCCAGCTCATCATTTCTCTCATTTCACTAGCACACCGGTGCAAATGGACAGCTCCCGAGACAGTGCCGTGAATTTGAATGTGCTAATAAAACAAGAAAAAAGCTTTCCGTGTAGCTGAAATCACTGCAGATTTAAATTCTCACCTCACATGTACAGGGTGTTCCAAAAGGGATGGTCCAAACTGAAGCAGCTGGTAAAGTAGCTCACATCCAATCCAAATAACCGCATAATATGTCAGTATCCAATTATTTACGGGTTAAAAGTATTTTTATAGATTTTCGGAAAATCATTTTCTTGACGTACTGAAACAAGTATGCCACGAAAACTCAAGATAAGCTTTATGATTTATTTTATGATTAAAACCACAGCTTATTCAACTATAACAAGTTTAGGCCCAAGTTTCTTCTTCTTCTTCTTCTTCTTCTTCTTCTTCTTCTTCTTCTTCTTTTTCTTCACTATCCGTGTTACAAAAGTTTGCCTGTATTTCCTTATATTCTTTGGTAGTAGCTCATCGTTCATTCTATTTAGGTGTTCTATCCATTTTGTTTTATTTTCTTTCAACTTATCTTCTAGATTATATATCTGTAGTTCATATCTACAGCCTTTAACTTATCTCAGAAATTTCATTCTGGAGTTTAAAACCAATGCAACACCAGATAGGGAAAATTTGGTTTAAATTGTACCAAAAAATGTAGGCAGAATATATGAAATAAGACCAAATATTTATGAAGAAAGGAGTGAAAAAAAAAGATTTTGATAGCTGTTGCAGTTTAGCACTTGTTCCTTTGTTGATTAATCACTGCGTAATAGTATCCCTTCATTTTTGCTTCCTAAACTACATATTTTGATATTTTGATAAAGAAGACCACACCACACACTGAAATTACAGTTATATATTTTTTATTGGCAATATACTTATTGCCTCACTTTATTGGCGTTATATTTTGAGATCCTTGTATTCTTGACAAAATCCAGTTTTTAATTTTAGCCTAGATATTAATGTCAATGGCGCGTTTTAGAAAAATATAGCTCATCATGTATAATACATAGCAGAACATCCATGTCAAATAACATGAAGGACAAGCAAAAGTCTTTATACAAAATACAAATTATTTTGTTACCAACCGCCAAACACGTGCCTAGAATATAAGGTGACATCAAGTCGCTTGTGATTTGCTGACGGACGAAGATGGAGCAAGTAAGGGATGTGGTTTATTGCTTACAATACAGTTCGATAAGTTTTTACATATTGAACCGTCGAAGACAAACTGTACTCTACGCTGTTTTTCCGTAGAAAAAAGGCTTCGGAGTGTCTTTGCCGTGTGAACTTGCCTCTAAAGTGAAGAAATATTTAAGAAAAGATTCCTGCTGCCCTGTATCAAAGCAAGTTCAGGAGTGCTACTCCTAATTTTTTTATGATCATATTTACGATCACAAACTCGGAAACTGAAAAATTCTGTAATCAAATAGCTTTAGACAAACCATAAATTTGAAAATGCTCAGATATTACATTATTTATTTATTTATTTATTTATTTATTTGGATACATCACCAAACAGCCGAAGCCAATTACAGGTGAGGGAAATAACAATAATAATAAGATATTACACATAAGGAGGGCATACACAATTCTCGATTTCACGAACACTACAGGAGAAAATGTCAAGTAAATCACAGACAGAATTATAGTTACTGCACATAACGTACACAGGAGAAAACTTAAGTAAATTTGTATGAGCGTAAGGTAAATAAAAACAATCGATATTACGACTAGCTGGTCGCGGAACTCTGAAGTGCAATTGCACAAGTAAGGATGTACAATTCACCTGCCCAGATATTATTTTATATAGAAATATAATTGAATGAAGCTTTCTACGAGCAAATAAACTGTGCATTTCAAATTTTTTTAACAATAGATCGTTAGGGTAACCTACAGCTGGATAGACACCATCACAAGTAAAAGACAAGAATTTAAGAAAACGTCTTTGTACACTTTCTAAATTATCGATGTAGGTGCCATATCCTGGAGCCCATACGACGGAGCAATACTCTAATTTTGAGCGTACATACGCAAAATACAAAAGCTTCAGCGCAGCAACATCCGTAAATTTTTTTACATGTCTAATAATGAAGCCTAACATTCTATATGAGCGCGCAATACAGTCAGTTACATGGGGGACAAAACTCAAGTTCCTGTCAAAGATAACTCCAATATGGTATCGCGTCGGGATAGCTTGTTCTCGCCTATAATGTAGTCGAAAATAATTGGATTATGGACCCTGTAATATGAACATGCAAAACATTTTTGTATATTCAGCGGTAACTTATTGACCAGGCACCAATTTTCAATACTTTCGAGATCGTTTTGAAGATTATGTGCATCATTAAGGGACTGAAGAGAGGCAAACAGCTTTAAATCGTCGGCATACAGTAAACTATGACATTTCAGTCCTATCGAAATATCATTGACATATATGATGAAAAGCAAAGGTCCCAAAACGGAGCCCTGAGGGACACCTGAGGTAACATAGAAAGCAGGAGACACATGTCCGCGGTACCCGACGTACTGCCGCCGACCCACTAAGTAGGACGAGAAAAACTGCAAAAGTGACGGAGACAATCCAGTTGTAGACAATTTACGTATGAGTATAGTATGATCGAGACGGTCAAAAGCACTCGAAAAATCCGTATAGATTGCATCGACCTGCATCCCACAATCAAGACGCTCAGATATGAAATTTGAAATACACGCTAAATTTGTAGAAGTCGATCTACCAGAAGTAAAACCATGTTGACAGTCTGACAGCAGCGGTCGTACGTGATATTCCAAGTGTCTATGCAACGCAATTTCGAAGACCTTAGCAAAATTTGACATAATTGCTATTGGGCGATAGTTTTCAACTAATGTCTTATCCCCTTTTTTAAAAACCGGACAAAGTCTTGTTACTTTCCATGTATTAGGAAAAGTATTAGTGTTCAAGCACAAATTAAATAAGATGCATAAAGGCACGACAAATGCAGTCGCACAATCACGAACGATAAACGAAGGAATACCATCTGGGCCTTTGGTAAACTTACACTTGAGTTTTTTTATTGCCAAAAGAACTTCATCTTGGGTAAGTGATGTCAAACTCAAAACGTTTGAGAAACGAGCATTGTCCGCAACATTATAACTTGTAGTATTTGAAAGGTCAGGGGTTGCAAACTTAGATTGAAAGTATGAGGCAAAGGAGTTAACAATTTGCTCTGGAGATGATAGATGTGACTCATTATAGAACAACTGATCGGGCATTGAAGATGTGCTGTGAAAGTTACTCATATAGGACCAGAATTTTTTTGGATAGGCCTTAATCTGATTTTGCATAAGCAAAATATAATTCTCATGTGAAGATGAAATATTTTTCTTTATCTGAGCTCTTAAGGCCTTAAAAGCATTATGAGTGTCAACACTACCAGACTGTTGATACTGTTTCCATAACAGCCGTTTATGTCTAAGATCACGTATAATATCTTTGCTAAACCAAGGAGGAAATTTGCTCTTTTGAGTGGCACGTGTTTTTGGAATACATTCATCAAATATATCATTAAGGACAATATAAAACTCTTGACAAGCTTGATCGGCATCAATATGTTGAAGAAGAAAGTCCCAGTTCCTATGTGCTATCCTATCATATAACAAATAATAGTTAGCTTTTTTAAAATTATAGCTATAAGTATTGTTTACTGGAAACACTCGCCCCAAGTCATTATTTTTAAGATCAATACATATATCTAGCGGGGGATGATGATCATCTAATGGCAACAAAACATCTGAAGAAAGCACAACACTACACAAACCGTTTGATAGCACCAGATCAAGAAGGCAATCATTACAATTGAGGTTTGTGTTAAATTGCTTAAAATTAAAATATTCACAAGTGTTATTTAACAGTGATACTTTACTGGTAATTGAATTAGCACTATACTCGGGAATATTAAAATCACCAGCAATATGGGTGTTATTACCATTCAAGTAGTCAAGTGTTTCCAAGTAATCAAACAGAAGAGTATAAACAGCTAAACTGAGAGCCGGAGGTATATAAATGACTAGAAGATATACAGAAACACTTCCAAACGTCAGTCTGACACCCGCTATATCAACTTGCGGCACAGTACCTCTCAGTGCGGAGAAGTCAAGTTCCACAGACCGAAAACTGTCGCTCACAGCCACAAGCACCCCGCCACCAGTTTTCTTGTTAACATCATGAAGATTGCGATCACATCTTATAACGTTATATGAGGGAGGAAATAGCTCAGAGTTGAGAACATTATCATTTATCCAAGTTTCACTCAGCAGTATAGCATCATACAAAGACGAGACGACGGCATCGTATAACTGTACTACCTTGGTGTTAATTCCACGGGCATTCTGATAGTAAACATGCAGTGTGAAAGTTCCGGGGGAATGCGATCTGCTCCCTGAATTTTGTATTACTGGCTGCTATAAGGCGTAGTTGATCCTCGATTTTAACAGCTCCAGAGCTCTGCTGTAGCTCTTACAATTTTTATCGAAGACAGTGTGATTATATTCAATGTTTGGTATTTTCAATACTTCTGCTGCATGTCTACAATTTGTGCATTCCACGGATGATGAACTGCATGCATTGCTCCTATGCTCTCCATTACATAATGGACACGTGTCATTTTTTTGCGAACATGCTGATGCCCTATGGCCGTAGCGCCAACATTTATAACAACGCAGGACATGGACGTATTCCTCTATCCTATAACTTCCCCATCCAACAAATATACGACCCCGTTCTACAAGTTCTTTGAAGTTAGTGACATCTACTTCCATAACAACATTGAAGTTTCTTTTATTACGAGGTATATACTTGTGATTAAATTTTAGAAAAGCCTGTGCACAATCACTTCTGCAATTCTGTCTCAAAACCTTGTCTGTAAATTCATCCATATTATCCACGGCATTATTAGGAACATTATAAACTATAATCTTTGGCGCAATACCTTTCGGCACGCTGATGTTATAATTATCCGCCAATTTAGCCTTAGCAACATTTTGCAGTTTTTCTAACGACGATTCATCATTGCATTGAATTGCAATACCACCTTGAGCAGTTGATTTTATTTTATGCACAGAGATAGCGATATCAGCAGGATTGAGTTTTTCTTCGAGCACCGTTTTTGTGAGACTGCTATTTTGGTCACTGTTTTTAGGCTTTATGACGAGAGGCTGCGGTTTGCGGCTTTGTACAACATCTGCCCAAGATTTCTTAACTTCTTTAGAAGATATGGATGACTCCGTAACAATGTTCAGCAGAACTTTTGTATTTTCAACGATCTGATTTACTGTTTGTTCAATACTTGCCACTGTAGATTTTAGCTTCAGCCTATCCTCAGCGACAGCTACACATGCATCACAAAACCACATCAAGTTCTTAGATTCACTTATAACTTTGCTAAATACATCTTTTAGCTGTACGCATTGAAGATGATATCTGTTTGAACACAATTTACACGTAATGGCCTTATTATTCACTATGAAATTGTCGGAACAGTGAACACACGTCTGTGCGTTCGCCATGCCATACGGACTATTCAATTATGGACAGACTACCTCTGTGGTTTAATGATTTGACTGCCTTTCGTTTGTAAAAATAGGAAAAGTAATCATTCAAAATATATTACATTCTTTTGGCTGTATTGCTGTAATCATTATGAAATTTCAAAAAATAAATTTGAGTTATGAAAGCTTTCTAAAAAAATCCCTACATTATTTTATAGAGTATAATTTTGAGTTGCGGCTAAAATATATCTATTTTATTACGCTGCAGGCATTTTTTTTTAATTTTTTTTCCTCCACAATAAAGGATATACAGACTTTGATCTTTGCCATGGTTATTGCAAGTGTAAAAAACTTGCAACTTCTCACGTGCTGTAAGCAAGTCAGATATCGCACAGTAAAAGAATGTAGCGCATATCCGCGTATGCCATTACCGCATTGCATTTCTTTGCATTTTGTCGGGCTAATGTTGCTTTAATTAAAATCGTACTTTAATGACGTCACACTCATCTGTCTTGAACGATCAGATAGTTCTCTGTTGGTGGCATAGCGTGCATCCTTCGCAAGGCCAAGGAAATCATTTGCATGCTTACACTTCACACAGCATTCTTTCACCATGAAATTACTTAACGAGCTTCTCAAACAATAAAGTGGGCATAAGGATGCTCTTCACTTGTTCTTGGCATTAAAAGGAAATAATGATTTTTAATTGATCCGAGTCTAAGAAGTTCTATACAGTTCTAATACAACTTCAAGTCATTCGAAGATGTTACTTATGGTACAACAGTTGTCTTGCCAGTCGTTATCGCGAAAGAATAATAACTCCATTCGTTGATCAACAACGGCATAAACAAATGGCGGAAAATACAAAATCAATTTAACTTCAGCTTCAAAACGTTTATATATTTTGTTCCCACGCAAGGGCATAACAAGATTACGTTAAAATATAATATTACGTGACTAGATATGCAACAAACAATAATTGTTGGTACTTACGTCCCAGGCACGTATGCTTTCTGAACTGAAGGAAACCATCTACACAACGGCATACTCCTTCTAAACAGCTGCTGTTGGCCACCTTTAACGAGCACTGTTCCGGAACCATACAGTCGTATCCCAGAAGAGTAGCTGCAAAGAAAATGAAATACAAATAATTGGTTAGGAACGCTATTTTATGTCCAAGCAATAACCAAATAAGTATTGCATATAATATAAAGTGCTAAAACGGATAAAAAGGGATCCACCTGACCAAAAAATCACTTTTAGAGTAGAGACAAAAACCTGTATAGGCGGGTATTTCTTGCCAATTATTAAAAATAAATAAAATGTAACATGTAACAAAACTCAGAAAGTTTAATGAGCCATTGTTCTTTCACGCTACAATCTAGAAGTAAATACAAATTACCAATTAATAAAAAGTAATAATTTTAAGCAAAACAAAATTGATGCATTTCGCAGCGGAATTTTCTATTGTTGGTATCAGTAACACTCCGAAGGAACATAAAAAAAAACTCCACCTCGTAACGTCGTATCTGACATGGGTCTTGCCAAATTGACACTTAGTCAGCTTCAGCATGGCAGGTTAAATTTCCCAAATTTTTTTATCCTTATTAAATTTCGGAAATCACTCAAAATATAAAAAAAATGTATAAAAACCTGTTTCATAAGGCTCTTTGTCACACGCATCCAACTCTTACAAAACGAGGCGAAGGCCCTTATAAAACTAGTTTTTTCATATACTATTGTCAATTAAAATGTTTTAATTATTGGCCGTCGTCATTAGCGTGGCAAAAAGGGATTCATATAACTCAATAGCTTCCTGATCTTTTCAAAATTTACACAGCTTTTTTGCTTTTCGTAGCTTCAAATTATGCCTAGGTAACTGATTAGAATAAGCTAAATCTTCAGGTATATGAATAAACTGAAACACAGGGGTAACAAACAAAGCGTATCCATTTTGAACTCAGAAAACGTGTATTTGGTTATTTCTAATAACCGTTGTAGCTTAAACTCTCGTGTAGTGTCACAGTTGTTTGTAATGACGGCTGGCACGTCACTTTCATATTGGTGGCCGCTGTAAATCTCTAATAGTCACGGCTGTACCTTGAAATGAATACAATGCTTAAAATAATAATACTAATAATAATAATAATAATAATAATAATAATCCGGAATCCGGAAATGGAGGGAGCTTTATGTGCGATCCAGGACCAAGTTGTCCCAACAAGATTTTACAAAAGGCATATTCTAAAGCAACCGGTTGAAACCACCACATGCCGACTGTGTGGCCACGAGGAGGAATCTGTCCAACATCTTATTTCAGCGTGTACTTACCTGGCACCCACTGTATACACAAGCCGCCATAATAACATGGGAAAAGTTGCCCACCAGTTCGTAGCACAGAATGCAGGTCTTGCTAACAAAGGCACACCAATACACAAGTACGAGCCAAAAAACATTTTAGAGAATTCCAACATTAAAATCTATTGGGATACTACCATTCACACAGACAGACAGGTTCTCCATAATAGACCCGATATGGTTATAATCAACAAAACAACAAAAAAATGCACAATAATTGACTTCGCTATCCCTCTTGACGACAACCTCAGCAGATCATATAAAACAAAAAAAGATAAGTACGTGCAACTTGCTGATGAGATCCAGGAAATGTGGAAGATGCAAAATGTTGAGATTAAGCCACTGATAATTTCTGCCAACGGTCTAGTCCACAAAAACACTCGACGACATTTAGAGGAACTTCAAGTCCAATCGAACGCCCTAACGTGGATGCAGAAAGCAGTCGTTCTTGGAACCACTGCGATCATCCGAAGAACGATCTCTAGGCGTTAACTTCAGTAGCCCTGAGAAATCCGGCTACTGAAAAACTCCACTCAACAGTGTGATAGTAAAATAATAATAATAATAATAATAATAATAATAATAATAATAATAATAATAATAATAATAATAATAATAATAATAATAATAATAATAATAATAATATATAATAACGATGATGATGATGATGATGATCATGATGATCTCTAAATCAACTAGGCCGTACTTTATTATATTTAATTTTGTTTGCAAGTTGTTGACGTTTCTGTTTATTAGATGAGGTCCCACGAACGTCTGTTTCTTAGCCTAGAGCAAACGATTCAAGCCGTTTGATGAACCTGTGTATACTTCCTGTACTATGTTGTGAAACTTTTGATGATGAACATTTTTAAGCCCTTCCAAGCGTCATATACATTTCAAAGTACATGGTCATTCAGTTGGGAAGTTGTTCTAATTAACAGCGGTAATCGAAAGTCATAGCGATCATTAAAAGTGATCATCATTAGCACTGATACTATTACTGACGCATATAATTAAAAGCATTTACCTGAATTTAAATATGGTTACGAAAGTGAAAACGACCATCCAAAAGGAGAATTTTATGTTGTAATATAATAAAAAAAAAACTGGTTTTACGGCCTCGGTTTACTACTATACATCCATTCATCAATACGTAATGTTGATTTTTTCTGTTAACACGTCAACGTCAAAGACCAGCCTTCACATTGTGGATCCACTTTTACTAGTAACGGATTCATTCATTTGAGAAGTTTGTGTATACTTTCCTTCTTAAGTAAAATACATAAAAACAACTTTTACTTTTTCGACTTCAAATTAAATTTGCATTCTTAATATAAATAAGTATACCGGCCTTTAATAAAAAAGTATATGTACTTAAAATAATGTGGGTTTGTTCGACAACTACTTTTGATAATTATTACTGGTTCTTTTGTGGCAAAGTTCGATTTGAAAAATTCTGCTGCTTAAAAAAGCGACCTGATCTTAATTGCAACAGTTGCAATGATGTCTTATACATCGCTATACATCCAGCTTAGGATACCGCAACCTGCTACTTTAAATAACACATAAATGACAAATATTTTTATAATTAAAAATAAACAATGTCTTGTCCTTATTTAATTTTGATTCACTTACTGAGACGTTTGGGTAACGTTAGATAACTACTTTTAAATGATAGGCTCTAGTGTTTATTTTCTTTTCAGTTTTATAGCTTTGAAGAAGATATAACATTCTTTTGCTTACTTCCTGTGCAAAGTTCCTTTTCTGCTGCAGCGATAACATGAGTTTGTATTTATATAGTGCCTGAAATGACATGTTGTTTTCCGGGCTGCTTCCCACGTTGCTTATTCGACCTTGACGTTTCGACACTCATGTCGGTGTCTTCCTCAGAAGTAGCTCGTGGGAAGCAGCTAGGAAAACAAAATGTCATCGACAACAACCACGGAAGTCTTCAAAACAAAAAGTGCGTGAAATGTAAACAAGTATTTGACATAAAATCGTACGCCGATAGCATTACTAGCACTAGTAAGTGTAAATTACTTATTTATTTATTTGGAGGACCATGGGAAAAAGGATTTTTTACTTTCAATGCTCTGAAAGGTCAGCATGTCATCAACAGTTTTCAGAGTATAAGGGCAATAACGCGCTGTATTTCACATGATGCTACTAAAAATAGTTCATTAAATATGAAACAATGGATTCATTCTCTAAATATTCCATTCGACAGTTAATAAGCGAATCATAAGCTATTTTTAAAAACTATAAGTTTTGCGTTTTTTTCTTATTGGGACTAAAAGTATACTATATTGTTTTACAATTTGTTATTTATTATTTAGGAATTTAACATCCGCGCATATTATTATTTTTTGTTTATGTATTTGTTTTTTGGGATCATTATTAATTCAAACGCGCTTTTTGGTTGTCATTTTTTATATTTTTGTTGTCTACTCAATAGTTATGATACAGAAAAAATTAGAATATATTTTGTAGTAGGTACGAAAAAAGGAAAATATTATTAAAATAGAACTAAACATTAATGCAGAGTTGAAAAAGTACCTACTGCAAAAAAAATTGCAACTGTGGAGAAAGAAAAAAAATATGGTTATAAAAATTAGCAGTTATGAGAAAAGGAATAAACAGTATAAGAGCTAGATTGAAATCAAGCACATTGCACATCAAACAGACAACCAACCATTAATAACTCAGAACGTGAAGATTTTCTACCCCGTTGGCCAACGACGTATTCTGGAGGAATATAAGATACAAGGTAAGGCCATCGATTAATACTCAATACTTATAATACTTCAGATTGCTTTTACTTTCTTACAAATAACGCTTAGGTCCCTGTATAAAAAAAATCAACCATGCTGATCTTCGATAGAAGAATAAGAACAAGTAGATTCTAAATACTTTTTCAGTTTTCATAACAGAGATTTTATAATTAACGGATAACGAAATGGTCAACAATATAAATCGCTTACAGCAAACATAACAGTTTTTTTTTACTAAATATACCTACACTTTGGCGGCAGTTGTGCCATAAACCATCTGCTACCAGATGAACGCTGAACTTTTGTTGAGCACGTGTTTTTTGGCGCTGTTTCAAATGCAGGTRTTTGATTAATTATATCAAGTTAAAATTGACAATAGTAAATAATACATAGAGTCAAACCACAGATTCTAGAAAGGATTTTAGGTGGAAYTAGTCTAAAATATACGTATACAAATTWGCTTCCTAAACGAGTCTCTTGAAATTACATTGCAGAAACATGCTGTTGTTTTGTGGTACTAAGATAATCATTTTTAAATTTTGTTTATTAACTGGTTAAAATTGAGGTGGTGCTCTTGCCAGACTTTGATAGAATGGACCGTTTTCGAATAGAATGCTATGTTGCCATGAAAAATAATGGTTCTTTTGAACTATTGAATAAACTTATAAGAATGTGTTCCTTAACTAGTTTCAAGTCGAAAATACTTCATACGTGTATACTCCACACTCAATACAATTCGCTTCTGAAATAAGGAATAACTTACCTAACTTTCTTGGCTACATTCTTCTGAAATTTTATTAAATTTGTGAATGTTAATACTTACTAATTAAAACATGAAAATATTTCATGGGTTTCTGAATTATAAACGGTAATAATAATGAGTATTTTTTTATTATAAACTTGACTACGTTCTCGAGTTCCACTAAAAAGTATTAATAACTGTTCATTACGTGTGGGAATGTAAAGGGATGGTTTCATTCTACTCCAATTTTAACACCAAACCCATAAATTTTAATATAACAGTTCACTTCTTGGCATGCATTCCCATTTTAACGTCTCAATTTATTTTATTCCCAAGGAATGACGTAATATGAATGCCAATGTGCAGTTAGTCACTATACATAACGACGACAGACTCATGAATAATTTCACACTACAATTTATTTAGTATGCGAAAAGCATATCAATAAATAACACCCAGGGTCCCGTTTTACTCTTGACAGCTGAATTGTGAATCCATGGACGTCTGAATCTAGGAATTTGCGAGCGAACTGTCACTACGATACAGTTGCTAATGGAAAATTGATAGGACTTTGCAAACTAGACAGGTATCATTGTACGAGTCTGTGGGAGGAACCACTCACATATAATATTAATTATTAAGTTATGCTTATCGATTTCCGTTTGACAAGTCAAATGGTTGCGAATCTAATTAGTTGAATGGAACACCATACATCTGTTAAATCTGAATTTCTCACTGATAAACGCTTCTTATGGATTACATGCTCATTAATATGCAACTAAGAGGTTCTTTACGACTAATTTACGTAACTCGATGAAGCTTGGTTAAAAAATCTTATAACTGCCATTGAATAGAGAAGAGGAGCTCAATCCTATAGTAGTCAACCGCCGAGTAATTAAGGTATTTGAATTTTATGAAAGGCAGTTTCAGAAGTCAATATAACTTGTTGATATCCTTCTTCTGGACTTACTGTATCAAAATTTTGATGCGTTTATATATCCGGAATCGATGTCACGTTTTTTTTTTAAATTCTGTGTACGGACGATTGAGCAATTCCTCTTGTATTATTTATTTGACGAATGTTAGATTATGGGTCTTCGAATACGAATTTCAAGATCACAAACTGGCGATTTTTTAAAACCATCTTTCAATTGCAATACGATTCCAGAAATCCGGTAGTAGTGGATGTTAGAAGCAAAAATTTTTCTTTCTGGGCAGTCTAACAGAATAAACTCTGGGTGCAAATAAATCAAATTTGGCATTCACCAAATACGAGATCAACTAATTCTTTGGTGGTCAACCTTTTTAATGTTGGTAGATCACCGGCAATGTTTACTTGCAGCACTGATTATTATTGTATAAAAATAGTACCCGAATGGCATTCCGACACATTTAATGTATATCGAGTACTACATACACCACTTAACGTTAGTGATGCTTATAATATTTTATATAGATTAGATTTGGGGAGCCGTTAAAAAGTGTTACACTAACCATCCAGCAAAGATTAAGACTCTTATTGAAGAAATTGGTGCAGCCATTGGTTGTACTGAAAAATGGGGTTGATCGTATGAGCTATACAAAGCCAACCGTGGAAGTTTAGCAATAAATTCTGAAAAATATACACGCATTTTTTACAGCCAAATAAAATTGAAAATTTTTTAACGACCGTCCAATGCTTTAAAAATCTATTTGCTTCTAAAGCTGACTATTTGTTAATGTGTATTGCTAATTCAGTAAAGATTTTAGTAAACTGTGTCACGTGATCCTGTCGACAAGGCTATTCCTGCAACCCGTATAATCCCGAAATTCAAGGGCGTCGCCAGCTCACAAACTATGTAGAGGGGGCAGGAAAAAACAACCGGGAATGGGAAAACTACTTTTACAATTAACATCGATATATTTTATGCGGAAAAACGATATTTCGATACGGGGGTATGTGATTTAGCACTCTACAACACCTCACAAAATTTTGGAGGTTTCTGAGATTGGAAGGATTTACTTAGCTAATATCTAATCTTCGTCTTCTAAGTCATCCCGAATGAATGAAAAATCAAAAAGTCATACGTTAGATAAGTACAAGATTAAATAACAACAATCATGAAATGATACGGTAGAAAAAATTCTAAAAAGAAGACTTATCTAGACGAAAAATATTTTATGAAAAGTTTAATTTTAATTGAAATATACCTAAAGCTATGAAAAGAAATAGAGGTTGCTAGAAACTTACTTGAAATACATGTGGTTATAGTTGTATCTAGATGATTATGATTTTAATGATGTATTTGTGAATTATGTGCCCATAATTTACTCTAAAACGTATTACTAACTTTAGTAAAAATAAAAGAAACTATGTAGTACATATATGCAGTTATATGTTAAACTCTTAACTGCCTTTAATTAATTTTAAACCTGTGAGACACAACCTTTGTGAACTCATATTTACTCGTAATCTTGTTATTATAACATTCTATTTTATCAGAAACAAATCTTTTTGTCATGCTAACCTGTTTACTTCTTATTTTTACTCTTTGAGTTTTTGACTAGTACTTTGAATCTTTAAACACACAAATGTGAAATGATATATTGGAAGTACATTTGAACTGAGCAATCGTTCTAATCCCTCATACGAGAAATCAAGGTCAAGGGGTTCTTTTCTTTCCTTTTTTCAATTTTAATGCATGGAAGAGTTTCGTTTGCCGGTAGATCAGATGCATTTTATTTATTTAAAATTTTAAGTACCTAAAACAAAGACATGTCGATATATTTTTTGCTTATTTGTAGCTCTGAATAAGAATGTAATGCCAAATTGAAGAGTAAATCTTATGAACCCGTAGCCATAGTTATTGTTGGAGAATATTTGGTGTAAAGTTGGCGAACGCCCCTGCGTTTAATGCTGCATTATGCAGTAATAAATTTAATAATATTTAATACATTAAATGTACTAAATTAATATAAAAACTACACACAACATAAATCTCAGTTTGCCTAGCCATTTTCACTTTTCCTCTTCCTGGGAAGGGGGGCAGCTGCCCCTCCCTGCCCCCCCCCACTTGGCGACGTCCATGCCGAAATTACTTAACGGTCCATGCTGTAACCGGACTTTGCATCAAATTAATAACTAACGGTGATTCTGTACTGATAGTGTTAAGTGTTAAGCTGTATTAAAATTGTCTCATATTATTATTATATTTGCATTACAAGATTGTGATTGTAGCATGTGCATTTGAAGTTGGCGTTTAGTAAATACTGCTTATGCCATTCTAATAATTTTTTGCAGTCATCAATTATAATTTGGAATTGTTTTGGGTTTTGTATGTCGCATGCTGAACCGGATGTTTTTCTTTAGACAGTTCACCAATTAATGATAAATATTGAAATAAACTAATAATGTTAAATATCGTAAACAGTTTCTGCGTTTGTTTGATTTATTGTTTTCGTAAAATTTTCGTTCTGCAACACGCCTATAGCAAATACGTTGTTACGCACGCAAAAACAAAATTTGCTGATGCAACGCACACGTTCATTTGGGGATGAAGTATTGTTAATGTTGCCAGTAAAGTGATTTGATTGACGTAAAAAACTCTTGGTTCAAGTGTTTTTGTGCATGAATTATAGCTTTAGTTAGTTCAACAACACAGTTATTTAATAGGAGTAAATATTATTTCTTAAGAAAACAAGAGCCATTACCTGAATCAACAAAGACATTTTCTTATTTCAATAATTGCAATATTTAAGGATAAAATTGAATTTGCAGAAGCAGCAAATCTTTTTAGAAATAAGAAAAATGTTATTTGGGCAAATATTTTCTTGATGCATTTTGAACTACACTGGGGAGCATAATTATAGCCCCACCTTGAATTATCAGTTTTTCTTGGCCGAAAGCAAACGTATTTTAATGTAACTTACAAATAAATAAAAATAATAGGAACTGGACTATTTAAAGTAATTTATTAATACTTTCCATAACTTAATTAAATAATTTCTAAAATTTACGTGGTGCATAACTATAGCGCCACTTTTAAAAACCTTTAAGTGGCTATGATCGAACGTCAAAAACATGTTTATATTTTGTTATTAAATTTTAATTGTCACTGTGTTGTAACAATTGTGTGAAAAATGCCTGGTGGAAGGTATCTGAGTGACATGGAAAAAAGTAAAATCTTGGCTTTTGGGATGAAGGCTTTAGTCACCAAAAATTGCTCATAAAGTTATTGCAAAACGCTGAACAGTATCGCACAGACAAGAAAGGTGGCCCTAAGAAAAAACTTTCGTCCAGAGCTGCAAGAATAATTATTGTTACAGTGAGTAACACTTTAAAAAGTAGGAGGTGTACACATTGTACGCCAAAACTAAGAAAACGTCCGAACTTCTTCCTCACCATAAAACAGCCCGTTTGGAATTTGCTCGTGAGAATATGAATAGAAATTGGAAAAATGTAAACCAAAACTTTACAATTAAACCTCGAATGAAACTATGTTATTCAAAAAATCAGATTATCTTTTCTGATGAATAAAAATTAATCTGGATGGTCCAAATAGTGTCAATTGTTATTGGCGATATTTGTGGAGAGAACCGAGTATTTTTTAAAATAAAACTTTGAAGGTGGTACGTTAATGATATGGAGTGCCATTACAAAACCAGGCGTTTTGACATTGGCTTATCCATCAACACGAATGAACAGTCGAGAGTACATTCAACGAGATTTCATTTTCCAACAAGATAATGAGAGAATCCATGTCAGTAGAGAGTCGATGGCTTGATTTGTTAACCAAAATGTCGAATTGTTAGAGTGGCCCTTTTGTTCACCTGACATGGATCCAATTCAAAACCTTTGGGGTATCTTAGTTCGGCGAGTATATGCGAATAACCGACAGTATGCCACCATAAATGAACTCCAAAATTCATTAGAAGAGGTTCGAGTCAATTTGGAACCAAGAATATTAAATAATTTGGTTGGAAGCATGAATTCTAGAATTTTTGAGCTAACTATGAAGAATGGAGTTCAAACCCATAATTAATTTACTAATGTAAATTTGTTCAATTCTGTGTGCAATTTAGATGGGGCTATAGGGCTATAGTTGTGCACCAGTCCAATTTAAAAAATATATATTTTATTAAAATACAGGTACTGTTAGTAAATGACTCAATAGTCTACTTCTTATTATTTTCGTTTTTTTTTATCCCTCTTGATAGTTACATTAATTTACGTTTGCATTTGATGAAGAACAACTTAAAATTCAGGAAACGGTCTATTCTTATGCTCCCCATTTTATAAAATTTGTTGCGTTAAACTAAATTTTGTTGAGAAAACTAACATATTTTTTACAGTGTGGCAGATCCATTTTCTTTAGAGCAGCCCCCTTTTCCCTACTCACAGCGCCGCTCATGTCTGAGCCGGCCGTTCCGTTACGAATTGAACATTTGAATGCGTAATCATCCACTTACATTGCACGCACGTCGTCTGGTTGACCCTGGCGAAGAACGGCTGGCAGGAGCACCTCCCCCGGTTGCAAATGGAGCCGGAGATGCCCTCCCTGCACTCCCAGTCGCCGTTGCACTCGTCCCCAAGGACGTGGCCTTCCGAACCGGAACCGGCCAGGGCAAACACCTACGGAAAGATAGATCCACCTGTTGAAGGTTGTTTTTAAAGAGCATCGTGTTAGGGGTGATTAATGCGGAATATGAGGTCATTTTATTCTACAGTGTGATTAAACACGAGGTTATTCTGCTTTATTTTTATGATATTCCTTAAAAAGACTCATATAGTTCGTAATATTCCGCAAAGGTGATGAACTAGTAATTTTATTATGTCTTCGCAGTAAAATCTGTACTTAATTGTTTGATTTATATGAGGATTATGTAGAATATTTCAACCACTTTTCTATATCTAAATGTACCTACACTATAGTAAATTCTTTTTTTCCTCTTTTCAAATTTTGATCATAATTTGTTTACACGAGATGCTTTGGGAGTAAATTGGGATGAAGTAATTGATATCGAAGACATTAATGTTAAAACTGAATGCTTCGCCCAAGTCATTCTCTCTCTTTTTGATGTGCACGCTGCTTTGCGTGTTGTTAAAACTAACTATTAACTCTAAAAATTCATGTCTATGCTGTGCTATCTGCACTGCAACCAACTGCAGATAGATCTAGTTCGCTATCGCTTTAGCTCATCAGTTCAGTTTAGCTCTAGTGCAGACAGCACGTCAAAGAACTGGTTTTGCATATACACCGAAGGCTTGATATGATGTAAGTAAGAATTTAGATGGCAATGCCATCTGTCAGCATTACACTGACATGATGACAAAGCCAGCTAGCTGCCATAATGGGATCTACTTTGACATTTTGACAGCAGGCTCCCGCAGCACTTTTTGTGAGCGGGCAAGAACCAACATACATTAAAATGCATGTCTATGCGGTGCTGTCTGCACCGCAACCAACTGCAGATAGATATATTTCGCTGTCATTACAGCTCATCAGTGCAGTTTAGGTCTAGTGCAGACAGCACAGCATAGAACCGTAACCTTCCATTGCTATCCCAGAAAGCAGACTGAGGCCTGAGATTACAAAGTGGCTTTGTCGTCAGTTTTGCTAGTATTGAGAAGATGCGCCGGAACTGAGGCAATCTAGGACCCAAATTCTCCAAATAATTTGGGTCACAATTTATTAAGACTTGTAATCAAACAGTGCGTAAGCCGGACAAAAGAGTACGTCTGGCAACCATGTTAGTTTTAGTGGAGTAGGCGGTGTGCGGCGAAGAATGCTGGTCGGTACGCCGTAGTGCTCGCTGGTGGTGGTTTTCTAGCTGCTTGAAGGGCTAGAAAGGAAGACAAGCTTGTGTTTTGTGGTGTTGGCTTCACCCAAAGTTGGAAAGCTTCCACCGTCGTCATTATCAGCAAGGATAAGTCTCCTGGTGGAGATTTCTTCCTGGAGTTAAGAGATCGCCGTGCACGCAGGCTTGTGACGAGCGGAGGCGATACACCTGCCGCTATTGCGTCATCCCAGCCAGCTGCGTTATACAGCAACCTTGGAAAGTTCTTCGTGTGAGCGAGCTTGCAACGAACAGATAAGTGAACAAACTAATTATTTTCTTTTACGGGCAGGAATAAACGGATTTTTGTTCGAACGTTTTCGACGCGTATTATTTTTTAGTTGCTTGACTTTAATGTAATAAAGTGGTTTGTCTTTAAATGCTTTTCTGTTATTTCACCAGTGCTATTCAGATTACGTTAAAGGAAAGAATCTACTTCCCTTGTAAGAAGGGAGCATTATATTTGGCGCCCAATCGGTGGGCACGATACTTGCATGATAGCTAGTTGGACATTGTTCAATTATCAGATTGAGTATATAGATATTGCATGTTTGATTGTTGAATTGTTTTGTAAAGAAGAAGTTAATGCCTAGAGGTAGGAAAAGACAAGAACCCAAGATGGCAGAAAGCAATGATAGTGTAAACCGCGAACCATCTAACTTAGAATCGGTTTTGTGTCGGTTAGCCGATAGTATGGCACAGATGCAGGTGTGTATGGCGCAGTTAGCCAATTCGGTACCGTCGAATCAGTCTAATGTCACTGGTAGTGAACAGGTAGATGAGATGAGGACAGGTGTGACGTCGAGTCAAGGGGGGTTAGAGCGTTCGAAATCATATATTATGCTTTGGAAAGAATTGGGGGGTACAAATTTGTTTTTTAGACCGAATGGAAATATGCATCCCAAGTTCTTTTTAAAAAAATTAGAAAAATTGTTTTTAGAGGCCGGGGTGCCTGAAAATGCGAAAGTAGGTTTGGCAGTAGAGTGCTTAAGGGGTTCGGCTGTCGATTGGGTAACGGCAAAACAAGATTCCTTTACGAATTTTGAGGTATTTAGCAGGAAGTTCACCGATCGTTATTGGGGGGTCGAACAGGAGCGTGATTTGTTCTGCGAAATAAAGTATGGAAAGTATACAGTGGGAAGTAGGGCAGACTATCTGTTAAAAATGGCCAGCCAAGCCACCTATTTGTCCGAGGGATTAGAAGAGGGTAGATTGATGGAGTTCTTGACGAAACATTTTCCGCCAGAGATCCAACGAGGAATTGTAACAGGAGGATACAAGACCTTAGAAGAAATAGAGGCATATCTAAAAAGAATCGATGAGACATTCAGCGCTACAGAGGATAGGAGTAGTCAACAACAAGAAAGAAGAGGAAAGTATAGACCCACAGGACGTGAGCCTGTAAGAAATATAGAAAGATTAAATGAATCAAATGGACAGCAACAACAGGAAAGAAGGGAGATTAGTATAATAACGACTTTCACAGAAACGGAGGAAGTATTGAGAGACGTAGAAGAAGAAGGGTTAAAAGAAACAGTGTTATGGTCGCCAACCATAAAAGCAGAAATAGGGCACAGGATCGTTGAAGTTTTGGTAGACTCAGGAGCACAGGTTTCCGCTGTATCTGAGAAATTTTTAAGACAGCTGGAACAGAATGGAATGGTGCTGCCAAGATTACCAGTGGTAGGTATAGTAGTAGGCGGAGCTATAGGCAGTGACAAACAAAGAATTGTGGAACAAGCTATGATACCTGTTAAATTGTGTCATAGGATGGTGGAAGTGAATTGTGTGGTGGTGCCTAAACTAACCAGGGATGTGATTATTGGGTGTGATTTTATGCACAAATATGACGTGAAAATAGATTTTCAACGGATGGTGATGCAGTGTAGTTTTGCTGGTGAAATAAGTGAAATTAAATTGCTCAGTGGTGTGAATGAGAAACATAATATCACTATAAATTTTGTTGAAGGATTCATGAAGCATCAGTACAAGGAGGAAGATTTTGATAGGGCAGTACAGAAAATAGAAGGAGACAATGGGATGAAGGAACAATTACGCAAATCGTTGTTAGAGTTTAAGGACATATTCTCGGAATGTCCAGGAGAAATGCAGGGATACGAACATGAAATAGTGATGACTGATGAATCGCCGTTTTTCATTAAGCCGTACCCGATACCACTAATGCATCGCGAAGAAGTGCAGAGGCAGATACAGGAAATGTTAGATTGGAAGATAATAGAGGAGGCAAGAACTGAGTACATTTCGCCTCTCGTAACTGTGAAAAAGAAAGATGGATCAGTTCGTATTTGTGTTGATGCTAGATTTCTTAATAGAAGAATGGCGAAGGATCATGTAAGACCACCCAACCCAAATGAATTGTTTATGACATTTCAACGAGGCCAGGTGTTGAGTACTCTCGACTTAACCAGTGCTTACTGGCAGATACCTATTAGAAGAGATCACCGTAAATATACAGGGTTTTTGTATGGGAATAAGGTGTATCAATTCTGCAGGCTTCCCTTTGGTTACTCGACATCAGTCGCCAGCTTTATAAGAGGGTTAACACAAGTATTGGGGCCTAGGGTAGCTTCATTTACTACTGCCTACGTAGATGATCTCTTAGTGTTCTCAAAGGATTTTGACGAGCACATGCAACATCTAGAAGAATTACTACAAAGATTGCGCGAAGCAGGCATGACGGTTAAGCTGCGGAAATCATTGTTTTTAAGGACAGAAGTTCCATTTGTAGGGCATGTCTTGACTGCCGAAGGGGTGAAATTAGATCCCAAAAGAATCGAGGCGCTAGTTAAATATGAAAGACCAAAAAGTATTAAGGAGTTAAGGGGATTCCTAGGAGCCGTAAATTATGATAGGAGATTCTGCAAGGACCTTGCGGGACTTTCACAACCACTGATGAGATTGTTAAGAAAGGGATGTAAATGGAAGTGGACAGGTGAAGAGCAAGCAGCATTTGATGCAATAAAGGAAGCATATTTGGGTGCTGAGGTAGCTTCGCATCCAAACTGGGCACGTAGATTCTATGTTCAAACCGATGCATCGGATTATGCCATAGGAGGTTGCTTGTTCCAGAGGGATGATCAGACTGGGGAAAGGAGATTTATAGCTTTTTGTAGTAGAGTATTGCGGGGAGCGGAGCTGTCGTACAGTGTCACGGAGAAGGAGGGGCTTGCAGTTGTGTACGCTCTGCAGCTGTGGAGAACTATTTTATTGGGTAGAGAAGTGGTAGTGGTTACTGATCATAAGGCCCTATCATTTATAATGACTACCAACATTAAGAGTGGTCGATTATATCGATGGGTAATGGCCATTCAAGAATTTGATGTGACCATTGAGCATTGTAAGGGCAAGGATAATCTGTTAGCAGATTTTTTGTCTAGAAGCTGTTCTAAGGAGACACTTCAGAAACCAGAAGAAGGTGGTTCTGTTTGTTTATCTGCTATACGTTTAAGTGAGGAATATAAACAAGTTAAGGAGAATTTTAAAAGGTTGGGGGGTGATCAAAGGAGTGATGTATGGACCGAAAAGATAATTAAGTTGTTGGAACACAGGATGGGATCGGAATGCTCTGACAAGATCGTGCAGTGGTATGCACTTCATGAGTCAGTACTTTTTAGGAGGGGTACGGACGCAAACCCGGGATATAAGTTGTGTGTACCAAGGAATCAAGTGGTAGATTTGGTGTTGCAGCAACACGTGGACATGGGTCATTATGGTCCTCGGAAGATCTATGATCGAATGAAGCAAACCTTCTTTTGGCCTAAAATGCGGCGGGATATAAGGAGAATTGTAAGTTCTTGCGATGTCTGTCAGAAGGCAAAAGTGTTTAATGTATGTAGGGGCGAAACTCACGCAGTAATACCAAATAAACCGGGAGAATTGGTGTCGGTCGATTTGATGGGGCCGTTACCTAGATCGTTGTCATCTGCTACTTACATGTTTGTTGTTGTAGATCTATTTACAAAATTGGTTAGGCTATATGCAATAAAGAAGGCTTCTGCTCGAGTGCTGTTAAATAAAATACTGACCAAATATGTTCAAGAGCTGGGCAAGCCTCAGGCAATACTGAGCGACAATGGGTCTCAGTTCGTGTCGAAGGTTTGGCGAGACGGGTTAAGTAAAGAGGGAATCAAGGTAAAAAATACGTCGGTGTATTTCCCCCAGGGTAACGCGACGGAACGCGTTAACCGCGAAATTGGGCGATTATTACGGACGTGGTGCCACCAACAGCATAAAAAATGGGCTACCATGCTGCCAGAGGTAGAATTTTGTATAAACAATTCCGTTCACGACAGCACAGGTTTTGCACCTAATTATTTGCATTTCGGGAAAGTTGAACCTAACAGGGTTACCAAGTTAATTTGCTACCCCGAAAACCAGATCGCGGAAGTAAACCGGGAAGATGTATGGGTTTTGGCTAGGAAATCTTTATTAAGTAAAGCCGAACGCAGACGCGCTTTTAGGGATAAAACTTTAAAACCGACTATTTTCAAGGAGGGTGATCCAGTGTTGGTTCGGAATCATAACTTGTCCTCAGCCGAGCAATCCGAAGTAAAGAAGTTTTTCCTTTTGTTCAACGGTCCCTACTATGTGCATAGTAAGGTTGGACCGAATGCTTACTTGATTTGCGACAAGGATGGTCGAAAACAAAATAAACAAAACGTGGTGAACTTGCGACCATACCACCAGCCGATAAAATCAATGGACCAGCTATAGTTTTAGGTGGTTAGCGGTAGAAAATGACTCAAATCTCTTGTATATATTTGCGCCATTTCCTAGGGGGGTAGTGTAATCAAACAGTGCGTAAGCCGGACAAAAGAGTACGTCTGGCAACCATGTTAGTTTTAGTGGAGTAGGCGGTGTGCGGCGAAGAATGCTGGTCGGTACGCCGTAGTGCTCGCTGGTGGTGGTTTTCTAGCTGCTTGAAGGGCTAGAAAGGAAGACAAGCTTGTGTTTTGTGGTGTTGGCTTCACCCAAAGTTGGAAAGCTTCCACCGTCGTCATTATCAGCAAGGATAAGTCTCCTGGTGGAGATTTCTTCCTGGAGTTAAGAGATCGCCGTGCACGCAGGCTTGTGACGAGCGGAGGCGATACACCTGCCGCTATTGCGTCATCCCAGCCAGCTGCGTTATACAGCAACCTTGGAAAGTTCTTCGTGTGAGCGAGCTTGCAACGAACAGATAAGTGAACAAACTAATTATTTTCTTTTACGGGCAGGAATAAACGGATTTTGTTCGAACGTTTTCGACGCGTATTATTTTTTAGTTGCTTGACTTTAATGTAATAAAGTGGTTTGTCTTTAAATGCTTTTCTGTTATTTCATCAGTGCTATTCAGATTACGTTAAAGGAAAGAATCTACTTCCCTTGTAAGAAGGGAGCATTATAGACTGAAGATCTTTATAGATTACCTTGGAAAGAGATACTGCAATTCTTTGAGAAGGCAGGACTCTTCTAAGCTACATTGCGAGCACAATGGGTGGAAAGGTCTAAGTGCAGCGCCCTGCCCATTTGCGGGGTTGCACCGCAGAATAGACTTGAATAGGTTGTTTTCAACTGCGCTAATACTAACTCTAAAAATTTTCATGGTTAAATGACTCTAAAACCTATTCTAATTAGGCTGGTGTCTGAAACTTTCGCTTGCTCAGATAAGAATTTAACTCTAGTGAAGTCTTTGAAATAAACCAAAAGATTGCTCGACTTTTGTTTAATACCTCCAGAAATTATAAAGGTTTTGATAATTCAAAGTTAAAAAACTATTTTACCATTTTTCAGTGGATTTCATTTTACAAGAAGATTTAGTTAACTATCTATGTAAATAATATTATTTTAAAACCGTTCATCAAATATGCTTACGTTAAAACTGCTTGGTCACTAAGTACTCGGCTCCCTGGATTAGTAAATATATTAAGTTTATGGTGAATATATGAGTACCATAAAAACAGATTACAGTGATTATAAAGAGAACAGAAACCGTAAAGGATGTGTGTGTGAAATATAAATATAAGGAATTTTGGCAAACTCTTCAGTTTGTTAGATTTCCTAGACAGGTCGTACAGTATTAATATAATTAATACAATGGGAAACGATATATTCCACATTTATAAGTGCACATAATTAGTATTGAAAGGCAATGTTTAATTCTGTTCATATTGATTTAAAGTTCGATTACAAGATTATTTTGACTATGTTTTATTTAGTCGAGAATGAACCGAGAGTTCAGACGAGTTATGGTTTGTTTATAAGAAAGAAACCTCTGGGCGAGACCCTTTTCGGAGCAGCGCGACATTAGTATTAGTGGAGTGCTGGAATGTGTGGGTTGATTAATTCTTAGCGATGATTGTTTCCTTCGTTTTGTGGCTGGACCTGAGTTTGATGGCATTAATTTAATGTATGAGTATTGAATGATTGTGGACGTGAAGTGAACCAGGGGCAAATTACCTTTTCTTATATGCTAATTGGATTTTTGAGAGTAACCTGTGAGTACCTAGATTATGTTACATATGAGCTCATATGATAGGTTAATAACTGGCGATTGATGTTCCGTCAGCAACGAGGGATTGTCTGGCGATTACGCTAGAAATCTGTCGATTGCTGTTCCGACTGAAACGTCTGAGTGATTTACCCTCAAGAACGTTGACTTCCGGGTTGTGTCCTGGAGGTGACCCTGTGATGGTCAGAAACTCACAAAAACATGCATGCGCTCGCTTGCCGATGCGGCTGCTTAGTAGAATAGGTGGTAGTTGTTGAAAACTATTGTTTTTGTTTAATAATGTAGGAAATTAGGCCAAAGGTGAAAATAAGAAGAGGGGGGCCCAGGTGAGAAGACACTTTGTGACTAGCCTGGGGGCATCGTTACCCCCCGGTGAGTTATCTAAATTTGATTGTGCAATTCAGTACAGTAAAAGATTGTTCTGTTTGTTTCCGGTGGTTACTGAGTGAACGAATACTCCATTTAGTCCATAATAAGCCACTGATTGATTAATTTCTGGATGTCATGAACGAGGTGGAGGGAGTGTATTGGAATTCTTTGTTTTGGTATGTTATTTACTGGTATTCTTATGCAAATACGTTCCATGTTTATTTTATTAACAGCAGTTAATTATTTATTAATCAACGAACGTTCATTTACCCCTTACAGTATAATCCTTCCTCCAAGATTATTTCAATTTTTGGAGTAGAACTCACTCGTTGATTAGATTGTATTGATTCGATAGCTCAATTTTCTCTTGGATAGGGATGAAGTTGCACTTTGACAACGCTGTGGAGGTTTTTTGGTTTTTTCTAGAGTTTTCCTCCGCTAATACGGAAAAATTAGAGTAAAACAAGTCGAAAGGCAAAATCCACCAGCAAACTAAAGGTTGCATTTTAGTTAGCTTTGAGTAAACTTTTGACATTTCATAAATTGTATTGTAAAGACGGAAAATTAAATCAGCTTTGCGCGTGGATGGTAGGTGGAGGTTGTGAGAACTCGATCTGATCAATTACATTCCAGTACAGAAAACCAGTAATGTAATGTAATGTAAAGTAATTAAAGTGAGATTTGGCATTGAAAAGTACTTGACGTAAAATTTGAAGTCATGTTGAAAATGTAGATAAAATTTCAGGTGAAATACGCTTCCCTGTATTTTTTTAATATTTTGGTTAATCAGAATTAATCTCCTCTTAAATGAGTTATAGTTATTGATTTTCTAAACATTAGTTTGGCTAAGTTATTCATTGAAATTTTCCTGAAGTTTAAAAGCAGTTTCTGCCAAATTAGTGACGTGTGGTTTGATGTAGACCTAAATTGTTAATTACCTGCAAGAACTTGTTATTTTCTCATTCTTTCAAGTATATTTTGTAAAACATGGCATGCGCTTTTGGTTTTATCTAATTTTTCTTCCGTTTTTGTTCATTTTTTTTCATCAATTGTTAAATACATTTGTAGTTAGAAATATATTGCTTTCATTTTTGCGTAAGTACAAAGGTTTGCTATGTCGTGCGTTAAGTCTTGTTGACTGCGTTCTACTAAACTTAAACCGGACACTGTTATTAACTTATATCCAATTAGTATCAATGCGATTACTAGAATTTTAAACGTCCTTTAATTTAGGCATCTCTGGTAAATTAATGACGGCCGACCGCAATGAAATTAAAGAAAATCTTTACATTAACATTAATAATTTACAGTTCGTTGACAACTTTGATCTATAGACAAGCTCGATAGAACTGCCACATGCGCAAAATTCCAATTGGTCAGTGACTGCAAGCTTAAATTCTTGAGTCTCAGTAAGTACCTCGAAGAGATATGTGCTAAGCAAATACACATTGCTATATAAATTGTTTCTTTTCCATGTAATAAATTAAAATTTGGTGTAGGATGTACCTTATTTGCTTCACACGACCGACGGGCCATCACTGTCCTGAAGAAAAAAAACGAAAAGAAAATTTTAGGTACTAATGCAACTAAATTAATACTAAACTTTTGGTACTCTGAAGATCGTTTTAGTTAGAAACAGTAAACCTGAACCAGCAAAGTGTCTCTTATGTTGACTTTTAACCAGAAGCTTAAAAAATGTGGCTGATACGGAAACACCTGTAAGGGGTAATAAATGTTCGTTGATTAATAAATAATTAATTGCTGTTAATTAAATAAACATGGGACGTATTTGCATAAGAATACCAGTAAATAACATACCAAAACAAAGAAATCCAATACACTCCCTCCACCTCGTTCATGACATCCAGAAATTAATCAATCAGTGGCTTTTTATGGACCAAATGGAGTATTCGTTCACTCAGTAAACACCGGAAACAAACAGAACATTCTTTTACTGTACTGAATTACACAACCAAATTTAGATAACTCACCGGGGGGCAGCGATGCCCCCAGGCTAGTCACAAAGTGTCTTCTCGCCTGGGCCCCCCTCTTCTTATTTCCACCTTTGGCCTAATTTCCTAGGTTATTAAACAAAAACAATACTTTTCAACAACTACTAACTATTCTACCAAGCAGCCGCATCGGCAAGCGATAGCGCATGCATGTGAGTTTCTGACCATCACAAGGTCTCCTCAGAAGTGCCCATTCTGAGATCAACATCGAGGGTCATACACTGCGATGCGTCAAGGGGTTATCCTTAACCCCAGGCACACCAGTTGTCGATTTGAGTATCGGACATTAACTGGACCGACGGTATACCAAATACCATCGGTTCCCCCGTTGCTGGCAGGGCACCCACATACCAGAATCATACAACAATCTCAAAAACTGTCCCAATTTGGTAGCAACATAAAAATCTGACGTCAGGACTTTCTACAACAAAATGCTACCCTTTGAATCTCTCAAAGCGACAACAATCAAAATACATTTCAGTACTCACGACTTTAGTACTTTTAATGCGGTAATACTCCATTATCTCTGGTCCAGCCACAAAACAAAGGAAACAATCATCGTTAAGAATTAACCAACTAACACATTCCAGCACTCCACTCATACTAATGTCGCGCTGCTCCGAAAAGGGTCTCGCCCAGAGGTTTCTTTCTTGTAAACAAAACATAACTCATCTGAACTGTCGGTTCATTCTCGACTTATTAACATATAGTCAAAATAATCTTATAATCGAACTTTAAGTCAATATGGGTATAAATCAATAACGAAAATAAAATTTAATGGATATTAATAAAAGTAAATCTACTTATTAGAATAGAATTAAACAAGGGAAAAAATGTCGCCTTTCAATCGGCCACACCTGACATTTCCTCGTCCCGAGGAAAATCTCCGGTTTCTGAGTTCGATGGTAAAGATACTCCATCTTCTGCATTCACCAAATCATCATAGTCATCAGAAAGATTTGCATATGATGCCCAAGGCTTCATATGACCAACCACATCTACATTCTTATAACTACTTTTTCTTCTTATTGAATCCTTCATATCCTCAACAACATATCTATTTTTCCAGAATTTCTCTCACCACCATTGGTCCCACAAATTTAGACCTTAATTTCGTACTGAGACCTTCTCCATGGGTTTATTTTTTTTTTCAATAAGAACTAGATCACCAATCAAATAATTTCGAGTCACCTTACGTTTCTTATCAAATCGGGTCTTATTTTTCTCTGGTGTAATTTTTATGCTTTTCTCCGCAGTCTGCCTATTTTCAATTATATTCTGTTGCCCACCTATTTCTCCCCTTAACTCGTGTACTAATGCAGAATCAGATCCAATTTTCGGAATAGACCCCATTAAAAATTCACTAGGTGTTTTCTGAATGTTCTTATGTATCGCAGTGTTAATGGAAAACTGTATTTTGGGTACATGTTGATCCCATTCTGACTCATAGGTTGAGAGTGAATTTAAAATTGTACGATTGTATTGCTTCACTTGACCATTTGCCCTAGGTGTTCCTACAGCAATTTTTACATGTCTTAAACCTTTTTCTTTGCAATAATTTGTAAATACCTAGATGTAAACGAAGTTCCACGGTCTGTGACAACGTACATACGTAGGTGTACCGAATTTATAAATGATTTCTTCTTCGAAAAATTTAATAACAAATTTAGTTTTAGTTGAACGTACCGGTCTTATTAAAATGAATTTTTGTAAATGCATCCACCAGAACAATCAGGTGCATATTTCCCCTCCTGGTTTTATTAAAAGGTCCTAAATGATCCACATGGACTGTATGGAACGGCGCTGGATGCTTAGGGATTGGATGCAAAAATCCCTCCTTTTTGCCGTATTGTTGTTTATTAAATAAACAAGGCACACAATTATTAATATATTTCTGTACTTGTAGTTTCATGTCCGGAAACCCATAATAATTACATATAGCATTCAAGGTTTTGTCTAATCCAAAGTGTCCCAGTTCATCATGAGCCGCCCTAATTATATTTAAACGCATACCTTTAGGTACAACCCATTGTAAACCTCGAACAGTAATGCGATAAACTCTATCGTCTCTAAGAGCATAGTTCTTAAACATTTGTCTTTCATACTTAGTTACAGGTGGTTTAAACAGTATTTTGCGAATATATTTTATCATCTGTTAATTGTGCCGCTAATACCCAATCATCGGGTTCTATACGTAAAATGATTCTTGGTTCGTTCGGTGATTTACTAATATCGGGATTTATACTTAACGCATCAACATGTTTTATTGCATTACATTTTATGTATTCTACTGTGAAACGAAACTCTTGCAATTGCAACCACCATCTTGCAATTCTAGGCAATAGTTCACGCGTGGTCCATGAAGTTTTTTATGCATTGCAGCCCGTCACTACAACAAATTCTTTGTCTAGAAAGTACACCCTAAACTTCGGTATAGTTTGCACAACAGTAAGAGTGTCTAATTCATATGAGTGAAATTTCTTTTCAGATTCTGTAGTTCGACAACTATAGTAAAACACCGGATGCAACCGTCCATCAAATTCTTGCACAGTATACTTCCTAAACCTTTACTACTCGTATCTGTTTGAACTTCCATTTTAGTTTCTAGGGAATACATTTTCAATACTGGTCGATTTGAAAGTATTTTCTTGAGATTCTCAAACGGTTTTTTTTTGTGCATATTCCCAAATCCATTTTGCATTTTTCTTGGTTAATCTTGTCAATGGTTCTGGTATTAATGCGTAATTTTTGTGTCAAAAGAATCCTGCTAATCCCTAAAATTGTCTGATATTATGAACACCTTTAGGTACTGCAAAATTGTGGATGGCTTTATACTTTTGATTTCTCCAGGTTTGAATCCTTCTGTCAAAAGTTCAAATTCTAAAATACTTTACTGAAGAACAAAGGAAACTGCATATATCTGGGTTTAAAGTCAGTACCTTGTCCGAAATAATTTCTAACAATTTTTTTCTAATTTCTCTAAATTTACATCGATAGTTTTTGAATATGTGAGGATGTCGTCCCAGTAAACTGATGATGAATTTTCATGTGGAATTAACAATCTGTTTATGAGTCTTTGGAATACATTTGAGCATTACAAAAACACAAATGACATTTTTGTTATACTCTAGTAGCCATCGGGAGTTAAAAAGTTGTGCGTTTATTAGAATTATCTTCAATTGGTATCTGATGATACCCAGATAAACATATGCAATGTTGTGAATACGAAAGAACCTTGTAAATTGTCAATTTTGGTCGTCTATACCAGGCCCGAAAAATTTATCCTTAATAGTTACGTTATTCAACTTTCTATAATCTACACATAACCTAAATTTACCATATTTCTTCTTAACCAATAAAATTGGGGAACTAAACGGAGACAACGATTCACGTACAATGTCGTTATCTAAGAGTTCCTAAACCATCCTTTTAGCCAAGTTTTTCTCCACTAATGACATACGATAAGGTCTATAAGTAATTGGCTGTTCATTAAGTAACTGAATGGACATTTTGGTGTTTTTCGATTCACCAATTTCATCAATGTTGGTAGAAAAATAACTACTGTACTTATTTAATAAAATATTAAGCTTACGTTTATCATTTAAAGTTAGTTTTCATACATTAGGTTTACCTAATTCCAACGGTTTAAATTCTGTTCCATCGCGTTTTAAACTTTTATATTACTCCCCTGATTGTCCGAAACACATCGCCATACCCAAGCTAAAGAATGCTTAACATTTGTCACTAACTCTTTACTGTCTAAATTAATAACAGGAATTATAGTATCAATAATAGTATCAAGAGTTATTATTTGTCATTTACCGTATTGGTATCTAGTCACAAAATCTTCTTGACTCCCTTTTTGCCCAATTTTGCTATTAAGAAGCATATATCCTCTTTATGACCGCGTTTATTGCAAAAACCTCAAACGGCAATTTTCATTTTTGGACAAAAGGCTGCCCTATGTCCACTCTCCTTGCAGTAAAAACATTTTATCGCTTTGCTTGATTCTCATGACCATCGCTACGAGATGACTTAATAAAACGACGTTCTTCGAAAATAAACGACCTTTCTTTACTATATGGTGTTCATTACTTCTCTTATCAGTATGGCAGTTCTTGAGAAATCTCAACAGATCCTCTACTGAATTAAAATTTACAGCATCTGATCAATCAGTCCGCCAATAATACAAGCAACCGCATTTTCGCCAAAAATTTTGAAACGCTGAAGCAAGCGTAATTTTGTCGAAATAATACTGAAGCAATGTCTCATAACTCGTTTGCTTCCGATCGAGCATCTCTTTAAACAATGCGCAATAATTTAGCTGTGTAGAAAAAAACTTTATTAACGATTTTTTTTTAAGGCCGTCCAATTCATGCATGTTATCGGCTAAGAATTTAATCATTTTTCAGCTAGCCCTTTTAAACTTTTGGAGGCCGTAAAAGCCGTAAATTCGTCCGACCAGTCAGTCATAAATCGTCCTCAGCTGTTCAACCTTCTCAACCCAATGAACAATATCAAGTCGTTATGTTTGGGGTTATAGTAAGGAATGAGGTCCGCACGTGTATTTGGGGTTGATTAAGAGTTATTTAAATGATGTGCTAATTTATCAATAGCGCCTGCAAATTTACAAACATATCTTTGGATGTTGTCGATGTGACATTTGAGATAGTCCCCGAAGAAGGTGCAGAATCCAAATTATTAATCCCGCTGTACCTGGTACCGCGAGTAAATTTGAATTTTGCGGTGAGTGAACTTGTTCTTCATCTTTTGAAGAACATGAAGTTACCAATGCAATTATTATTTTCATGTTTCTGCGTGCCATTGTATGTTGTTTAAATTTGTACCAAACGAAAAAATCTCAAAACTACTAATCAGAAAAAGCCTATTGTGCTAGCAGTAAGCAAAAAAATTCACCTAAATCAGTGTCAGAATTTGTCGTGAGAATGCAGTTCGACCACAAGAGCTCTTCACCCTACGTGTAAACAAATCATAAGAACTAATCGTTTTCGAGAGCGGAGCAGCGAGACGCTAGTCTAAACATATGTCTGGAAGTGTTACATATTTTTGTATTTAGAAAGTATGCGTGCGGTAGGTAAGCAAGGGTGGCTGGGTTAGTTACAGTTGCTGACCATATGTTTTTTTGGTTAAAGAAGTAAAGTGTATCCAAGCGGACGTGCCCTGCTGTGAAGGGACACATAATTGTTCAAGTGCGTAACGAAAGTTGAAGGAATGACAGTGGAACTAAAATTTATGTGTATGGCGTGATTTTTGTAAGCTTGAATGCTATTGGAGGGATGACTGAAAAGCGTTATTGGAAGTTTGAATGTAATTGGTTAGATGGGATGGAGTGGGTGGTTAATTAAGTAAGATTAGATTTTAGAAGACGAAAAACGGGGAGAACGTTGTTAGAGTCGAGAGAAAAAGGTTGTTTGTAATTATTGTGGATCTTTGTACATAACTTGTAATATACAATTATTAGTTACGCCCGTGTGTTATTGGAATCATCCTGACAATTGTTAGATTATAACAATTACGGTCAGAAGTGGGATACATATGTATATACATACATACATATACATCACCGGATTATTACAAGTTGTAGTCGAAGTTAGTGAATATAAGTGTGGATTGTGTTTCGTTTAAGTTGTTGCTGCTGGAGAATGTCTGGGAGAAATTCACCTGCAGTGTTGGGGTTTTCGGGCAACGGGGTTGTCGCAGAAAACGGGTTGTGCGACATGGGGTCGCGTGATGGTGGCATGAGGTCACCCAGGTGCGAATTGGGTTCGCGTGATGAAACACCGCACGAAGATCGAAGATCCACAATGGAGAGTTTTAGGAGCTATTGTGTTATGCCAGATCTTACACGAGGCATACGAGTTTTTGATGGAACAGGAGGTTATGCAGTAGCCATGGGATGGTTGCAGGACATAACATCGATGGCAGGACGTCAATTTTGGGGCGATGCAATATTGTTAGAAGTAGCAAGACAACATCTGTCTGGTAACGCGTTGTCGTGGTATAGATATTACCAGAGTGAAATAAGAACTTGGTGCGAATTTGAACAGAAATTTCGCGAAAATTATGAAGACCGTCGAAGTTTAACGGAGAGATTTGCAGAGATGTCTGCAAGAATACAGGGGTCGAAGGAATCTGCAGAAGCGTATTTTTACGAGAAAATGCAATTGTGCAAGGGACTGAAGTTGGATTTCAGGGAAAGTAAAGAACTTCTGTTGAAAGGACTGAAGAATAAGGATTTGGCGAGAACGCTTTTACCGGTGAGACATGGAGATGAGCGACAGCTGCTGGAGGATTTGCGTGCAGATGACAGAATAATGAGTAGCTACAGACAGGTCGTAGAAGAACGAAAGCTGCAGACAGTGAAGGTACCAGAAGTTAGGACAGGTTTAAGCGAAACGAGATGCTTTAAATGCAACAAGGTGGGACACACAGCTAAATACTGCTCATTACCCAAACTGGTATGTTTTAACTGTGGTGAGACGGGACATATTTCACGCGAATGTGGAAAGCAGAAGCAGGACATTAAGTGTTTTAAGTGCGGTAAGGGTGGACATATGGCTCGTGAGTGTGTTAAGACACCTGTAGTGCAGGTGAAGTCGGCGGTGGCTCACACGGACCAGTTTACTCCTAACATGAAGTACTTTAAGGATGCGTTTGTGAACGGAGTACCAGTACAGAGCTACATAGACTTAGGAAGTCAAGTGTGTGCAATCAGAGACGACTATGTGTCGAAATTAAGATTGCAGTGTGACTGGCAGGATATGGAAGAAATCACTGGCTATGGAGGTGCTATGACGAAACCATTAGGGGCTGCGAATGTGAAATTGAAAGTGGATGACGTGGAGGCTGAGGTAAAAGTACATATAGTACCACGAGAGGCCCAGGGGATACCTCTCTTGGTGGGGCATCCATTCACGGAACAGAGCCATGTGCAGATTTTGAAGACGCCAATGGAGTTAATTATAAGCAATATAAATGACACCACCAGCGAGCGACCGTCGAAGGTTCCACTGTGGGCAAAGGAAGCCTGTGTCATACCTAACAATTATGTAGGTCATGTCAATGTGAGGTCTGAATCGCCAAATTCTGAACTTTGCATTGAGGGTGGAATTCGAATGGTTGGTGGCGTGTTACCTAGATGCGTAATTAAAACTGATCAGGACGGTGAAGCCGTTGTACCTGTGCTTAATGTAAGCGGCAAGGATATAAATATTAAGAAAGATGATAATCTCGCTCGAGGTGAAGTTTGTGTCGAGGGCGCATATCGTCGCGAAGTGAACGAAAAAGAAGTTGGACTAGATGAACTGAATACAGACTTGATCGGAGAAGACGCGGAAAAAGTGTTAGATGTGGTGAATGAGTACAAAGATTTAGTGGCTCGCAACATGAAGCAAATTGGTTGTACTCATTTAACTGAAATGAACATTAAGCTGACGGACGATAAACCAGTGTATTATAAACCGTATCGTATGTCGCACAGCGAACGGCAACAGGTTAAAAATATTGTTGACGAGTTGTTAGAGGCCAACATTGTTGAACCATGCGATTCTCCTTTCGCGAGTCCGGTACTGTTAGTGCGAAAGAAGACCGGGGAAGTTCGTATGTGTGTGGACTACAGGGCGTTGAATAAGAAAACGGTCAAAACGCATCATCCATTGCCGAATATCGACGATCAGCTGGATCGACTGCGGGGGCAAAAATATTATACAACGCTGGATCTTAGTAGCGGTTATTACCAGGTGCCGATGTCAGAAGAGTCGAAAGGTAAGACGGCCTTTATTACACCCGATGGAGTCTATTGCTTCCGGAGGATGAGTTTCGGATTATGCAATGCGCCAAGTGAATTTCAAAAACTTGTAAACAATGTACTTGGTTCGCTACGATATGAGGTCGCGATGGCTTTTTTAGATGATTTCATTATACCTTGTAGAAGTGTAGAGGAAGGATTAGTTAGATTGAGAGAGGTTTTTGATAGGTTTAGATCGGCAAATTTAACTATAAGGCTAGATAAGTGCTATTTCTTTATGAAAGAAATTGAATATTTGGGGTTTACGTTAAGTGTAGAGGGCATTGCCCCAGGAAAGAGAAAGTTAAGGGCCGTTATTGACTTCCCGGTGCCAACTGACGTCCATAAAGTGCGGTCATTTTGGGACTGGCAAATTACTTTCGGAGGTTTATAAGGGGTTTCGCTACGGTGTCAAGACCCGTTAGTGACCTACTGCGAAAGGGGGCTAAATTTAAATGGGGTACCGAACAACAAGAAGCTTTTGAGGCAATAAAAGAAAAGTTGGCTAGCGCGCCTGTACTGTGTGTTTTTAATCCAAACGCGTATACAGAACTTCATACGGACGCTAGCGCGGTAGGGTTAGGCGCTGTGCTTATGCAAAGACAAGATGATGGTAGCATGAAGCCGATTTCATTTTATAGTAGAAAGACCACACCTGAAGAGTCGCGGTATCATTCATACGAATTGGAATGTTTGGCTATAATTGCGGCATTGGAAAAATACAGGGTTTATTTGTTGGGTATGCATTTTGTGATTAAGACAGATTGCAATAGCTTAAAAATGTTGGCAAATAAAAGAGATCTTAATCCGCGAATTGGGAGATGGTTTGTTAAATTATCGGAGTTTGATTACACCATTGACTATCAGAAGGGCGCTAATAACGATGTAGCAGATGCTTTGAGCAGAAATCCTGTGGATGAGGCAGAGGAAATTGATATTGTTGGTCTGCCTGTCTTGGGAATTAGTATAAACACAGATTGGGTCGCAGCATTGCAGCGTACGTGCAATGAAGTCAAGGCAATTGTTAAAAAGTTAGAAGATGGCGACAGAACTGTTCACGAAAAATTCACGTTATACAGCGGAAGGGTTTACAAAATTTCTAAATCAGGCCATTGGAGACTTTTTGTACCGGTCGATTTGAGATATGATATCGTAAGTAACGCGCATAAGGAGCTCATGCACTTGGGGGTTGATAAGACTTTAGGGAAGATCAAAGAGAGTTATTATTTTCCAAAAATGAGGGAGTTTGTTACGCGGTATGTGAATAGGTGCATTAACTGTTTGTACTATAAGACGCCTAGAGGGAGGCAACAGGGGTTTTTACATCCACTTGATAAAGGAAGTTCGCCATTTCAGGTTGTTAATATTGATCATTTAGGGCCTTTCAATATTTCCAGAAGGGGGAATAAATACGTAGTTGCGATAATCGACGGTTATAGCAAGTATGTAGTGTTGAAGGCAGTAGAAGATGTTAGTGGTAGCTGTACAGTAGAATTTGTAAGGGAATTTGTTATGCATTATGGTAGACCAGATAAGATAATTAGTGATAGAGGAGCAGCATTTGTGTCGGCGATTTTTGAAGATTTCTGTCGGGACCACGGTATTCAGCATGTTAAAACCGCAAGCGGGGTACCTCGTGCTAATGGGCAGGTTGAGAAATTAAATGATGTTATATTATCGTGTACGGCTACTAGTACTTCAGACTTAGAAGGTAGTGACTGGGATGAAAAGTTGTGTGAGGTTCAGTGGGCAATAAATAATTCCGTACACAGTATAACGAAACGAACACCGTTCAGTTTAATTCGGAAATATGACAGGGATGGGTTTCATGTAGATCCCTTAGCACGCGAGATACGAGAATTAAATAGGGCCGGGTTAGGTGAAGAGCAATCTGAAGCAGCGGTAAGGAAACGGTTAGAATTAAATATGGAAAAGATGAGTGATCAGTTCAATAAACACAGAAAAGCTGCGAAGATATACAGAACAGGCGATTTAGTATTCGTAAGGGCCGAAGTACCGGCTACGGGTCAAAGTAGGAAGTTGGCACCGAAGTATAGGGGTCCTTATGAGATTGTTAAATACATAGGAAATGATAGGTATTTGATTCAAGATATCGAGGGTGAACAACAGAGTAGTAGGTTTTACAAAGGCATTATATCTGTAGATAGGTTAAAGCTAGTTAGCGAAAATTTGGATCTAGATTAATGTAATGTAATGTACATTTTGTAACCAGTGGTTTATTCATCAAGCTTAAGGTGAATAGTGCGCGAGTGCGGCGATGCAGTTAAAGTGATTTCGAAGCGTCAGTTATAGTTAAGGTAAAAATGTAAAAAAATGTGGTGTATAAAAACAAAATTGTAGATGTATTTAGTTAGTTCTCGGGGCGAGAACATGTCAGGAAGGGCCGAGTGTTACATATTTTTGTATTTAGAAAGTATGCGTGCGGTAGGTAAGCAAGGGTGGCTGGGTTAGTTACAGTTGCTGACCATATGTTTTTTTGGTTAAAGAAGTAAAGTGTATCCAAGCGGACGTGCCCTGCTGTGAAGGGACACATAATTGTTCAAGTGCGTAACGAAAGTTGAAGGAATGACAGTGGAACTAAAATTTATGTGTATGGCGTGATTTTTGTAAGCTTGAATGCTATTGGAGGGATGACTGAAAAGCGTTATTGGAAGTTTGAATGTAATTGGTTAGATGGGATGGAGTGGGTGGTTAATTAAGTAAGATTAGATTTTAGAAGACGAAAAACGGGGAGAACGTTGTTAGAGTCGAGAGAAAAGGTTGTTTGTAATTATTGTGGATCTTTGTACATAACTTGTAATATACAATTATTAGTTACGCCCGTGTGTTATTGGAATCATCCTGACAATTGTTAGATTATAACAGAAGCTATACGAGGGAGGTTCAATAGTTTTGGTAATTACTGATACCTTAAATGCAAATACGGAACCCCACACCTGATAATTTGTAAGGGGTAATAAATGTTCGTTGATTAATAAATAATTAATTGCTGTTAATTAAATAAACATGGGACGTATTTGCATAAGAATACCAGTAAATAACATACCAAAACAAAGAAATCCAATACACTCCCTCCACCTCGTTCATGACATCCAGAAATTAATCAATCAGTGGCTTTTTATGGACCAAATGGAGTATTCGTTCACTCAGTAAACACCGGAAACAAACAGAACATTCTTTTACTGTACTGAATTACACAACCAAATTTAGATAACTCACCGGGGGGCAGCGATGCCCCCAGGCTAGTCACAAAGTGTCTTCTCGCCTGGGCCCCCCTCTTCTTATTTCCACCTTTGGCCTAATTTCCTAGGTTATTAAACAAAAACAATACTTTTCAACAACTACTAACTATTCTACCAAGCAGCCGCATCGGCAAGCGATAGCGCATGCATGTGAGTTTCTGACCATCACAAGGTCTCCTCAGAAGTGCCCATTCTGAGATCAACATCGAGGGTCATACACTGCGATGCGTCAAGGGGTTATCCTTAACCCCAGGCACACCAGTTGTCGATTTGAGTATCGGACATTAACTGGACCGATGGTATACCAATTACCATCGGTTCCCCCGTTGCTGGCAGGGCACCCACATACCAGAATCATACAACAATCTCAAAAACTGTCCCAATTTGGTAGCAACATAAAAATCTGACGTCAGGACTTTCTACAACAAAATGCTACCCTTTGAATCTCTCAAAGCGACAACAATCAAAATACATTTCAGTACTCACGACTTTAGTACTTTTAATGCGGTAATACTCCATTATCTCTGGTCCAGCCACAAAACAAAGGAAACAATCATCGTTAAGAATTAACCAACTAACACATTCCAGCACTCCACTCATACTAATGTCGCGCTGCTCCGAAAAGGGTCTCGCCCAGAGGTTTCTTTCTTGTAAACAAAACATAACTCATCTGAACTGTCGGTTCATTCTCGACTTATTAACATATAGTCAAAATAATCTTAAAATCGAACTTTAAGTCAATATGGGTATAAATCAATAACGAAAATAAAATTTAATGGATATTAATAAAAGTAAATCTACTTATTAGAATAGAATTAAACAAGGGAAAAAATGTCGCCTTTCACACCTAACATTCCTAGCCTCGTAAATGTCTTTAATGGCTAACAAAGGTTGATGACTTGCCGCCAAATTTCAACATGTTATGAATTGAAGCCATCCTCCGCACTGTAATAACTGTATCTACGGTTACAACCAGCGTAGATCTAGTTTGGCAAAAACAACTGCTGGTCGCACGACGGCCTCACACTTGATTATAAGTTTCCTAATCGGATAAATCGTCGTAACGGTTGTTTAACTCCCACATTTATTAAATAGCCGTATATCGCCGTCGGAATATACCAATGTAAACAAGCGCGGTGTGTACTACAGCGAACGTAATGCAAACTGGCTTATAAAATTAATTGAGTCATTGTGCGCGCCGTGGAAACTCCTTTTGTTTACTCTTGAATGCACTTCCCCAGGAGATAGAATTTTAATTGCACTGTAAAGGTCGTTGCTGGAGTTACAATCGAAGAACGCAAGAATTCAATCACTATCAGTTTGTTTAAATTTCTTTTTCCAGGCGCAGAAAACGACAAGACGACAGAGTGCTGGAAAAACGATAACAAATACGACTCTGAATTATAAGATAGCATACATGAGAGGTCTAAATAGCAAGAGACTTAATTTATACAATAATTTACCTAATTTTGGTATTTGTCTTTAAGATGTATATATGCTACAGTTTCTTGCATGAATATTTTATATGCAATTGTTAATAGTAGCTAACAAAAAGTCAGCAGCATATAGAAATAAGAACTTCCGCTAATACATGTTTTATCTGAACAAATGTTTTCAGTGTTATCGATGCAATGATTTTTGTGTTATTCTGGTTTTTGTTTAACAAACAAACGAATAATATGTCTGGATTAAGATGTGCAAATCAAGTTGCTTTAAAACCAGGTAAAATGTTTCTAGGGACTAGAGCATCAGGTAGAGCTTCCTAATGTGTTAACCCAATAATTAACATAATTAAGATCAAGGTTACTCTGATTCTACCAGCAAAAGATAACTTTCAAAGAACTCTTCTTAAATATTTGATACTTGTTATTTTAGAAATTATAAGGACACCTAATTATTTACATTCATAAATATATTTTTTCGTTCCTCTAAATAATAACTAAGACAATTCGTATCATATACTTTTAAATACCCTTCAAAATCTACATGACTCCTCCCGTGCAATCGAATAGAATCGAGTATATAAAGAATAAAGTAACAAAAATACCGCTTTAAATATCCCATTAGCAATACAATAATAAATCTTCTCTTCAAGTACGCCCATGTTTATGACTAACGGCGCAGTTGTAATTGCAAATTGAATGTCTTGTAAAGTGTACAGATAATTAATTTCTGCATCGTGTTGTTAAATTGCAACATTACTTTTATACAACGGAGTGAAGAATTGTAGCGTCATCTATTTTTTTGTATTATTTTATTACGGTATATTGTTCCCATGAAGCTTACGTATATGATGTAACTGTGACGAAGTGATAAAAGAATGTTCCCTTGCTTTTAGGCTTTCATAGGTGTGGATATAGAAAGAAATCTATTAGGTATGCATGTGTTCTTGTCGAGTGTATCTGAATGACCAAATCCCGTTACTTTGGTACCACGTTTTACAATAATTTTCAACAAACGTCTTTTTATTAAGAAAATTTTTATAAAACGAAATTGAACGAGATTGAAAAATCAAATGCATATGTCTTTAACCTGTTTCAAGACTCCAAATCTTGAATGAATTGCTACAAATTGGCATATTTAATATTCTAGTATTATTTTGTTAGTAATTAACAATGTCTTGTAATGCTCTATATTTAAAATAGCGATCCATTATATAAAAAGGATTAATCTTAACAGCTGCTTCATCCATGTATTTCTAGATAGATTGATGTTATCTATTAATTGTCACTTTGCTTCAACACTTAGCCCAAATAAAGCAAAAGATATTTCAAAAGTTAAGAGATGAAGGGATGTAAGCCTCAACTTATTATATAAGGTAAATTCTTTTTAACAAGGATTGCTAATTATTTCGTTTATGTTCGCTTATTACATCTGTATAGATGACCCAATCATTAAAAATGTTTTTTTTTGTATAAACCCCATTCTAAAGACAATTAATATTACTAACCACAATCTAATTGTTATCGAAGTTAACTTTGAAAACATTATTGTAGCAAATGTTATCAACCATGTAGTATCAAACATTATGGATAATCAGCATGACTGTCAGAAACTGATCAACCTTATGAAGCTTTAAACAAATGATTTAAATATTTTCGTATCAATATAAAAGTAAGTTGATATCACAGTAAATCAAGGTAGAAGAAGAGAAGCAGGATTCAGAAAACCCTTAAAACTTTTTTGTTGTAATCTGCTTAATTATCTGACTCGAGATCTTCACCGAGATAAATAGCGTAGTATAAGGTTCGATACAAATATGGTAGGGTTGTTGCTCTTTTTTCAAAAACTTTAGGACTTCAAATATATCTAAATAAAAATAATCATCTTACAAATCCCCAAAAGTTGTAGTCTTCCACTTTGGCAAAGATATTGATTTTTATTGTTATACACCGTAGGGAAATGCTTTTATATAATTTTAACATTCAGAATATCCCTGTAATAAAAACAAGTGCGTCCGTTTATTTCAGTGTTTAAGGTCAGAGCCTTCTACGAATTTAATTTATAATAGAATTCAACATAACACTGAAGCTCTGTTAACGTAGACTAAATGAGTAAACTTTTTCTTTTGTCGCTGCGGAGGAACATTTTGCACTCCAAGATTTTTGTAAGCGTAATACTTAGCTCATCCATCCATGGATATAAAAATATACTGAAGTGTGTTGCGCAACATTTAATTATGGTTGATAAAAAATTGTTGTGGAAAATGTATAAATCCTTAAATATTTTTTTTATTTTGAAAAGCACAATCTTAAAAACTACCTAGTTGAATCTAAAACTTGCCACAAGCAAAAGGGTTAGCTGGCACTGATATTATATTAAATCAATAACTTTCAATAAAATTAATAGTCGTTATGTTAACACTCTTATTACTTTAAAATTTCAAAAGATATTGGTAGCCGTCCCCAACCGAATTTTATGTAGGAAGTAGCCCGTGGTGATCAAAAGTTTGGACACCTTGCTGTATGCATGAAAAAACATGTTAATAACAATTGATTAATCAACAACTCGTGTGGTTTGCTTTCATAGGACTACTAGGTATAACATTAAATTAAATTAGAATATTGTTCAGTAATATTATCACCCTTTTGTTAAATGTAAAATGTAAGTGATTCTGTCACTTCGGATCAAATCAAATTTATAGGTGTATGTATTATAAGCAGAAGCATATTATGTACTTTATCATGAATAAGGTAACCTTCATATTCAACGATATGCTAAAGATTTGCTATAAGATATATAATATGGAACTACTGATTGTTTTGGACCCGTAAACTTAATTTTATGCAATGTCTCCAGAAGATGATTGTGATTTACTCACTTTTTATATATTGTAAACTGGTTCGTTTGCTCAAAGCGAATATTTAAATTATAATAATTTATTTGAATAAAGTGGATAACGTTAGACTTGGAGGAGTCCAGTACTATAATGCTCTATTGAATGAGGAAAAACATTATAACGATGCATTTGTGGCTGCCGCTGGTAATGTGAATAAAGCGATTTAGAAAGTAATTAATGAAACTATTGGTAGAGACAAGTGCAAGCAAAACATTGAAATCCGTTCAGATGATAGGGTTTTGAATGATGTAAATGCAGCTGAGGCTGAATCTCCTCAAAACGTTACTGTGTATTTTTTTAAAGAGTCATTGCTTTCAATAAATACATGTAAATATTTTTTTATCTGTGGTCAACGCTCGTGGTATTTCCGTACTTAATTAGTGAAAAAATGAAGCCATCGCCTTCAGCGGTGGATGACGGGATATCTAATGTACTGTTATAAAAAAAAATCGCACCATTTATGGCAATTCCGTGTGCTCACATTTTCAACCTGTCTTTCGAGAGTGGCATCTACCCATCCAAGTTAAAAACTGCAAATATGACTGCATAAAGAAGGACCGAAATATTATATCAATAACTATAGATCTATTAGCTGTTGTTCTAGCTTTTCTAAAGTTTTTGAATTAGCAGTAATAAATAATAATTTTATTAGTCTATAACAGCATGACTTTACAAAATCGTAGCTTAGATGCGGCTTTGTATAACTTTGTATCAACAATCGCGTTGGCTCTTAATATGGGTGATGCGGCCGTAGGTCTATTCGTTAGTTTTACGAGGCTTTTCGACTGCGTTAACCATGAAACCTTGGCACATAAGTTGGCTGCATATGGAATTAGAGGGGTTGAATTAGACTTGTTCATAACTTCCTTAATTATAGAAAGCAAAAAGTCAAGTTTCATGATACAACGTCCAAAAGCAGAACTATTATAATGGGTGTGCCACAAGGTTCCATTTTGGGTCCCACGTTGTTTGTTCTTTATGTAAATGATACGCTTAAGTATATCGAGCATCCAAACTGCACAATTACCTCGTATGCGAACGATACCAATCTGCTGTTCAGACCAGAATCGTTGTATTCTGCAGAATTAATTTTGAGGAAAACTTTTGTCAGAATCGCTATGTGGGTGGATAAAAATAAATTAGTCTTTAACAAATTGTATTGCGTTTACAGCCAGCAGAGCATTACAAATGTTAATTTATGTAATGAGGAAGAATTATCTTGTGTCAGGGATGTTAAAATGTTAGGTACGGTCATAGAAGTCAATGCTGGATGGCACAAACATATCAGTTATGTCTGCTCACTTCTCTATAAAAACTATTATGTACCGTCTGGTAGCCACAAAGACTTGTAGCAATGTATTCTTATACAACTATGCGACAGATTGCTTTATAGCAGTATAAAATATGCCATATTGCAATGGCGGTGTTCTCCTTTTGTAGGTAAAATATATATTATTAAAAAAAATATGTACATTAAATCGAAGATCTTCAAGTAGAGAAGCGTTTAAATCGCTCAATTTTTTTGACAATGTATGGAATTTACATATATGAAGGAGTTTGTTATGTATATAAAAAAGGAATACATTTATGGTTAACAATCTGAGCCATAAATATGAAACTCGATATAAAGACGATTTGATACCTAACACAGGGCTGTTTTTTTTTAATAAAAAAACACTATATATCATGTTATATAATGCCCTTCTGAATGCAATTAAGTCTGCACCAAACATTTCCATTTGAAAAAAGTGTCGAAAATATTTAGTTGAAAAAACCTTGTATAATTTTGATGATTTTTTTGTCAATAATCATATTTATCTTACTGACGTGTTTGGTGCAACCATTGTGAGCGTCTTATACTGAATAAAAGTATATTATTATTATTATTATTATTATTATCATCATTATTTTAATATAACTTGACAGTATAATCAAGATGTTCAAATTTGATGGTAAAGATGGATTCATCTCGACTTGTAGTAAATTATAATTTAAAAATTAGTTATAAATGTGTAAACATTTGTCTTGAAAAAGGATTACTGTTTTGTAGGATGAAATTAAGCATTTTTTATATATAAGCGTAAAAGTTGTATAACACGTAATTTTCTGTGCGGCTTGCACCCAAAATATTAGATTGCCGTGACTGTTTCCTGAGCCAACGTTAAGCAAACATTAAGTTACCAATTGGCAATACATGTGTTCAAATAGATCGTTGTTATCTTATTTTCTACAAGTTTAAAATAAAATAGATTGTCATGTTAATGTCGTTGGAAATAAATATTTTTATAGGGTAGTTTAACTAAATATTTAAGAGGGCTGAATATTTGTAATTTACCTACACATCTGAGAAGCTTTATTTCATTTGACGTAAAGAGGACGATAACCTGAGTTTTTTATACGATGGTTGAAACAGCATGTTGATTACACACAAATGACAAAGTTTTCATCAACCACAAAAAACTTAAGCTCGTGTTTAACCCGTTAAAAGGCAAACCTTGTAGGTCCTCAGTCACAGCAAATAGCAAATAGATCTGTGTCCTTATTTGTTTAGGTCCGTTGGTCTAACAACGTCCAGCTCAAGCCCTGCACAACGTACGACCACCGCCAGTCAGAAATTATTGCAACACGAGACGACTCCAGAAACTCTCTCATGCATTGTGGTTTTTTATAGCTTCATTATTTGTTCTTTGACTTGTAAGGTAAGCAGCGCACCGTCCGCCTGCAAGAGCATCGTATGTAAAGAAGCGAAACCGCAAGGAGCCTTTGATCTTTTGTTTAATATTTATGGTTTCATTTCCAATTTCCTTCCACTTACACGGAGGTCTGGCACTCATCGCGCATTCCTCTGGAAATTACGCAATCGTCGATCTTGTCCATTTTTGCGGTACCCAAATGAGTATGTGCATTATCGCCCGATCTGCTGCGGTCAGTGTGTGGTATACGTACAATTAATAACTCATTTGTGAGGCGGCGAGAGCCAAATTTAAAGATATGTGATGGGAGACAGTAATGATAAAGAAATTAGAATAGGTATTAGAAAATTAGTGCCCAGGGTTTGAATTATAGATTTTCATTACTTCCTTATTCCCAACTATCATAACAAACAAACCTTTTTCACTACTAAAACGATGATTATTGTTATAGAATTGACATATCCGACTCGAGTCTACAGGAATTCAAAAATACAGTGAGCACCTGAGGTAAATAAAATAAGAGCTAGGTGTGGTTTTTATGTTAATTAAATTATAATGGAAAACCCCAACCACAATAATTTAGAAAGCCTAAATACGAATTTCAGTAGCTAAGCTGCCATCCTCAGTAGAATAAGCGACTTCATGAAATGTCTGACTGGATTTAACCAGATTTTCATGGGTGAAGTCAAGTCTATAAAACACCATTATTTACTTAAATTTTGCGCTTGAGCGAATCCCTTATTTAACTAGTTCAAATAATGCGGATCTCGGAATCGGACCTAAATCTGAATTCATTAAAGTATTTTTATTTTAAATAACGATGTTTTCAAACGCGTTCAGTTCCGCGTTGTTAGAAATTTGTTTAACTAGTTCTTATAATTTTTAAGGGCTATGGGATGAACTGTGCCTTTAATATGTTGAGTGACATTTGATAAATGAAACCTGCCCAATATGACTAAGATTACACTGTATTTCATAAATGTCTGCTTAGTTTCTTTCATCTACCTTACCCCTCGGATTTCCTAAAAGACTTTTGATAGTACTATTGGTGGTAAAAGTGTAAAAGCCAATTTTAAATGCGAAGGTTCAGGATGCTTGAAATTATGGTAAATAGTTATCAATATTACATTTTTGGTGTCAAGAATGTCAAAACATTATCAACGTAACACAACCATAAGCAAGAGAAATACTGGTTTTTGTTTTTAAAATCTGTTTCAAATTGAATATATTCTTGAATTTTGATTTTATCAGTGTTGTTAATGTTGGTGGGGTGTTAATATAGGAATGTGATTATTAGATACGTATATTCACAAGATTTTATCTATTGCTGACTAAAGATACTTGTTGTTTTTAATAAGACTGGCCAGCTTTTAGCCCTAATTCTTCCAAGTTTTGAAGGAGTAACTGGTGTTATCCCGGAGACTGATACAATCATTGAGAATATTCCAACTGCTTTCTGATTCCATACTGTTTTGAATTATTGTTCTAGTGATATATCTTTTGGATGCTGATTTTTACAAGGCTGATTATTGGATTGTATCTTGTTTGTCCTCAATATAGCATCATATGTCGGTTTTCTAATACTGTTTGAGGACTTTGTCTGTAATGCGCGGCTTGACATGGGTTACTATTAAGAGTTTAATTGCTATGGCATGATGAATGATAGCTACTAATTGATGGTATCTATCGATGTGCAGTTTGAGCACAACTTACAACCTGCAAGTATGTGTTTAAGCTTTTCTCTTCTGAGATGACATTTTCTGCAGTAATGTAAAAATGTAACATGATATTCAGTTTCAGGTTAAGCATCCAGTAGCCATATCTTCTTGTGTTAAAGATTTATAGGGTCTCTACAAAGTATGGAACCAGCAGAATATTTCAGGTTCTGTTCGACCGATTTTTCTGAAACTGTGCATGGGCTTATGGGGAATTAAAATACATTTTTCTGATATGGCCGCAAGTTGCTTTTTTTCAATGGGAAGGGGGGACAAAAGGCATATCATTGAAAAGGATATTTTTTGCTGCTATCAAATATGAATCACGTTTCACAATTTATTGTTTTTGAGTTGAGAAAAGTGTTGTAACAAGCTTGTGTCTTACAAAAAACTTCGGGATAAAAACCATATTTATTATCGTTAAGTAAGAACCGAAACTCAAGGTGTCTCCATTTTCCCCGTGACTGGTGATAATTTTCATTCACTTTGTTATTTGCAATCACAATGCCTCAGTTAACTAAACATGATCGCATCGAAATTTTGATGACGATTGGTTATGAAGATAGAAGACGAAGTTATTCGGAAGAAGTTGCCCTCTACAAAGCAATTCATGAAGATCGTGAACCAATTGCCAGATCAAAGTTATTGAAACATTGTAACGTTTTAAAAAAAGAATAGTTTCATACATACAAAATTCACTTATTACAAGAACTGAGCGAAGATGATTTCGATCATAGGATAGAATTTTGAGAAACTGGTATGAACATGATAGATGAAAATAGAAACGTTTTAAAATGGATTACGTTTTCTGATGAAGCAACTTTTTTCCTCGATGGTAATGTGAATAGATATAATTGCAAATATTTGTTGGACACAAATCCACATTGGATGGAACAAGTCCACACGCAACACCCTCAGAAAGTGAATGTCTGGTGTGGTATTATCGGTGAGTACATTATTGGGCCTTTTTTTCATGGATGGAAATTTGAATGCGGTCAAGTATTTACAGCTCTTGCGCAAACACACTATACCAGAATTTATTCGCCTGTTCCCTAATCGTGAAAATGTTACGCGTCCTTCTGAACAGATATGGTTTCAGTAAGATGGTGCACGGCTTCATTTTGCAGTCAACATTCGTGGATATTTGAATGCGATATTTCCATACAGATGGATTGCTAGGCATGGAGCGATAGAATGCCCAGCATGTTCCCCTGATCTGACGCCGCTTGATTTTTTCCTGTGGGAGTATCTGAAAAATCGTATATATACTGATCGGCCACATAATGCAGAAGATTTAAAAGGACCTCTGCTACATATGCTACTAAGAACATTAGAAAACTTTTATTCAAGGCTGCATTACTGCCAGGAAGTAAATAGGGAACATTTTGAGCATCTTCTGTATTGTAAAGTTAAAAAAATTTGCATTTTTCACGGAATCATGTTTTTCTTTTTTACTTTTAGGGTGCCCGATTCGCAATAAATTGATCAAACTAGACGAAAATTGTCACCTCTCAATGAATAATGGTAATACCTGGCTTTTTTGTCCATTTTAGTGATAAAGAAAATTGTTTCCATTCTTTTCGTTCCTTGTCAGGCACAATTATGGTATTTATACTTTTCTCAACTCAGAAGCAATAAATTGTACAAGTGTATGCATTTTTGAAATCAGGAAAAAATATCCTTTTCAATGATTTGCATTTTGACCCCCCTTCCCATTTAAAAAAATGCAACATGCGCCCATATCTCGGAAACGAGAGCTGGCACAGAGTTGAAAAAATTCCTGGAAATGCATTTTACTTACCCATAGGCCCATGCACAATCGGTCGAACAGAACCTGAAATATACTGCTGGTTACATACTTTGTAGCGACCCCGTATTTTCCATGTAGTGGTTTGCTAGTCCACCGGTCCAAGAAGATGGTAAATTAAATCAGTTTTAAGAAAATCCCCAATTTACAACGCGCCAAGCGGCAGCATACAGTGAAGTAGTTCAAAGTGGAGTCACGAAAAAGGTTTGATTAATTATTAATTCTGTATTTCCTTTTAATTTAATTTTTCTACTGATCTACAACATAATATAAGAAGAAACATGGCACACGTTGATATTAAATTTACTTAATCATGTTTTAAAGATAACTTGTCCGGAATTTACATATTAAATCGATGGGTAATATTTGAAAAAACAGTTTTAAACGCCGTTTAAACACACAGCAATCCCGCTAAATGGAGTTTAATCATTATAACTGTAACTTACCCCATCGCTTGAATATTCTATTCTCCTACATTTGCATAATAATCATTAAAGCTTTATTTGGGATATGGATGGCTAGAACAAAAACTGGTAGGTACGTAACCCCTTCGCCAATTATCTCCCACAAACAAAATTGCTGTAATCACCTGGATAAAAGGTGAAATTACAAGAGAATGCTTTGCTAACGCTTAGAGATCAAGCACCCAGCATGCATTACACGCAAAAGGTCGAATTTAATAGCCCACTGGCGATTTATGGCGGTGTATTTCATTAAAAGTCCTTTGTCAGCATTCAGTAAGTGGTTGTGAGCCCGCAATTAAATTAATTGTCGGATTAGTTGCCGTGGAAACGTAGCCCTTTAAAATCGTCCTAGTTGTGAAACCATGAGTGATTTGCGCAGGGAAAAGTGGCATGTGAAAATATCGCGAAGATAACTGCACTAATTGCATTCTTAAACCTAATTGTATCGGCATTAAAGCATAATTTATTAACAATTTTCAAAGAATGGATAGATGGATTTATTTCAAGATACGAAAATACAGGTTATACTATAATTGATAATAATTTTTAAATGAATGTGATTCAGACTTGAAACGAGTTAATCACAGATATTTATCTTGGAGTATTTCAAATTTTTGACGTGCTAAGTATCTTTTCAGTTATTGAAACATCTGATGGAATATTGCTGGTGTCTGTACATAAACTCAAAGACTGAATGGATTAGTTTTTAATAACTTTATTGACTTATGTAATGACAACTCAAAAATTGTATTTTTGTACTACATTAAACATAAATTACTTCCTTTTTTATTTTTCGACCAACATCAATGTTTGGATAAAGGTAATGAATATTTTGAAATGAAAGCAAATGCTGTATATTATTGATACCACGATATATATTATCTATCTGCAAAAAGTTTTAAAAAGCCTTTCTGTATATGTATTGGAGAGTTTAATATTATAGCTATGCAATTATGCTGGAGCAATTAGATTTTCAATCTTTTATATAAAATATGATATTCTACATATAAATTTTGTCAAACCTTTACTAGTTTAAACTATTTGCTGTACCTAAAATTCCACTCAAGTTTGATAACGCATCCACAAAATGTTCACAAACTATGAAACAGGTTTTAATAGTTTTTTCATTTCAAATTCAACAACAATATCTATACAACAAGAAAATATTTATATTTAATTTGAACTGCCTTTTACTACTTGGACACACACAGTGTACATTTTCAAGCGAATATAATATTGCGCTCACCAACTGTAAAGAAGGAACATCAAGATATTAATGCACCAGCGTTTTCACAATAGACAACAAAAACCGTTTAATGCTAGGATACACATGAGAAATATTATATAATAATGAAGAAACTTAATGCTTTCAACGCAAATGGAGATACTATTGTGCACTTCAAATGATTCGCTCATATTCCAAAGTGACTCATCTATATAAACATATTACAGAAAAATTTTCTTCCTGAACGTCTCAATAAAATAAAATTAAAGATATACAGGGGTTATTTGCAAAAAAAATTAAAACTGAAACAAGTAACAAGATTTAAAAAGAACTTTATTTTGAGACGATTTTTACTATGATAAAGAAATATGGTTATTTACAAGTGTATAAAATGACGTTCAAAAAATTACATAGAGAAAAAGACAAGCAAATGTTAACAGTAAGATCAATCAATATACCCGTAAATCGATTCATATGCCATATAATAAGAACTGTTCGAGCAGGTAACGTGGATTAAACCCCAAAGGGTCAGTGTCTTTTCTCTATTTTAAGCTAAAATCAATCTAAACCAATCATATTCGTTACTTAAAGGTGTTATCATGCTTACTGGGTTGATTTTAGCTAACATAAGCTTTAACAAATAGAAGAGAAACCTACTTGAAGTCGATATGATGACTTTGAGTTAAGCCTGCTAGTACTTTATGCTCCTTCTGACTGCAGTTAGCACTGTTGAATGTCTTGAATTAAGAAAGACAGTTCCAAAATAACAAAAACGATCAGTATCTGTAGACAAAAACCCACCATCTGTGGATTCCAGTGAAAGTGAAAAAAAATAGAATCTACAGATGCTGGAAGCTGGAATCTTCAGGTAATGCATTTTTGTCTATTGATACCATTCGCGTTTTTGTTATTTTTTTAATCGTTGATGTTCAGTAGTTTCTTAGTCCAGTCTGAGATAATGCTGCAACATTACAATCAAAAACTGACTTTATAAAAATACATTGACGGTGAAAACTCTCAAACACAATATTTACGGTGACAAATTTCATTCTTATAAGATCCAAATGATCTACGAACTCCTGGAGGACAATCCTTCACCGATGTTACAATGTACACCTAAATTGTTATTTAATTGTTGAACTCAACTGTATTGAGACCCGCAGAATGTTATATCCTAAAAGAACAGTTGTATAGAGCAACTTATTTAATTTGCGAGAAAACTACATGCGATATCGAAACAGAAGGGTTTCCTTAGCAGTATTATTTTTTAAGCAATCCCATGCTTTTGCCTATTGATGGAATGGATCGATTCTTTCAATATGTTCATCCACTAAACTAAAGATGCGTTCTGCCCTATTCAAGTCATTTTCTACAGCAAATTTCGGATGATGTAAAACTACAGCTAACCAAAGTAGATTAATTACTTAATACCTACTATTACTGTGTTAGATTAGGTCATTCATGTTGTTGGTAAGTCGGCAAAGACTATGCCTACATTAGCGGTAGTTAACGAATGGGTGATTGTATTTACTAGCCTTTAAGGATTTATTATATCCTTGCGTCCAGCTTTCTACACACCTTCAATCGAAACTAAACAAATCTTATATAGATTATTTTACTTATTTTCAAGACATACACAAACGTTTCAACGGAAATGTTTACTAACCAACACGCGGTAATTCATTGAACATGGTTATCGTCAATTCTCTAGATATTGGGTGGGGCGCAGGGAACATATTATTTTATCGGCTTGAATGTGAACATGCTTAAAAAGATAATATATCTTTAAACCAAGGATTTGCCGTATTAAATAATACAAAAAACTAGATGAAGTTGCGACATTAATAATTTTTAAACTAAATTATTACAGCTATGTGAAAGAAGAGGACATAATTTTATTTTGAGAGAATATAGGGGCGCGTTTAAACAAATATAGCTTTGAGTACAAATAATTCAATATAATTGTACGCATATATTAATATGTTCATACGTAGCATGTATTACTCGTTTTGAATCTATAATCCAATAAAGTTATTTTCTGTTTAGAAACATTTCGTTAATATCAGAAGCTGAATATTATTCAAGTGAAACGTACACAGACTTGTTTTAAATAAATAATAGCAAATATTCCAATAGTTTCATTTCAAGAAACAATTTTTATGTGTGTACTTTTAAACTAGTATGCTATACTTTATGTAGAGTATAAAATTTAGTATCATATTGCACGTCTATAGTGTGGTTTTTCTCCTTAACCGTGAGAACGTCACATGTCTCCGTTGGGATGGAAGTTTTCAGTCTAACAGCACAGACAACAGAGTGACATTGCAGCAGGAAGAGCAGATGCCGCCATCCTAGCCGAACGAATAAAAACATTATTATTATTATTATATTCGTTACCTCTATAAAATTCTGTACATCTGTAGTGTAAATTTTGTATACTACTGGACGCGCACACACAGATTTTAGAGTACCTTAGTGTGAAATATTTCCTGTGTACGTCAAGTTGCAACTGGAACTGCAATTTGAACATTTGAATGTGCAAAATGTGTTTTTGCTAATTCTAAACCTTATTAATGCATAAATGTAGAGATCAAAGCACGTTAAATACCCATTTTTCAAATTGTGACCATTTTGATAGTTTTTCATTCTAAATGACTTAGTGGTTGAATTCCTTAGATTACGATAAGGGCTCGAATCATAAGCAATGGTCTAACTAAAAAAAACATTTGATGACATTATATTATTATTATCGTTATTCGTCAAACCTCCTTTTCCTTTTCCTTGTTGTCAACATGTAGATTGTAGACTGTCAAGTTAAGTGTAGGTCCGCTACTCACGAAGCAATGCTGTGAACAGGTGATAATACAAGTGCGGATAAAAGCATCTAGATATTTATATGTATAAAGCTCTCTCGAACTTAAAAAATGAAACGGGATAGAAATAGACATATATTTAGAATCTCTTATAAACAGGAGCGGTTCAGTTTTTCTTTTGTGCTTACACTTGCTAAGAAAAGAAAGACAAGCATCAAGCGCTCAATACGATAGTGGGAAATCAAGTTTTAAGGTTTTAACCTAAATTCATAATTAAATGGACAATTTTTACCTACTTTAACCTGGAATATAATTGTATACCTTATCGTAACAAGTTATTCGTAAAAGACACGAATACCAGCTCAGAGCGAACCACTCGTGAGGCAGTGACACTGAAATAAAAATCGCCTCTGCATGTTACCAAACGGGGTGAACCAGTACATTTATGGACAGTTGCGGTCCTCTTCAGGTGAACCGGCTACAAGAGGCATGCGTTCGAATAGCGGAAAATGGATTTAACTATCAAACACATGCTACCCAGCCGCGGTTGCCACACGAATAACTGCATAAAGTTTTGCGAGATAATATAAGAACTATGTCACGAAATTTTACTGTTATAATAGTTTAAAGTTAACAAGTGACAAGTTTGATTGCTATCAAAAAAATTACGGCAATGGCTTCTTACCAATGTGGCTGAACTGCTTTAGTTTATACGTTTTACAGTTTACTATTACGTGGAGCACACTGGATCCAAATTTACAGATTTAAGCTTGATATAAGGTGTATTTTATGTAATGTTACCAGTTGCATCTGTATTACGAAAATTTCCGTTTACATCCTCGCAATTACCCGTAATAGAACTAGAAAACTTATATATTTAAATAAAACCCTTTGTTTTCTAATTACATTGGGTTCGACATATATACTAATATAAAAATTTTAAACTTTTTTGGGGCAGCGTAACTTTCCCATGAAAAAAACATTTTTACTGTTTGAGATAGAAGTGTACCTACACTTTGGTATTTCCCTGCCTATAATTCTTTCGTTTGCAAAAATGCAATTACACCCTCTACATTTTCCAAAAATGTATAACAATATAGACTTTTAACTGAAAATATTTAACAAAGGCTGAAATATGTAAAGCATAAAAGATACTAAAAATACAAGGTACATTGTAACTAAAAAAATTACTCTATTTGTTTTCTTATGTGTGAATTTTGTTCCGAAATGGCTCAATACACAAATCTGGAAAAGAGTGTTATCATCGGACAAGTTATTATAAAAAAGGTTGAGAATTTAGGAAAATACTGCATTTTCACCGAGCACGAACAGTAAGAGATGAAGAAATTACAGTGGCAACAAGAAACAAGATCAATTTAGCTTATTTTAAAGGGGTATAAGTTGCAACCGTACGAAATTCATTTGACTCTGGTTCAAGATTTTGCAATATTTAACCGTATGATATAATCTGATAAATCCAGATTTTACACCAATGGCAGGGTTAATGGTCACAATTGTCGATCCGTTTGTTTGTAAGTGTTGTATTTTTATTTTATATTACATTTTCTATTTTTACCTTTGTATTTATAGTATAGTACGCTTCGATTTTTTAAATTAATATACAGGGTGTTAGGGAATGGTCCCGACAAAATTTGCGAGCAGCTTCCCGACAATGAGGACAATAAAAGATGTTATTAATAATTTTGGCCAAAGTGCATAGTTTTTTCAGAAACGAATTTTAAAAAAGTCGCCTCACATATTGAGAACTGCCGACATATTCTTTTGTTTTTCTGTATGATATATCAGTGATAGAAATTCTGAAGACGTTACTTAGCAACACTTAAAATATGAAATTTATCAAATCACCACAACTGTAAAGTAATTTATTCTTTATTTGTAAGTAATACTTAAATAAACAAGCAAAAGCAAAAAAAAATAAAAAATAAATTAAACTAAGAGTTCAAAATGAGGCCCGTTTGCTCGAATACAAGCTTCTGCCCGTCTCAGCAAAGAGTTGGTTGCTCTATAATAATAATAAATAATAATAATAATAAATTTTATTCATGTGTTACAATAAACAATTGTTTACATTCGTCAATAAAGAAAGAATACCAACAGTTAAATAACATTTATGAGTAAACATATACTTAGAAAAAACTACAATAAATTTTGACTGAGTATGAAGTCATTTATACTGTAAGTCTTTTTGTAAAAAAAGCTTTATTTTTTTTGAAAATAAAGTTGGGATAAAGCAATTAACTCCGATGATGGTGAGTTGAAAAACATAGGGCCTTAATAATTTTGAGAATTTCTGTTTTTTTTTATTCTATTAAATTCTACATTTAACTTGTTTCTATTTCTGATGTCATGATTGTGATATTCTGATCTAGGGCTGTAATGATGAATATTGTTTTTAAAATACATTAAACAATGGTAAATATATAAACACGAAAGAGTCAAAATATCAAGTTCTTGAAATTTGTGTTTCACATCGTTCTGGAATTGCTTCTGCAAGATGACATATGGATTGGCGTCTGCCCAGTGATGGGTATTATGAAAATTGAGAATGCAATTCCGTGTGAAACAGCATCGTCTGTCATGAGAACTTCGGAATGGAATAAAGGATTTTCACCATTCCTATTCAACAGCCATTCGCAAAATTTGTATGAAGAAAATCATTCGGGTTTAGGCTTTGAACTCGTTGGGCATGGTATGGGTATAGAAAAGATTCCTTCAGTGTCCTTCAAACCGTCCAATGGCTTAAACCTGTTTCTCTTGCGAAATAACGTGTACTAGGGGCGGATCTTCTTCAACTCGCTGGAGGATCTCTTCCTCGATATTTACCATACCAGGATCGCTGCCTCTTCCCACATCTTGGTTTTTTGGTAAAACAAATCCCGTTCCCCGAAGTCTTGGAGCTACAGTTACAATCGTCTCCTGATGAGGCAATCGACGCTCAGGAAAACGTTAAGCGTATCGTCGAACTGCTGCTTTGGCATTGCCAACACACTCACCATAAACAAAATGCATGTTGACGTACTCTTCGATAGGGTAATCGGCATTGTTTTTAGTTTAAATTTAAAATAAGAATAAACTAATTAATTAAATGTTAGCTCGACTGTCAGTGTATTTGAGTTATTGCTACTCAAATTTGAGTATCTAAGCGACAATACATTTTTCCAATAAGCAACAAAGGCATCTTATTATTAAAATTGTAAGTACTTTTAAGAATTTTTTTTGAAACAATTATACATTTTTATGAGAGAACATATATAAACTTTCAACTCAATTTTTTATGATGACTTTACTCTGAAATGTTGTCAGAAGTATTCCCTAACACCCTGTATATAGTATTTAATCATTTCATAGACAGATATCTTCTCGTCTTCTTCCAAATTTTTAATAGTACAGAAAGAAAGACACAGACCTCTTAAGTTTTCTGTCACACCAACAAACTACAACCTCGTCTTCAAAATTTTAGTTTTGTCACTGCTTAACTTTCGGACTTTTAAAACTTATTTAGATAAAATTTAAAATTATATACATAACAACCATATTTATTTGTTTACTAGAAATTTTATATGATAATTAGATACCGACATCCCCCTGGTACATATTAAACAACTAAMGAGAACATTATCTACACYAACGTAAGGACTGTATTCGTACTCGCCAGGAAATCAGTTACAAAGTAAAAATAGTAAATTTTCACACTCAAACATGGCAACTGTGCGCTCAATCTCGTCGAGATCTCAATCWCGGGGCAATCWTGAACCGGCTCAAGATCACAATTACATAWTTACCCTAAATACMCGGTTGCAGCTTGTGAACTAGACGAGCGGGCAAGAATTATGCAAAAWCCGWAACAATGGCAACGGTATCCGTATCTGCAGGAGGCGATCTATGTGGTGCAGCTATCAGCCAGTCCGTTTTCCACCAAATGGCAATTATAGTGATGGTGACTCTTGATGACCCGCGCTTCGTGGAAGGCCGATGGTCGCAGGTTACGTAAGCGAAATCAGATTAGTTACAGTTACCTACATCGCGGTTATCAGCCGGTGATTTATACCTGTAACGTGATGGCTTGTTTGTCTCGAATGCAGATAGTGAAAACTTATGGAACACGAACAAATTTGTAAATGCATAACGTGATCTCTTTGGATTTTCTACTTTTATCGGGCGCAATTATACGGCGCCACACGACTACGATCACTTTCGGTATAAATCTGAACTTAATTAGTAATAGTGCGTTTGGAAAACCATCATTATAAAATTTAAGGACTCAGAGAAGGTTTCATCTTCAGTTTGGACCAAAGTTAACGTCAAAACTCAGCTTTCTTGTCACCTTGATTGCATGATGTCATCACGGATTCTATTCCATTTTTGGAAATACATTAACTACATCAATTTTTGCATTTTTGAGCAGCGATTTTTGACATAATTGATGAAGTTTGAAAAATGTCGTAAAGTTTAATGTACTTCTGCACTGATTAAAAATTATTTATAAAATAATTGTTGCCAGTGAAGTAGTTTAGGTGCTATTCAATGCCACTATAGTCATATAAACTATAAATATTAATAGTAAACGTTGTTATTCGGGCCTAACGACAGAATTCCATATTTGACCACAACATGATTACTTATGATGTGATCTAATCTTCACGTATGCATTATTATTATCATATCTAACATATATGAGCGTAAAACACCAGCTTCAGAAATCGTACACCGTACTAAAATTTTATCGTGGAATATTTCTTTACATCTAAATATGTTTTCCTTTCATTACCACCTTCATCAAAGTAAAATACTTTTCGTCGTTCATTATAATCACTTTGTTGTGTGTAAGGTGAACTGTCTTTAACATTCGACAACATCGTGTTGTTCTTTGTAATTTGGGATTTGTATATCTGAAGATTTTTTAACTTATGTGAAGTTTTAAACCATTTCTAGCAATCTTGGAAACTTAAAAACCTAACTTGCTTTACTATATCACTGACGTAGCAACTGCGTTTCTTGAACTCTCTAGTATTCTATTAACCCCTACTGGGGGAAAAACTCTTGAGTTACATACGTTCTCAACCAGTTTGCTAAACATTGAGAGGTACTATTTTAGGACAGTAAACAGCAAAAAGAGTTTTTTGCATAGTAAACTAGAAGGTCTTTCAAAAAATTAATAACAGATTATAACGTTGCATTTAACCTACATTTTAACCCTACTTTTCATAGGCGATGACGACAAAGTCGGTGCATTTACTTTTGACTTCTTTTTATGGGATATACTACAAAAAAGGAGGTACGCCATGAGAACTTGCATCAATTGCCAAATAGAGCACAGCTGCTTTAGAAGAAAAGATCTAGCAACCTAGGAAACTAAACCACTTACACATAAAGAAATTATTCCAGATGATAGGAACTTGATGAAAAAGATCGTTCCAATTATTTCATTAATTTAATTGTGTGCTGATTGCTATTTATGGGTTGTTTTAATTGACATTTGACATTACTCAAGTCCGTTTTAATAATACATGCCTTTACTACAGAAACAAACTAATTTGGTTTTACTCTAACAAATACCGAAGCATGGAAATATTGTACAGAGCTTTAAGATTTCAGGTGATTATCCCCGCGGGGTGGAAAATTTTACCAAATAATGTGGTAGGAATGGTAGGAATGAATACCATTGAAAGATAAATACCCCTTTTCAAATTTTAGTAGGATACGTACTACGTGACTGCGAAAGTAATGTCTCCAGTTAAACCCATAATAATTCGTAACATTTTAAGAAAAATGTCAGATTTCGTTTTTTTTTATTTTCACTATGGTAAGTTAAACGAGACTGAATTTGTACGCGATAATGTATTAATAGATGCTATCAGGTTGAGGTAGGTTAATGCACTAGATTATTGTTAAGCTATATCCGATAAACGGTCAAGTGCGAGTCTCCATGATGCGTCGAATACAAGCTTGTGTGGACAATACTGAACTACATTTTGAACATATTTTGTGATGAAGTTATGTTTGTCCCGTACTGACCTATTCCATCATAAGTGTGCTTGAATTTGGCTTTTTTACTTCGGTAAGATTTTTTAACTTAATAATTGTTTGTTTTGGAATCAGTGACGCCGAATAGAGTCCGGGTTTTGGTGGTATTATTTTTTAAAGAAAATGTATTATACTATCGCTACACTGTTTTCATATGTTGTTGAATGCTGCAGTTTAATTTAAAACATCGCTTACAAAATCACTTTGCATACATAATGTTATACTCTTCATATTAATTTATCGTTCCCAGATATTTTTTTTTGTTTTTAATAACCCTGTATTAATTTAAAATAGAGGAATTGAAATATCTGTTTTTTCTGAGCATCAAAATAATTTGGAAACAAACTCACTTCAAATGCGAATTTGCAATGCAATTAGACAGTGAATACAATCGAGAAAGACTAGTTCATCCAACGGATTCAACAAAACCGACAGGTAAACGACTACGCTTTTCTTATGCTAACAATTCAACTCCCGCCATCCCGTTTTGCAAAGTTTCTTGTAAGTCACCGTATTTCACGCGCGTTCCTCTAAATTCCGTATCGTGTTGCATTCATTGCGGTTGGCTAAGCATATAAACGTAACAGTAGATTCCCTCGGTTAGCAGCTATTCAGTCATTCATAAAATCACACCACCACCGTATGATGTATTGATCCAGAACGCCCTTGGTGTCAGGATCTGTGTGCGGAGATTTGCCCTAATGCCGAGGGTCTCTCTGGCAAAATTGCACGGGAATGAGGTTTGAGTATTCGAAATAAGCGGATTTTAAGCAATCTATACAACAATTGGTTTTCGATAAGAGGGTCCGAAAGAAGGTCGGGCGTTGCATGTTTATGGATAATACGTGGTTGTCATGAAAAGTTTCTAGTACATGAAAAAATTCCTACTGAATTTACCAACGAGATTTGATGTTTCAACCAATCGGAAGTGATATTGAGGTTTCGTAAGTGAATAATATACACCTCTACATGCGGTTGAAAGTGTACAAAATGCATCTTGTTATACCAACAAGTCTGCCACATTGTTCTGTATTTGGTTTAACTTGCAAAACACCGTCGACAAGCAAGCGTTTCGAAGATGCCGATAGTGAAAATATATCAAGAAGCTCCAAGGACACAAAGGCTTCGATCTGAAGATTCTGAATATTTTATAATAATATATATTGTTTGAACTACCAACGAAATAGCTACTATTACCGATTAGCGACATGAACAAGTAAAAATAGAACAGAAGCACTTTCAGGAGCATGAAAGATCATTTGATCTGTTTAAAGATGCAAACCAAAATCGACCGCAGGTAATATTAAAAAGGTGTAGGCATAGTTGAATTGCTTCAAAAACAAGCATATTAGTAAGATGATTTCCATAAAAGGTTGTATCACATTACAGCCTACGAACTAGCCCAAAAAAGAGAGGCGGTCATTTGCAAGAACTTTCAATTAAAATTTGAGACGAATCGTGAAGGTATATTCACAAATCGATTGGAGTATAATACAGTTTTTTTTAAATACTTACCAAAGAGGTAAAAATAAGTCTCAATAAATGACTTACTTCTAAGTTAGAGACCCCATAATCTGCCCAACTAGACTCTTTAGAAAGCTAATAAGTAAACAGATCGCTTTGCGCCTAATTCTTTATGAAATCAAGCTGAAAATAAGAATGGTTAAAAATATATCAGTTGGACCCACCCAATATAAAAGTGGAACTAAGATATAACTGCAGAAATTAATTGAACTAGATGATAACAACAATAAAATTACCAATCACTAGAGCTAAGACCGCAATATCTACAAAAAATAAGTTGCTCCATATCTTTAAATAGATAAAGCGTGCCACTTTTAAATTTAGTTTCAATTTTTAAATGTTCCAATAGCATGACATCAAATAGTATTCAGTGCTAGGAACAATCTATAAACGTAATCAGTCCTGCTCAAGATACCCAAGTAGTTCAATAAAAGATATAGTGGTTCTTATTTAACTCAAACTTGACATATGGAAATTGCATTAGAATTAAAGCTCTTTTGTCGAGATTTTTCGCTCTTCTGCTTTATCCGGAAGAAAATACTGTAAAGGTCTGCCATCTGCAAGTTGTCAATTCTCAAGTGATCAACCTGTATATATTATGCATGTACATCCTACTAATGATCATCGCTAGTAAATGAATACAGTAAATACAAAGTCTTATAGTGAATTTTAAACCTATCAGTGTAATGAATATGTTAAAAATATTATTCAAACACCCCTGGGGAAAGGTCTACATGTAATACACACCTAATGATTTTGGTAACGTTTTGTATTCATTTTTAATACTTTTCAACTTTTAATATATATAAAAATACATACAATAAACATGGTTAAATCAATATCTGACAACTTAGTCTAGTACATAAAGAAGAAATTTATGCTATCAAGTACATTTACTGCTAAGAAAAGGAGTTTAGAACAGTTATACATCTGGCTAAGAAAGAATGTTATATCCGCAAAATAAAAGACAAACAAGATCAAACCTTTATGATTTTTGATCAGTCTCATAGTTTCAGTAACAGATTTCAGGGGTAGATACTTAAATGTTGGCTTTATAAGAAAGAGGCCTATCCTCTTACTAGCATTTTTTTCAAATTGAGAAGTCTTGTATACTAAATATCAAAATCATCAGCTGTTTGAATGCCTAAGTTGAATAATTTTCAAAGGGCACTCATTGTGAAACATTCTGAATAAATTAGGTAGTTAGGAGACAAGTATAATTTTGATGCTCTATAAAACTGACCGTCTGATGAAACTCGTGAAATCAGCACATTCAAAAAAATAAGCATCTCAAATCCAAGCTACCCATTTATTTCCTTACACTTCCCTTTCATTTCTCAAGACAAAATTTAACGGAAAAGCAGCAGATTTTACAAATGCGTATTACGCCAAAAGTTGAAATAATTTTGAGCATAGGAATATACCAAATGTATGCATATGTGAATGTGTAATATGCAGAGCCTTTTACATACAATACAAGTTGATATTCAGCGCTGATCTCACACTTTAACCTTAATCTCGGTGGTGAACACAACATTTTCAAGACTTCACTTCACAGTACACAAAATTAAGCAAAACCTCTATCTAACGGAAAAGTCAACATTTGTTCACAATGGTTGCAAAACCCAAAATCATCATAAAACGGCGTTCCATAATTCAGTAGCCTACCCCATTTCGTGTTAGCTGCAAGCACACTCGGGGGAAATAACAACATGACAAGTAAACTGATTATATGTGAATCACAAACTACATAACTAAATTACGCCAGTGCATCTTGCGGATGAAAGCAACGTTTGCCGCCGACACACGCATGCATTAAAAGCATCCAGTGGCGGAGAGAGGTTTTAGTTCCATGTTCTTTCTAAATGTCTACAGCGGGGTTAATGTACAATGAAGATGTTGTATTTCGGAATATTAATCACGTAGCCCGATCGATACACTGCCACTCGGCAGCGCGCTGTGATGCATCAGGATTTTACAAAAATCAGCAGGACTCGAATAGGAAAGAATTTTTCTTTTGCATTCACTTATTTCTTACGTTTACTACGCTACCTTTGTTGAATATTATTTTCAATATACAAAAACAAACATTCATATGAATAAAATTGTTACGTTTTGTAATATATGTAGTTGTTTTGCTTTGAATTCATGTATTGGCCATTATTCTCCAATTACATCCAAAGATGCAGAGTGAGTTCCGGCACACGCTCGTTTTTTAACTATGATTATAGCAATAATTAAATCTCATAATAACGTAATTGGAGGGTACAAAATTGAAGCGGAATATATTTTTCCGCATGCCTAAATTATGCTCTTAAGAGGTGCGGATGCAACAAACTGCTTTTTTAAGTTTTTAAGTACATAAAATATGGTGACTAATGATTTGCTTCCAATTCAGAAACAGTGTCGCATTGAAATTCATCATTTACAAAACCTATTGTTTTAATCAGCTTGTTATTATGCACGAGCTGTGAATCAGTCACTATGAGAGACTGTAGAGGAATCCAAAAGCATACTGATTCCTTATGAATCAAAAATTTATGTGTTTAAAGATCGGAAGATACAATTCTGTTTCATTTTTCTGAGACAAGGGCGGAATAATTCTTATAGAATATTTGAAGCACGAAAAAGTATTCCAATATCAAACTATATTGAATTACTAACCACTCATATTATTCTTGCAAGGTAAAATTCCCACTCTCATGCGCTCACAAACCAATCGTTGGCCAGACGGCACAAGATTGATGAAATGGGGTTCTTGCACATATTTTTTTATTGCGGTTTCTTAAACTACAGTGAAAATTAATTGATCCGTGTTTTTTCTGCTTCTTCATATAGGCCGGCTTATATTTAAAAAATGACAAAGTTCGTGCCATTTTAAACGCGGGCGTAAACTGATGTAATGTAGCAGAATGCTCGACGTTGCCAGCTCGTCGAGAACGTCTGCAAGTCTTGTTATCTGAATAGCAAGAAAAAATATATTCCAAATTTCAAGTATCCTTACATATTGTGCGCGACAGAAAGGCGGACGCGGTGAGAACGACAATGAAACATTTAAATCCTTAGCGTGCCCGTAATTATTCGTGATCGCAGTGTCAGGCTAGGGCGGCCCAGCAATGCGGTTCGCTCCGTTCAAATTGTGGACGATGTTACATTCCTAAGTTGCGACTTCTTTCCTGGCGCAAATATTATCAGAATATTAGATGTAGTTTTAAATTACAATTGCGATGGCTTGTTATAACTGTGTCAATTACGTTACATTACCCCTAACAAAACAGACGTAATGTTCAAAAAGGGTAATATTCAACTACTTAAAAAATGCTGGAAATGATACATAAACTCACTTTTTTTTAAAAACACGCCATAGTTAATATGATTATTTGAAAAAATGTAAGATATCTGCCATATTTCTCTTTTACTCTGATTTTAACCCAGTTAGCCATGGACAAAATGCAAACAAATGAATTGAACGTCATTCCTTAATACTTTGATATTTAGGAATAAAGCTTTTTTTTACTATTCTAACTGTTTTTAGACGCCGCCAGAGCTGCACAAGAATATTTTGATGGCAGCTAGCCTTCTTTGCCTACTTTTAAGAGATAGTATGATATTTCAGAATTTATGGCTTCTTCAGTAAACCAAAAAACAAATGTGTTAGCTTTCGTGTGTCAAAATCTATCGGTTTCAAGTTGCTGAAGACGCAGGAAACATTGCAGCCCGGTGTTGTAAGAGTAATGCTCGTGACTTGCAAGAGAGGCATACAATGGGGTTGTTGCACATTTTTTTATTGCGATTTTTTAAACTGCAGTGAAAGTTAGTTAACCAGTATTTTTCTTCACTTTTAAATCGGGTGGTTATATGTTTAAAATATTATTGTCAAAGTTCGTACTATTTTAAGTACGTGCATGAACTGACGTAATAACCCTTGCGTAGTGCTCATTGGTTAGCTACTGTTTAGAGCCTTGGTAAAATGCTTGATGTTGCCAGCTCGTCGAAAACGTCTGGAATCCTAGCCTTGTTATCTGAGACTGGAAGCAAAAGTATATTTCAGGTTCTCTAACACACATCAGAAGTTGCTTTAAATTACAGTTGGCTTGTTAACTGTATTAATTACATTACATTATGCTTAATTAAACGATCACACGTGATGTTCTAATGTAAGATTAATATTGAACTACGTAAACAACGCTGGTCGGTAGTTATGATTTTAACCATCAACCTTTTGGTTGGTTAGTTATTTATTGTAAATATTTGTTCACGCGCTCAGGCATGTGCTTTATGACCGAGGGTTACTACGTAAGTCCGCGTTACGGGGCAAGTCATTATTTTTAAGTGCAACATTAAACTTCAACGTTGTCGTATGCAGGGTTGGCATGATTAAAACAAAATGTTTAAAACATTCTGTTTTAAACTTGTTTAAAACAAAATTTTAAACAAATGTTTAAATCATTTGTTTTAAACAGTGTTTGTTTTACTAATGTTTTAAACAGTAGTTTTTAACGTTTACCCTCCACAAGTGCATATCTACATAATGTCACCTTTCATTTGCAAAAAAATAAATTGAATTCAAAACCAGGCCCAGTTTTTATCGATACAACAGTTATAGACATTAATAATAAACTTAACTTTTTTTCTGTAGCTATAAATTACTAACATTTTAAAACAACAAATAAAAATATTAACCTTATCATAACATAAAAATTTGTATTTCTGGTCCAATAAAACAAAACAATAAATAAGACGTTCATTCAACACTTACTAGATAATTATATATTTAGCATAATAGAACAAATAGTTATCAGAACTTGGGAATATAAAAAACAATAAACAAGAAATAAAATATTTTTACTAGTGCAAGCATATTTTTTTCCACTTCTTGCATCGAGCTCGCATTGTACTATTTTGCACCTTAATTTTGTCTAAGTAATTCCACACTGTATTATTCCTCCTACTGGTCATTGTAATTGTTGAACTTTAAACATACAAGGTCGGTTCCTATTCTCTTTGTTAAAGTTGATATTAGCTATAATCAACCCAGTAACCAGTATGTGATTGGTCTAGATTTTAAGAACAGAGTTGATTTTCGCTTAAAATAGAGAAGAAAAACCGGCTCATAATAACAAAAATTGTCGCGTAAACGCCGTACACATCGAATACAAATGACAACAGGCAATTGTAGTCACCTAGCGATTTTTAGACAACTGCTACGCTTTGCGTCATCTTGTCGTATTTATTTTCACTAATACACATAGTAATTTGCATGAGAGTGCATATTTAAAACAGTGTTTAAAGCGTTTTAACCACGTTTTCAACTAAGTAAGAAAAAACAGGTTTAAAACAATTTAAAGATGATTAAATTAAAATTAAACTGTTTGTTTTGTTTAATTTAAATAAAACATGTTTCTTGCCAACCCTGGTCGTATGGCGTTAAAAGTTTTAACTGCAGGTTTAAAGACTAGATCTACACGTATGTGTTAAATACTAAAAGATCCGACCCATACAGCCGATCCACTATTTTCATTTACTTGTGCAGTGCTTCAATTTTTTCAGCAAGATGGAGTAACCCCTCTCCGCCCATTACACGAAGGAAGGGCGAAATTATCTAATGAAATTTTTCCCAACTCCTGGAATAAAACGACCAGTTGTATGCCTACACGATCTCCTGGTTTTTGCGGTTTTAATTTTCCTATGAGGAACAATGAAAAAAAGTTTGCTCCCAAAGTTACAAAGGAATGGAATATACATAGAAACTGCTGAAGAATCTTTCATGGGAGTTGAATTTTAGAAAAGCTTGACTCACTTTTTTGAAACGGTGTAATACAATGCATTGATAATAATGGTGCTTTTTGAACATTATTTATAATTAATCATTATGTGCCTTGTTTTAGTTTTTAAACATGTATAATATTTTAAAATTCAAGTCTATGCTATGCTGTCTGCACCGCAACCAACTGCAGATAGATCTATTTCCCTATCATTATAGCTCATCGATGCAGTTTAGGTTTAGTGCAGACAACATGGCATAGAACTGGTTTTGACTATATACCAAATGCTTGGTATGATGTAAGTAGAAATTTAGATGGCAATGCATCTGTCGGCATTACATTGACACGAAGACAAGGCCACCTAGCTGCCGTTATGGGAACTACTTCCTAAACGAAGTGACCTGTAGCCTCACAAGTTAGCACGCACCTGCATACATCAAGTTGACAATACTTTATCATAAAAATATAATTTAAATAATTCATCAAAAGTTTTTGGAATGTCACAAAATTTAATACCAAAATATTTATTTTTTCGTAAATAACTAGATTAAAATGAGAATAAAATAATAAAATGGCAGTATTACTATTAAATTTTTGTAAACAATCATATTAAAACTATAGTTTATTCTAAAAAACGTAAGTTTATGTCTTATCTCGAAAATGATATTACCTGTTTGTGGACATCATTTTCTATTAGAGGAATTAGAGGAATAAGAAGATATATAGACAAGAATATCTTGAAAGCTAGTTTCCCAAATCCCCACCTTAAACACTGAAAAAGGCTATAACAGGAACGGTACAGATAAAATTAACTCACTATGGCAATCTTATTACATACATGACAATGTAAATGAGAAATATAATAGAATCTAGCACGCGCCTGCTTCTAACAGATAACTCCTAAACATCTATAACATTACGACCTTTACCCTAGAGATTATTATAATACCGTTGAATACCTCAAGTAAACATCAATCCCGAGACAACGCCACTGGCATCAAGAAACCGACAGTAATTATGAACTCCCGCTTAATTAAATGTTGTGCTAGCACAATGGCTTCACTAGCAACAATGTGTTATTCGCAGTTCATTACAACTCATGCCTGCAGTGGGCACGGATCGTTTGTGATACCCGGACAACCCGGAAACGAAAAGAAATTAATACCTATTCATCTTCTTCATTCAATGCATTAAGATTTGGAGGCGTGGTGATGGTGATGTTCAAAAGAAGAGCAACACTGTCTTGTCTGAGATGTAATAACTAATTTGGTTTGCAAAAGAGGTAACTGTATGTCTGAAGTGACTGTTTTTTTGCGAGTTTGATGAACCCTAGAGATGAAAAGAATTTGGCAAACTGTGCTACTAAAAGTATAATACCAACAAAAGAACCCATTTATAATACAAACATTTATAGTAGTTCGTAAATAATACGTTTTAAACTCTGTAAGCTGCCTATTGTCATACACTTTTCAGATACCTACTTATCTAAAGCTCGATAACTGCAAGCTTTGATGATTCTTTTATTTCAATACTATTACATCTTTTATAGAAATTTGGTATAATTATTATTGTACACATGCTATAAGGTAAGTCATGCACATTTTTTCTAAATTCTGCTAAGCATTTTTTAAGGACATGCGGACGTTATTCTTTATTGCTTTGCTATTCGCACGACTATTTGCTTCAAATTTTGACCATTCATCATCCAGATTTTAATAAAAACGGCCTCCAAAGCATTACCTCTGTTGAGACTAGGCGGCTTAAGACTGGAACTGCATCGCGTGACGTCACAGCAGTGGCCCCAGACTTATTTTTCAAAACCCTGTAAAAACCGCGACAAATACAAAGCAAGCTTAAAAGTTACTTTAAGAAGTCCGTGACGTCATATATGTATCCGTGGTTATTTAAGCTTGGCATGAAATCAGAATGATGCCACTTTCAAGCACGAACGGAGTTCAATAAACAATTTACCGAATTGTGCCGACATTTTGCCCGACCGCATTATTGAGCCACTTTTTAGGCAATATGAATGGTAATAATTATTTACAGTTGTTACCATATTGACTCTTTAATCAACCAAGAACTGTAAGAGACAAATTTTATTTCAACAGAATGGGGCGCCACCCCATTATCGTCTACCAGTGCGCAATACGCAATTATCCTTTTGCGGATAGGCTTGAGAGGTCTCATCGAATGAAGAGGTCATCCGATTCACGATTTATGCTATACTACCGGAATTTTCAAGTGCTTCTAGAAAAAGATCGTGGCAGAGTGCCGCTTGATCACGCAGGAAGTGTTACAAAACGTTAGACAATTAGAAATTTGATTGCGCTGCGCTATTGTATGGAAGATGGAGGTGGAAATTTTGAGCAGTACATTCGTTAAATTGAATTATGTTTTCATAACCACTATTGTTTACTCTCACGCTAATCTAGGTACCTTCTCAAAAGGGCTGTTCGAAATCTAAAAATAAAAACAAAAGACAAAGTTGCAACAATGAAATCACTGGACGCTTCTTGGTATTTAAATTTTTCTGTTGGGTACATTGAAAACAAGATAAAATTTTGTCTCGCTTCTAGTTAAAGTTGACTTGATTGTTGTAAACTTGGACAAAATCGGAGATTTTAGGAGGTACAACTTTAGCTGAGATAGCTTGTGTTAAGGTCATTAAAAAGTATATTAGAAAGCAAGCTAATGCTTCATTTGGTTCTTAAAAAGCAAATGGACCAGTTCTTAATACTAGCTAAAATAAACCCTCGCTAACTTTATTGGCAAAGTATAATCCTTCATTAGAAGATATAGTGATTAAAGCTTTCACCGCACTGGTAGATACTTCCGGGTTTGTTGACCGTGGCCGTGGGGATTTTCTCTTCGCTGACGTTTCGCCCACTTCTGTGGTGAGCATCTTCAGAGCCGAGTTTATCGTGGGCGTAGCCGTCTTGGGTCGAACACAGACTGTGATCCTGCACCGATTATCGTTCGACATCAAAGCTCAAGTCAACCACATCTTCCGCACCGTGTTACCCTCACCAAAATCGTATTCGCCGTTGGATCACCACGTCGTCGCCGTAGATACAGTTTTTATTTTTTTTAATTCAGTTGTTAATATATTTAGAAGATTTAACGTAAAATCTTCAATAGAGGACTATTTTCTTTACCCTTGCTTAACATGGGTTAATACATACATACATGGGTTACTATAAAAATTCAGAAACCCTAAACGAAAACCGCAAGTATACATGCATTTTATTATAAGCAGAAATACAGGGTTTCTATAAATGATTCATGCAACGCGGGCGGCGTTGATTTCTGAATTCTTTGTGCCGCCTTTTTGTAACTGCTGCCAAGCTTACAATATGCACGGCGATAGTAGTTGAATGTTGCAGATCAATATCACACCACATTGGTTTCTGCAACCTTAAAGTTAATTATCCCACAAAATACTACAGTATATGTTGAAAATACACATTACCAGGCGTTTTCTCATATTAAAATATACCAAAAATAATGCTAAAATAATTCAAAAATCTACAGATGACAAGTATACGTCACTTTTCTGAGAGGCGGCAAATTGATTTAATCGATAATTTCCATAAGCGCCCTGTAGAGAAGTAGAGAGATCTCCAACTTCTAAGAAAAAGGACCACAAAAAGTAATTCAGGTGTCAAATAAGTCTTCAAAGCTTAGTTAAGACGCCAGTGAATATAAATTGCAACTAATTTACAATGCGTTGCGGTATACTGATCTTCAAGATATATTAACCGCGGAGGACTCGCGAAAACAGGCCCCCTGGGATGATGACTTTCGGTTTCATTCAGGTTTTTTTATACCACCTGAAGGCAGACTAAGATGTTTACTATCATATAATGTCTCTCTCGATTTCGTGCGATGTCATCGAACTTGTATCACTGGGATTTATTGAATGTGTCGAGAGCACTCGAAAGTTTGTTAACATGAACGGAATTTGTTGGAACGTCTGGGGTACAAGACGCGAACCGTGCAGTTCTTAGACGGGCGCAGTGGGAGGCGTTACACGAAAGATGAATGTTGCGAGTCCCTGCGTGCACGTTAGCGATTTTTGGTGGTTCTTTTCTTAGAGGAATACGGTGCTGCTTGAATCCTTGTTGGTGGTTTTTTAGGAACCCGCCAGGAATAAAATGCTCTAGTTCTAGGAAAATATGTATATTTTTTTGCTTCTTTACAATTACATTTCAATGGCGACCAGTGTCTTGATACACCAAGCAAATCTTATGCGTGTTATCACATTTTACATATCCTTACCTTACCTTATTAGAAATCACAGACTATGAAGTATTGGCTGCTTTAAAAAGAATTTGATTGATTCGTTCAGATCGAACCTTCACAATAGAGTTCAGTACATGGCATATAATGGATTTGCGTCCAGCGATTACACTACTACGTCTAGAGTACCACAGGGTTCTGTCTTAGGTCCTTCATTTTTTATGCCGTTTATCAGCGACATAATCGACGTAAAAAGACAGTAACTATATAATATGACTATAGTTTTGATGGTGTTTCTATAACTAGATGCAATACAGTTAATGATGTGTCTTAATGCCAGTAAAACTTATGGTTTTATTTCACTTAGCAGTCGCGATTTTAGGAATGATATGTACATTAAAACTGCTTTTTGCTCGTTTATTAGATCTAAAATGGAGTACAGTACACATCTGTGGTCTGGTCTACATATTATATGAGACAGACGAATTACATTGAAAATGTATAAAAACTAATTCTTACAAAGTTTTCTTTCATACTACTCTGAATATTCCAGCAGTAGTCGGCCATCATATGTGCATCCCAGCTTCCCAGCACCACGATAGCGCTCCTCCGTGGCGAGAATGTTTTGATGGAAACATTGTCCTCGTTATCCACTCAAGTCAGCTAGATTTTCAGGGACGATCTAGATGGCTTTGGGAAAAATGTGATCGTCAGCTTTTTTGTTTACCATTGGCAGTCTAAACAAATGAACCCAATTCGTCTTTCTTAATTTGTCACAGAGCTGATAAAGTAGTAGGTATCCTGTATATATCTTTTAATTCTTCTTAATGTATTTAAAACTTCACCATCTTTGTTCAGAGTTTGATATATTGCTTCACATGAATAAAATTTAGCCTACCTAGAACTAGGTCCTTCTTAGAAGGCCATTTAATAATGTTCAGACTTTGGCCTCTCATAAACACAAAAAACTTGTTGTCCGAATTGAAATTCACAGTTTTAAGAACTACACATACTAGCCAGTTGTTTTAATTTATTTAATTTAACATATACTTTTTTCCTCCTAAAAGAAATGAAATTAAATAGATCGACGATACAAAGCAAATGCTCGAAAGTCCCTTTCGCCGCAAAAACTTTTCATTCTTGTTTGTTATTAGATTCCCTTGTTTCAACCGGAAAGTAAAAAGTTCAGATGCAAATTGGAACAATCCAAGTTGCGGTTTTTTTATCGCTAGAAATCCGAACATATTTACAGCACGAATAAACCATATATTTGGGTGTGGAAAGCGCTACCCACCGATCACAGATCAGTCTTTAATATCATATCTACTGCATGTCCTTCATAACCTTAATCCAAATTTGACATGCACCATCATTCTCAGCATCCGAAAGCACGCTGAACGCTACCCCTGAAGCAGTATATCCAATCTTGTTTAAAAATGGGCATTTGATCCTAGAGGCAGCATCCTAGTGACCCTACTTAAAAAGAATCTTTTCGCGCGCCTACAGACCATAAGATCTAGCAAAAATCCAAGGTAAATCCGACGTCTAAGAGATGAGATCTCACTATCAATGGTCGGACGGACGCTAAATCGAGCGCATAAATCACTCTCACTTGAAATGGGTTACTCTAAAAAGACCGTTTAAAAAAAAAGTCTTATAGTTGTAACAAGAAAATTCGAGCTGATACAAAAAAAAGTTACGAACGGGTACAAAATCAGTGGTCTAGAATTGGTTAACAATAGTTGATAAATCTCATGCAACAAAGAAGTCAAGTTTCTTCGCCTGTGATAATGTTGTCCAATAATACAAGCCCACACAGTTAGTTTTAAGGGATGCTGTGTGTGCTATTCCATCAGCCTCATCAGTATCAGTCAGGATTTTCAAGGACCAGTACAAGTAGTTATGTCTACTTCAACGGAAAATAAAATGTTTGAAAACTTTAGATTATTATTGGCCATGTTTACCATTATTGCACAAACTGCATTCTCTTATTAGTCATCTTCTTTATCTCATCAAGAACTGCGTCTTGTACGGTTGATGTTTGTTTTAATATTATTATTCAAAGCAAGTTGTGTTGTTGACGTGGTTGGATTGCCCATAACACTGTCATCAAGCGAATATGGTTGTAGCGAATATCAGACATCCGGACATTGGATTAGGATTTCCATTCATTTTGTTTCACTAAGTTTCATCATTTTATAAATGACTGAAGAAAAAAACAGATGCTGCTATCATTTTTAAAAGGGGTCCCGTTTCTTTAACCTTCTTTATTGCGTCATCTAGTGTCGTTAGTACCATAAGTAGTATAAGTAAGCAAACTGTATGGAAAGATGATTCAACACATTAGGGTAGAAGGAAGTCGAAATTATTCACTCTTTTACATATATTACACTTAATGAAAGGTAAAATTGCTGTGTTCTTATTGAATATTACTGAAAACTGCGCTAGCAAGCATTAGAATTCTGGCAAGAGCCAATGCAATACCTATCTAGATTAAATTATTTAAAATAAAGTAAACAAATAAACTAATAGAAAACAAGGTAGTTAGGTTCCATTACAATAGTCTGAAGGCTATTCTCAATTGCACTTCACTTTATCTTGTGGACTGGTAATAAAATACACTCGGTCTCAATCCTAAAAGGCTTTATATTAAAATTAACTAGTTTCATAACCCTCTAAATACAGTAGTTACGTCGAAACTTTTTTTTTGTCAAGCAATTAATTGTCCTGCATAATTGATAGAAACTTCTACTCAGCAATATTAAAGGAACTATATAGTACAAATGCACCGTAAAGTGTGAATGAATTACTTACTTAATAAGTAACACAAGATACATTAGCTAAAAATTTAAAAGATTCATTATGACGGCTTCTGATCCAAAATTTGGTAATGTCGTAATTCAATGAAGCATTATCGATTACGATGAGCTTATAATTTATTTTTTGAAGCTCAAAACATATTTTTATGTCGCGTAAAAAGACTTTCGTAGAAGTGTTAATCGAAGTATAACTGACTATGAAACCATACCTATATTTGTAATAATTTATACGCTGCGTTTAATTATACTCTCTGCTTCTTATTAATGCCTGCAGATTGCGGTTCTATAGCAAGAGATAGTTATTTTATTTTTCGATTACCAGCAGCAGAATATAAATGTACTTTGGCAGCTTGAGAAAAGTAGCAAAAAGTGGGCTTAAAATTATGAAAAAAGTAGGAGGAAAACTAGACCTTAAAGAATCCTTAAAACGACCAAATAAAGCTGTAAAAGAGTGACATGCTGCCCCGGATCTACGAAGGAGTATACAAATAAATCTGTTAGTCTCATCCTGGTATTGTAGAAATAACTTGTACTGCAGTGTAGTGCCTAATTGTACAGGTTTTCTATAGATAATTCATGCAACGCAGACGGCGTTGGTTTCTGAATTCTTTGTGCCACCTTTTTGTAACGGCTGCCAAGCTACAGTAAACACAATATACTGTCATATACTGTACTGAAGGTTTCAAATAGGGTTATAGCTACGAATTTGATGGTTTTATAAAGATTTTCCAACAATTTACGGTTCTATTTTCCTTCCAAAAATAAGTACGTATAATAACAACAACTTGCTCGTAGGAAACTATACAACATTAATATACATGACTACGTCCGTCATAACCCCATTTTGTTTCGGTCACAGACATGGCTTTATAAATTCAACTTTTGAACAAATTTGAAAGCCTACTCAGTCAATCCAGTCCTTTTCCTCATTTCAATGTTTGTACTTCCTTTGTAACTAGCATCGCACCGCCACATTTGAGCCGTTTATTATTTCTAGGTTAGGAAACTTCCCCGTAAAACTTACCTACTTACCTAGTATAGATCCTAATTCCTAACTGTGATTTTCACCATTGCGGCAGGCTAAAACATTCTTTAGTTCCTCACAGTTTAATTTAACAGGTTTACTGTAGTCATGACCGCACATTTACGATGCATAACTTAAAAGTTATACGAAACCGTGTTACCCCACAGCTCCAAAATCTGAGCGTTTCCATCCTTATAAAGTTAATTATCTTACCAAACACTACAGCATAATGTGTTAAAAATGTATCCTCCCACGAGCAATATAAGCGTATCAAATAATTCGGCATTCGACAGATGACAAGTATATGTCAAAGCAATAGTTGTGTTCACTTTCCTGAGAGGCGGAAAATTGATTTAATCAATAATTTCCATAAGCTTCGGAATGCATGAATCAATTTCGACATTTTCGTTTTAGTTTTATAGCTTTTAGGTTACAAATTTAGTAATTTTCATCATATTACGTTTATTTACGTAGTTTGATGATAGCTACATTGAAAGCTTAAGCGTATTAGATATCTGCAATTACAAACTTACCTTTGATTGAGCTTTTAAACTCAAAGATTCGATACTATACTAATTTTAATACTTTTAATAAAACCTAGTTGCTGATGCAAGTTGTAACCGGAGCTAAAGTCGACAAGTAAAAATATTTGCGCCAGAAGTTATTTAAAAGATTCGAATGATGCATGGAACACAGTAATTTATTCATACCGGTAATGCACTAGGAGAGTAAAGTTTTCCGTATATAAAAACTGCACAAAAACTCAACTTTGAGTTTTTATCGCTATTTTAATGTGAGAAATCTATTCAGCAGGAATGCACTTCCTGAATCCTTCCCCTACTGAAAAACCCACTTCCCTCCTCCTACTTGCGTGCCGCTGCATCGTATAACATTTTGCAAAAACCGTGTGATCGAATTTACACTCGGCTTCAATATCCGGAGCAATCATCATCACATATTAAGTTTACGCAGAGGCAGGCTGCAGCGGCGTACGGGAGGCCATCGCAGTAATTTATTTATAGCAGGCGGCAAATTACACCTTTCACAATTCGAATAGATTCGTCTTGTAACAGCAGAGAGCTGTTATCGTCTCATAATTACGTATTATTAGTAATAATAGGAATTAGTTATGGATATATGCATTTTCGCGCTGAAATAATTACACCACGGATGGGGCATAACGTGCACCAATAAAGTTATGAGCACCCGCTAACCATAATTTGCATACCGACACGCAGACGGGGAGAACAAAACCGATACGCAAACAGGAGGATAACTTGCTGGGGCAGGGATACAGTTTGCTCTCGATGGTACTCAAGAGGCAACAAAGTTTAATCTGATGGTGATTATATGCCTCATCAGAATCTTCTCAAGCGATACCAAGTTGTACTTCCGCAAAAAAGCTGGTTTCGCCATTTTACAAAAGAATCATACATATCAAGTGGCGCCACGATAAAAGAGAAGGGTAACCATACAAGTCCAAGAAAAAAGGCATGGAGAAGTTCTTCCATATTCAGTTAATAGCCCGAATTTATCACTATGAGCTTTCCATCTTTGGATTTCGGAAAGAGGCACCGAATAAGTGAAAATGTCAAGAGGAGAAGGATGTTGCAGCGTTTGTGCGTGAGTGACTTCCCATCCAATCATAAATACTCTACAAAAGTGACATTATGAATCTTCCACAGCAATGCTCTCAAAAGTGCATACTCAGAGAAAGAAATGGTTAGACAAATATAGTGTAAAAATCATACACTCGTTGGAATTAAATACTAAGTTATGGCCAAATTCCACATTTGTTATCTCGTAGTACTATAATATGGTATTCTAAAGCATGTAAGTACGTAAGCTTTGGCACCAGAGTCCGCGTCTAATTTTGGAATAAGGTTGACGTTTCGGCTGCACTTGTAAGGGGCAAAACCAGGGCAGGAACAAGAAGTATGGAATATAGTTCAAACCTAACGCAAGAAACACGTTCCGATTGAACCAAATCCTAAAAAGGAAAGAGAATTGAAGCGATAGATAACGTTGTACCTGACGTTATGAGGGGAGTAGGGAAGCTTGCGACGGCAGAGGTGGGAGATTATGGAAGTGGGGATAGTCGCGGCGTGATTGGGTACCAAATAGTGGAGAGATGATAACCATCTTCGCGATTTAGATTATTCAGGTGTTTTGGAAATTTCTGTTGCTTCTCAGAATTTTCGGGTTGTGAAAAAGGGGACTTTCGCTGGAACTGACTTATTGTCAAATAAAATATTGTGACCGGTTTCATGCTGATGTTCGGCTACTATTAAGTGAGTGAAGAGACCTGGTTTTATGCAGCGTTTATGTTCATTAAGCCTGGTTTTAATGGATTTAATTGTTTCGCCGATATATACGGCACCGCACGAACAAGAGATGCTGTAAATACCTCTAGAAGTTAGAGAATTTATTTTGTCCTTCGATGATGGAAGAATCTATGACATTTTTGAAGGAGACTGAAAGATAGTACGGATGAGTTGTTTCTTAAGAATTTTGCCAATTCTGTCTGTGACACCTTGAACATAGGAGAGTACAATGACGAATAATTGCAAATTGTATCTCATGGTTGTTATACCCGTTGTTGGCCAGACTAATGCGTAAGTGCTGCAATTCACTCCGAAGTTTACCCGGTACAGAAATTGATATAGCACGGTTAAGAAGAGAATTTAGGACAGAACGTTTTTGCGATGTATGGTGATGAGAAAACGCATGCAAGTACCGATCTGTGTTGATGCCTTTACGATAGACAGAGTGGCCCAAACGACCATCCGACGAGTGAAACGGAAGAGAATTATTGCTTTCGATTTCCATCGTGAATTTTATATTAGAATGTTGAGAACTAAGAAGGTTGTTAGGATGTTTGAGAGTAATTTTTTCGTGTTTGGAAGGATTCGATGGCGGAAGTTTCGGTCTTTGAAAAACCTTGGCTGTTTCAAAACGGATGAGGTCCGCCGTATCCTTGGGTAATTGAATGCATGATTCCGCACAACTGATCATGTGCTCGCAATGAATTTTGTTGGGAGCTATAGCAAAATTGAGACCTTTGGCCAGCAAGGTATTTTCTGATTGAGAAAGGGGACAAGGAAGACAAATTGTTCCTGTCTTAATGATGCCCCTTACAAGTGCGGGCGAAACGTCGACCTTATTTCAAAATCTTACCCAAAAAGACTAAAATTTCAATTATTATAAAGCAGTTTGATTTATTGTCAAATTTTTCTAACTGCTTACACAGTGGGCAGGTATTTTTCAACATTTTCGTAAATTAACAGTTTTAACTCCCCAAAGTTAATAGTAAATGCTTGAAAGCCAGTGTTGTGACTACAGACACTAATAGGTATCGTTAATTAAATAAACGATTAGGTACAAAAAAGCTAAAGGAGTTGTTTTATGTGGTTCTTAAGAATACAAAACTCGCATTACAAAGTATAGATATTTGTTTATAAAATATCGTAATTGGTGCCTAACACGTCTATAACCAACTAAAAATATTAGAAAACTGAATAGCGCTTTTTTTGCTAATTCCCTTACACTTTATTGATAAGGAGAAAAAAACATATATATTTCAGCTTATTACCTTAAAGGTTGGTATCGTGTTTGCTTTACTCCAGTTGCCGAACATATCAAACGGATCCCGTTTTAACAGCAAGTATCTTGTTTCTGGTACATAGTGAGGTTACGAATCTATGTTAAATATCGATATTCCTCGACCAAGATTACGGATACTTCAGCAGCATATCGATGTATCCTTAATGACTCACGATTCATGAGTATATACTAAAACTAAAGCCATCGATAAAATGATACTACTTAGTTAAGATATTTAAGATCAACCGTGAGAAAGCAACCGTGAGAAAGCAGCTTATTTCTTTGTAGCCAGAAATTGTTTTCACCTTTCTTCAAACCAAAATAAACTGTGTAGTAATTTTATTGAAGAAACAACTGAAAATAGAAATTTACAAGATTCTGTAATACGTAATACAAATTGAACTACCTATTTCTTTATAAAAAATATCAAATCCATTGGCGTAATTACTAGCCTCCCAGAAAGAAAATGTATGCTGTTTTTATCACTTTTAAATAACCCCAACTAAATATACATATGTCATAGAAAATAACCAATGAAATAATTTTCTGTTGTAGAAGACTTATAAAGACGATAAATTGTAAACATCCAATTAGAAGCAAGTAAAAAATCTCAACCGTATAACGGTTACAATTATACAAAATGTTCATAGTACACTGTAAACATTTAAATTAACCACTTCATTAAGCCAATTTGCAATGCTGCTTTTAATTATCGCGTCTTAATGGAAAGCATACACTGTAGTAATGCCGTAAGAAGCAAATGTTGCTGCTCACTGCAATACCATACCCGGGTGGATTGTTATTTTTTTTTTCATCGAATATGTTTTCAATGTTAAATTCAAGTATCTATGGATACTCGGAGAATGAAAACATTAATCGCAGTTACAGAACTTATAACTAAAGTTTGGAGCTAATTTGCTCTTTCTTTTTTTAAGTTTTTAAGCATTTTAAGTGCATCTGAATAAAATATAAATAAACAAAAGTTAACAAACCATCATCCATTAAGAAGGCCCGAACGCATTAAAAGATAAAGCATTGGCTTCGGTCTTGGAAAACAAAAATGAACATTATACCATTTTTCATCGTTCGCCACTGTCGAACATCGCGAAAGTGACTATCAAAATTTATCACCTCTCTTACTTGCGATTGTATGTATTTTCAAAATACCGAATACGTCAGTTTTATATTAAAGACGGACACTGAATGTTTACTTAGGGTTTGCACCACCTAACCCCTAAACAGGGGTTGCATGTAACTTCTTTTCTTAACAATAGCGACAATACACAGTTTTACTTTTCTTACAACGTTGCCTTATTAATTTTGATATTAAGGCAATATCCATCGAGAAATAACTCTAACTATGCTTTAATTTTTTTCTCTAAATGAAAATAATGTTTGTGTAGGTATTTTTGGAGATCATATTACTCGACCCGTTGTCCTGGTAATCTAAATGGAGAAATTGTACAAAATTTCATTATAAATAAATTAACGTTTCACCAAGATGGAGCTCCTCCACTTTCTGCGTTACCCATCTGGCAGCGAACTTGACTCCTTTGGACTTTTTTTGTAGGCTCATTTAAAGAAAACGGTTAATGCCGTGAAATCCAATTTTTAGAAAATTTTTAGCGGAATTAGCCAGATATGGTCCCAAGTAAATAATCTTTGTTTAAAAACTTTAAAAATTATCTATCAATGTTCTGTTTTAAAAATTTCGAAACAAATAGGGGGCTTACTGATTATAATAGTACATTGTCATAACTCTAGCTTGTAATACATAAGAATACAAAAGCCTTACATAAATAATAGAAAAAGCCAAGTCGTTAGTAACATTTAAATATGTATTTAAATATGTCTTTGGTTTGTTGTTATGTAAAGAGTATTCTTGTATGTTTTATAAAGGGTTTGACAGTATTACAGGTAAATATTATATGTAATTCGGTATTGAATTTTGGATTTCAGTAAATGAATGGTGCATAAAGCTACATTGGTTTAAATTTAACCAATTTCAAATGATTTTGCTTCTCGAAAACAGAAAGTCGCAGTATAGAAATCAACCCATAGCCCATACAGTATTTTCCAGCTTTTGCAATGTTTGCATATTAAAGTAATTTAAACAGGGTCTACTAACTGTATTACAATAACAAAGGTTTTACTAAACTAACAACTGGCATAAAAAGAGACCGACCAACTGACTTTAAATTGTAATATGATTTTTTGATAATAGATAGATTAAAGTATTGAGTGAAGCTCGAATCATACAATACCATACCATACTATCAACCATATCCAACTATACAGCTGCGATAAGATCTAAATATGAACCATACTTAGACTGGCAATATATTATATTTTTCATTTACGAATTTCTTGTCAAAAGTTTCAATATGGAATGAAAAGTTCTTGAACTGCTGTATCAAACATTCTAGAAGCCCTGAAATCATTTCCTAATAAGAGATTTTTTAAATCGAATATTGTATTTATTTTCACCCCATTTTTAAAAGCCTGTTTAAGTATATATTTATTAGGCTTTTAGGTGTGTGTGGGAATAAAAATGTCATATATATATACGAGTACATACTGGATATCCCGTACAAGAGAAACAAAGCACCAAAAAAAATACCAAATCGACACAAGATAAAAACAGTAAAAAGTAGAACGCTGGCTAACTCATCTAAACAGTCAGTTTTGGTAAAATAGCAAATAGAATTGTAAACTAAACAACTGACAACCGTTACGCATGTTTATCTGATATACTAAAAAAGCAAGAAATTTTAATTTTTTTCATCATAAAATCAACAAAAAGTTAATTTCAATAGACACTGAATGACATAGAAATGAAATAAGTGTAGCCTTCTAGTGAAAAAAATTTAACAAACTTATAAAGAAACAKTTTCAATGTATTTAAAATGTTTAATACATATCTTTTTGTTTCCTATCTATCTAAGGGKAAAAACTAAGTATTTTTTTTTACTTTTAGAGCTTTTTCCACCGCATTGTAAACGTAAAAATAAAAAATCTTCAAATATTTTCGAAAGAGTACACAATAGAACGCGTGTTGTTATCGAAGTGGGCTTTATTTTTAGCAACAAATTCAAAAGTTAAAAAAAATGCAAGGTATTCTAGTAAAAAATATATAATTTGGTGACACCCGGAAAAAAATGCAAAATAATTTTAAACCTGAAACTTGATTTGCTACGAACTCAGATTTATATGAAAAATGAAGCATTTTCATCTTGAAGAACAAGAGAACAACAGCTACCCCATTTATGTACTTTTCAAGGCTGGCACACGTGTACCAAGATTTATAGTAGATTTATAGTAAATTTTGAAATACATTTATTTGCTATTAAATTAACAGGCATTATAAAAATAGGTCCTAAAACTTACCATTAAAAGACCATTCACTAGACACCTAAACACATTCATTGTCACTTATCAAATGTTACGATCACTACACTAAGTCGTTCACTAAAGAGTACTAAAACGGCAAACCACCATCACTCGCCGCGGCAAGTAAAAATTAATTCCTCCTCCCAAATCAAATCACTAAGCAAGAAAAAACTCTACGGTAGCAGTCCGGAAACAATACCCGCGCTCGGACCTCCGCAAACAGTGCCGCGTCCGCGTTTTTGCTCGACTTCTTCGGCAGCAGCAGCAGCGGTCGAGCTGGACGATGCACGCGCGATGAATGACTTCCACGGCGGCGGTGAAGATGTTAGCGGCCGTTGCGGGTCCCCTAACGCCCCCTTGACGGATATCGGTCCTCCGGAGAGACGCCAGACGCACCGATCTTATTGGGCGTCCGTTTCCGTGGTTCCACGGCAAATTCGATCGATCCATTAATTTTCGACTGTTGAATCAGCAGCGGGATGCTGGAGTGCGTAGGGGGTGGTTTACGCGCCAAGTCGAGCGAGAATAACACAATTGTCCTTCGTCCTCTCGGTATACCAAGGGAACTTGATTGTGAAATTTAGTTGTTCGGAGTAAGGATCGCTACTACGAAGGTTTCGATATTTTCAGGTAGGAAATATTGATCATTGGTATCGATTATAACTTCGTCTTCAAAATTTTTAGGGTTTGGATGTTACGCTGTATCCCAAAATAATCCGTGCCACCTTTGAGTGTTCTTCCACGGAAATCTTTTACCATGGTTTAATGACCCTTACTCTGTCAAAATTGTCGTTCTTTTTTTCCCAGAGCATGTGTAAAAAATAATCTCACACCCTTAAACATAAGGTGGACGATTTGGTTTTTCGAAAATATCCCTTATACCGTTTGATATAATTATATGAAATTTTGGTCATTATTACTTGAAGTGGAAGCCATTAGGATCATTATACAAACTCTTGTTCTTAAGGAAGAAAAAAATATTCTTTGCTCAGTCACAAAAAATGCATTTAGGGTACATTTAGTTTATACAACTTTAAAAAAGTAATTTAAAACCCACTAGAATTACTACTTACGCACAAAAATATATTGATTTTATCTATAGATCCTTCTCTGAACATATGCTGAATACGGGAACGCTTAGCGCTAATGCCTGTTCTGACCATCGAGCTGTTTACTGCGATTTAAAAATTATAGTGCATAAATTGCCTTCCAGAACTGTCGATACAGAGATTTTAAAAATTTTTGCTCTGAAGCTTTCTTAGTAGACCTTAGTTCGTTAGACTGAGATACAATGTTTTATATACCAGACATTGATGCCAAAATAAATTCTTTAATTATAATATGCTATGACTATTTGAGAAACACGCACCTACTGTCGAGAAAAGAATAACCAAGAAATTTGCTTCGTTAACCGACAATCTTGTTACTACTGACTATCTTTCTTTATTTTAAAACGTTTGTTTCAAATACAGTAAGTCTAAACACAACTAGTTCAAAACACTACTGTTTTAACCCTACTACTTCACTAAATCATTATACTATACGCACTTGCATTAAAAATACTGCTTTGCTAAGCCTTTCGCTAGCGGTATAACCGGTATTGGAATTCAGAACTTCCCGCCATGTGCCAGCTCACGCTTTATACAAGTAGTTTCCGCCTACGCCATCTTCCTACCAGTTCCTACAAGGATATCTTGCTGTCGCAGTCTATACTTCGAGCACATTCTATCGACATTCCCGCCATCTAGCTGTTGCTAAGATAACCTCCCTATTACACCGTATTTACATGCCTACAACTCTGGTGTACAGATGGCGCTGCACGTAATACTACGTAGCTCTATCCCTCGGGATCTCCGTGGTACACGATTCCAGTGTACCACCTCCATCTTTGACCCTGGGCTGTGCTGAATTCTGTAGAATAAGTCGTTAATCCTTTTCACTACTTTGCAGGGTCCTTTCCAGGATAGCGACAACGTAAGCGAAAGACCTTTCCTTCTTCGTGGGTTGTAGATCCGCACCAGATCTTCTTTCTTAAACTGCATGTGAGTGGTTGTTCCTTCATAGCGAGCTTTCACCCGATCATTGGTGGTAATCTGTCCTAAGTCGTGTCGATGTGCGCTTCATGGCTGCGCAGGTTACACACTTGTAGCACAATTTCTATACATCTTCGTGACAAGTCACCCAGTAGAAACGTTCGCGTACCTTTGCTAAAGTCCTGTTCACTCCCAGGTGAGCACCCGATACTCCTCTAAGTACCTCTTCCAATACACATGGTACATACTCCTGAGGCACTACCAACAGCATGGTAACATACCTCCCATTGCTGCCCTCCCACGCTCTATTCAACAAACCATTCTCCACTCGCAAAGATTCCCACTGGGCCCACATCGCCTTTAGGGTCGGACTTTCCAGAGAGACTTCCTCCCATTCAGATCGTGGTCTGTTGTCTCCCTTCTACCTAAGTAGAGGGGCAACACCGCTGTCCCCTAGCTGGGTCTTCCGGAAGCTTCCGACAGTCCATTCCGACTCTCCTTACATTAACCGTGTTCTTGCGCTGTTGTACCCGTTTGTAATGTCTGAATTCTCCGCATGGACTTCGTTGCCGTTGATATCTGGAGGCAGCTTGAAGCACCACTCTGCAGTTCTTTTTAACATGCCCTGGTTCCGCAGAACGGTCGGACGTCTTACAAGTTTTATGTTTCTTGTGAGTCCCTAGCTGCATGCGACAGAGTTGTTGTAGATGCCGTTTTGCGAAATGTAATTCCAACGCTGCAGTTAGCTTGTGTCGTACTTCCTCCTATGGGCTGCAGGTAGCTTGTGACGCAAGTCGAGAGCTGATTCACGAAGAGCAAGTTCCAAAGCCATTGCTTTCTCGTGATCATTCCAATGCTTCACCTTACCAGTTATCAGCCGCCTCGAACAGTATTTTATAAATCTCAAACGAAGTTTGACCATCGCACAGCGGTAGATTAACTTTGCTTCCAGTTCCTGACAAAAACCTCAATCCATGGGTTTTCAATCTTTCTAGATCTACTTTTACAGTCACTATGGCGTTCTCAAACTTGACTATCATGCGATTTCCGTTTCCTCTTTAGTTCTTTTAACTTGGATTTTCATTTCTTGGACTTTTCTCAGTTCTTCCTTAGTTGCTCCAAGTTCTGTTTTCATTTCTTTTTAGACTTTTTAGACGGCTTCCAGAGCTGTATTCATCATTTGTATGAGTTCTACTAAGTGTTCTAATTGCACATTCATGTTGGTAGATTGGTTTCTCGTCACTGGCAGTTACCTTAACTTCTAGTTGATTCAATTAACTTTGTACCCTCTGACTGTTGTTCCCAACGCATATATCCACATAGCTTGCATTTACGCAGGAAGTTTCTATACGTTTCATACGTTAGGCTGACTATTATGCTGTTTTCGAATATTCAGTATTTCTGGGATGTGTATTTGTACATGTTTTTGTAAATTATTATGACTCTTACGTCTTTGAGTGGTTTGATATTACATAGACTGTTACTATGTTTTCCACGTACATCTTCTGGAACCATTCTGGTAAGCTTGATAGATTTTCCAATGTAATCTATTTTTTATGTTGTAATAGGTACCATGAACAGCCTAAAAAGCTTTCACGCACACATGAATCTTCTTATTTTTTATAATGCAAACTCTATATCTGAAACAGTAATCGTCAAATGTGACTTGATCTTCATCTCATTTTGATCGATTGATCATTGCATTAAGTTCAATCAATAGGCGTTATGCTTGCAGTTATTCTTTCATGTGATTGAACTTTAAGCTTCTTGGAAACATTCCTTGCACCTTTACATGTCCATAACCTCACTGCACACCATCACAAGGAATTAAATATTAAGTAACGAACCATAATATATTAATTCACTTCACTTTATGCATACATGGACATTACTTGTTTTTGCCCTTTACACATAAACAAACCTGCTTATTCAGACCTGGCTTGTTTTTGTCTGTTAGTATTATTTCTCGCGTAGAGCAAAGCTTCAGTAGTTTTTCAACATATACATCTCATTTTTTATAAATTTGTGACTAATCCGGTTTTCCCCCAGTACTCTTTTTGTTCGGTGGTTGCGCAATTTATGTTCTTAATAGCTGTCAACGTGGATACTATCTATTTAGTCATGCTCTAGCTGTGCACTTGCAAAAATTCTACAGCAATTAAGAAAAAACTGCAGATTATTAGAGTATTCTAAATACTTTTATTTGATCGTGTCTAAGCTTCCTGAACGGCAAACTCAAAAACTCAAAATTCGTTTCAATTACCCAACACCGTAACACAATAAGAACGATTTTCTATCTCGCTCCATCCACATCCGCAAATAAACAAGGTGTAAGAACATCAAAGGCCACAACGCCTCGCTTCATATTTGCGTCTTCTTTTGTTTTCCGAGCCTGCTGCACAATTTTTTTGCGCCTACGCTACGCCAAAAAACGCGGTTCCATGCCAGCGACCATCGCTATTAAGCGGCAGATTTTCTGGTTAAATAAATTTCTGGATAAAAAACTGACACGGAATATCACGGCGAAATGCGAAGGATCACACAGCGTTGGGATGCGTTGCTGTAATAAGTTGTACTGTGAAGAGTTAGTGTCGCCGTCAGGAATTTTAAGTGGTCCTGCAACTCTGGTTGATAAAATCAATACGACTATAAATGCAATTACCTGGCAATTATCAAGATTGCTTTAAGTATGATCGTACTTGTCATTAATAAATATCCTCCTAATACATTTTATTATTCTCAGGTATCACATCAACGAATAGCAGATTCAATTGTTTGTTTTAACGTAATCTCACTGAAATACTAGCATTGTAAATGGTGTTCATTAAAATAGGCATCAAAACGCTTATGACTTTGACAGTGGCGTACCTATGAGGGAGGGTGGGAACGGGTTAGACCGCCCTAGATTTATGAAGATCAGGGTTTAAAAAAACGTAAAAAAAGCTACGGATAACTCCACTTAAAGGTATAACGATCTTTGGGATCTGTCATGCCACGTACAAAAATGACCTTCTTTTAGAAAGAGAACGATTGAATTTTCAAATGTCACTGGTAGATGGCGGCAACTTACAGGTGTAAAATTTTTACATTTTTTGCTCTTTTTTGTCATCTTATTCAAAGTGTAATACATAATAAGGATCATGCAATATGAGAATGTGACAGGAATAAATAATATAAACTTTTTACATGCTCTGAACAGTTACAACGCGGATGAGGTGAAGTGCTGAATTATTTAAATTAAGTACTGTTTCACAAATTTCATTTGCCTTTTAAGTGTTTTTCAGCTTATCATAGTTTGAGTTTTCCTAAATTTATTGTTTAACACTCGATTTGGCGAAATTTTAGGTCGCTTAGAGCAGACAAACAAATAAATGTGCGGTAGTAAGTGCATAACTTCTTAATGGTTGTATTATGATAAACATTGTTATTATAAGGTAATTTTATACTTATGGCGATAAACTGAAAGGTTGGTATTTCTAATTTTATAACTTGAAATGAAAATAAAACCTATCGTTTAACCAGTAAAAAAGAAAKTGTGTCACATTGATAAGCTTATTAAAAAATTATGCACKTAAGATGGGGCATMACCTATCGGTAAACCGWTAAAGCTTGAATTCGCCGGCAAAAACAGGGGMGCTTCCAAATTGTTTCGTAGTCTTATAGCTTTGAATGACAGGAACGACACTGAAATAAATTATTGTAGATTTTTTAATTTAAGAACTAACAATTAAGATATAAACGTCAAAAATCGATAAAAAAAGTGTCTAATTTTGGGTTTTATTCAACTGCAGCTTTCTCTCCCCCTCTTCCCTAAAATATTTAGTTATCAACCCACCCCAACGAAAATTTCTGGGCACGCCACTGGACTTTGACACACTGTTTCAACGTTTGTCGTTTCACTATAATATTTGTGCTACAGTGTCCGCTAGAATTGGTTTTTGGCGGAAAACACTTCGTATACTGCCGAAATCGGTCGCCCTCTTTGAGAAATAACCAAACTGCGGATAAATCCGCCATCTTCCATGCTACAGAAGTGCTCGTCTTTAAATAGAGGTTCCAAATCTAGCCGGTAGGTGGCGGTAGATTACAGGTGTATGATATTGAGATTGACTCTTATAGGAAAAAGTTGTAACAATTCACTTTTTTTAATTTAAAACGATTTTGTCTGTTATTCTAGTATTGAAAATGTTGCAATGCTTTTTATGTATATAAATGGCAGATAATAGAAAAATGGCATTGCTTGCACAGCTAAGAACTTAAGTGCCAGTTTTATGTAACTTTTTTATACTCCTATTTACAGTGAACACATATAAAGATAATCCGATACGAGGACGTATTATAGGACTATTTAATACAAACTTCTAGTTTGTAGGGACAAAGCAGAGGCTGCTGGCAGCTTCGCAGAATATTTTTGTTTTGTCTTCTCATCAGAGCAGGCTGTTTTACTACCAGCTTGTAACTTCCCTAGTAAGATAAACTTTCTCACGCACATTGACTTTCCTCTAAGAGGAAACCAATTATCTGCCGAATCTGCCTCCAGTCCTGAAGATATGTCACCTTTGCTGCTGAAAAAAGCTCCTCAGGCCTTGCTTACCCTTTATCAATAATTTTTGGCGCTTCTTTCACCTCATCTACTCTTTTCTACACATGGACAAAATACATCCACACACTAATTATACCATAAAAGGGCTGCCTCTGGCCTCTATGTTTTGAGTAGACAGATATTTGTGTTTATGATGGAAAAATCAAACAAAAAGGAGTACCTATTTATAAAAGTCGTAAAGCTTCCAAAACAGCAAGGCAGCAATTATCACTTTTGTAACAGTTTAAGAACCGTTTTTCTATAACATCTTCATTTATCATCGATTCAGCCCCTTAAGTTTTTTATGCCATCTTCTTACTATCGTACCACAATGTTGTTTTTTGTTATTTCTATTACTTCGATTTAAAAAGTAACTACTCTTTCAGCATTCCACCATTTATGAACATCACACCTAATAGTCGCCGGCGTGTGAGTAAAGTTTTTGAAGTGCGCTCTCGTGCATGTATTCCATAACTTTACTTGAAAAATTGAGAATGCCAAAGCCATAAGATCCCAAGGCCCCGTTAAGGACGTCACTGCAGCTCACCACGCACTTTACAGTTACACTGCTGATAGCGGATCCGTAGTAAAATGGATGGCGCACGCACCGAGACTGTAATGTTTGTAATTAAGTGACGGAGCTAACGTTTATTGCTGCAAATTCTAGTTTTGCAGTCCGTCGGGTACGATCCGTATTCATTTAAATGTGCTTCGTTAAATGATGTGTGGTCTGAAGGATCATGGAATGTTATGAGCTATCTTACATGCAAATGTACTCCCACACCATTGTGCTGAAGAAATGCGTCTTTATTATGGTTCCAGTTCCAGCGCTGAAATGTTGAATCTTTTGTAGTATTTAAAGCTAAAAGTGTAGAGATACTGAAAATATAATATTTGTTCTACTGCTCAATCGTGTATTGCACAAGTTTAAAAATATTTTAGAGATACTCGAATGCAGAAAAAGCCACCATACTTCTCTTTTTTGTCTAACTATTGCTAAATCTTTTAAGTGACAACAAATGCCCATCTCGTATAGACAAGAACGTTGCCTGTAGCTCAGAGTGAATACATTGGATAAGCAATTTTGTGAATGGATGACTGGTAGGTAAAACCACTGGATGTTTAATGGTATAGGGTAAATTCGCATTGCGAAGCCGACCACCAACCCGTAGAACATCGCTAACAGTGTCAATGAAGAGACTCAGGTGTCGAAGCTTACTACGAGCACGAGGATTTCCATTCTGTGATATTTGTCTTATAGCTGCCGAAAATGACTGTTTTTGGTCCATAGAAACAAGTTCAGCTCGCTTTAATTCCTCGGCAGGTAAATGATGAACTTTCCTGTGAGCCTTATTCCTAGTATTATGGACGATATGAAGACACCACGCAAGAACTGAAACTGAAAGATTTCCATGTTGCATTGGATAGGCATGATATGTGCTTTGGAAACATTTGAATCTAAGGTCGATTCAAAAACTTCTGTGGATGGGATATGCTCGACGTCTGACAACCAGAAAGGGCCATTCCACCATAAAGAAGACTGTTTGAGCTGATCGGGTTTGCAACCGCGGGAAATAATGTCAGCAGGATTTTAATTTTTAATTGACGTGAGATGATGGACTTCTCCAAAACAAATGTTTTCCACTGTTTGAACAACCCTGTATCCAAGCCAGTACAATCGTTGAGTCAGAGATATGTTTTTGAATTTAGGGCTGATTTTTTTCGATAACTTTGGCTTGCAATTGAGATAAAATTAGAAGTAGACTTATGGACTTCAAAGGAGCTACCCTGGATTTCGCACAAAGTAACTGTGTTGAAGTTTCACCGTCAGCTGAAATAGACCTAACGTAAAGGCAGGCGCCATACGCAGATTCACTAGCATTAGTTTCCCTAGTTATACGGAGTGTTCGCGAAAGACCGACCCACTAATAGACTCGTAGTTATAATTTACCGTTTTCGGCTAAGCTTATGTGCAAGAAAAGATGGAAGGTACAATTAAATCGATATATTGAACAACGAGATACACGAACTTAACGATTACTTAAAACCTAATACCAAACGAATAAAGTTTACACAAGAAACGTAAGGTAGGTACGGTAGCTGAGCATTGCTCGTGATAGACACAGAAAAGACTGCCCAGTTACATTGCTCTAACAAAACTTTTACAAGATAAAATATTATTAGAAAATTCGTTTGATTTCTGATCTGTGATATATCCTTCAACACGTCCGGAAACAACCCTCCAAAGATAGTTTTTTGGTAAAACACTTTTCAAATAACGACTCTTCCAAAGAATAATAGACTGTAGAATAGTTAGTTCAGCATCTTTTAACATCTCTATATCTGAAGCAAAGGCAAGCTTTTGAGAATAACTAAACTTTCGCGCGGGATACCTAATGTTGTTGTCTTACCAGTGATAGAAATATACAATACAAACAGCAATTATCAGTTAGCAGTTGCAACTATCAGCCCTTTCTTCCCTATTCCCTTTTACATCCCACAGTCAAATAATAATGGAGACAAACAAAAGATAAACACGAAAAATAATAAAAATACAACAAAAACACACGTTATTCATCAGTATACCTACCGTTGTATGTACACTCTACCAACATCGTACAAATAACGTTTTCGAAAAAAAGAGTGTGGATGAATTGGAATAGGAAGACAATCTTTTCGACGAATGTTAATATTATGCTTGTTTATTTTTGTAGATTTAGGCTCTTAGTGATTATATTAAATTAAATGAATTTTGTGTTTATAACATTTCGATCTTTTATTTAGATCTTTTTCAAGTATACTATTTCCATATAATTGACAAATTAAATTGACAGTAAATTAACGTCACATTTACAATTTTGATATTAATAAATGTACAATGTACCTTAGAGTTTGTTCCATCGCTGGAATTATTTGAATAGCAAAAGTTAGAGTACGAATATTTGTGAATGTCATATAGTATATAGTGTTCGCGTATGAGTTTGTGTGTTTAAATGATAGTGTTGTATGTATTACTAAGTCCTTGTATGCATGTCCTGTCGTATAACATGTATTTATGTTTTTTTTGTACGTATGCATCATTTCCAAAAATTGTCTTACGTTTATGTAGTTAGTGTTATCGAAGTTAAAAGTGTGATTAGTTAGTTCTTGATGTTTTTTCAAAGCAGTGTAGTTGTTATTACTTTTATGTTGTTGTATCCTGTTTTTTAGGTATTGTCCCGTTTGTCCTATATATTGTTTGTTGCATTGTTTACACTGTATACTGTATGTGCTTGTATTTGCGGTGTTTTTGTTTTTAATGGTGTGTAGAACTGTTTAATTGTGTTTATTGGTTTGTATGTGGTTTGGATGGTATATGGTTTTAGTATGTTTTTTAGTTTTTGTGTGAGTGGTGGAATGTACGGTAAGCTTAAATATGTTGTTTGTGGCTTTTTCTTGCTTTTCACACTGAATGCTATTATACAACATTTTGGTTTGTTGTTTTATGGGGTTTTTTTTATTAGCTTTGTGGGGTAATTGCTATTCTTTAGTATTTTAGTTATTGTGTGTAAAATTTCATTTCTCGGTGTATTTCATTGTTCAAGAAAGCTAGTTTTTGTTTATAGCGATGGTTATACTGATAATTTAAGAATCTGCCTGATGCCGTTGGTTTTGAGTACCATTTTGTGATAATTTTGTTATACATTTTAATTAGTGTAAGGTCAAGATAGTTAATTTTGTTGTTCTTTTCTGTCTCTATGGTGAACTGTAATTTTGGGTGATAACTATTAAATAAATGTACTATAAATTTCATTCGTTTTGTCTTCTGGCATTATTAAAAAGAGATCATTTACCTATATTATATACAGTTTTATATTTTAAATAACGTAAAGTTTATTGCTGTTATTATTATGCATATCAGCACTAAACTGAATTTTATTATACAAATACGGTGGTGTTTTACTCAATATTATTTTATGATACAAACAAGCGACTTGCAGGTATCGTCGTGTCAGCATGTCCAGCCATGGAACCAATTGTGGGAGTAAAAGGAATTCGGATTCGCGACCGAACAACGTGCTTGTTTTTTTTCAGTTTCAACTACAATTAAAACTCCTGTAACACCTTTCATACATTTTAGATATTCTTTGCATTTTATTATCGCAGGTAAGCCCGCATCTACGTCAGAATGAACAATCATGATGCGACAATCAAGATAATACAACGTAAACCATTAATTCTCAATAGTTCCCACGAAAGCGAAATTTTCTTTCTATATTTACCGCTCTATTGGCCGGTTCACACAATACCCTCTTCAGTCTTCGAATAAGCCATCTCGTCTAGTCAGCAAATTGTGCTCTCTTTCCCATAGGTACTTACATAAAATTGCAGCGTAGGAGCTTCGTAATTATAATTAGCGTAATACAAGAGATGATGCTCCAGGCTCTTATCTCCCTTGAATTCTTTTCTTCAGATTTTTTCCACGATTAGTTGAACTCAATAGTACTAAGTTCATTCATTGCGGTTCTCACGATGTTCATGTTAAATTGTTCGTTAGGTGGTAACTTCAGAGTTTATTGTTATTTGAACGTGACATGCTGATCTTTTTGCGTTAATTATCTACACATGTAGATAATAGTTTAATACTACAGACGAATGATAACTTTACGATAAATTACCTATTCCTTAAATGCCTGCCTGTAATCCGTTAATGATATAATTATTTAGGTGTGAACTGCTTTATGTTATTGGCTATATACAGGATGAGTTTTTTCGATAACCGGTATGAGGATCTCGAAAACTGGCAGAACTAGAAGGAAGGTTAAATGGAGAAAGATTCGTCGTTTTGTTGACCTAACTCAATGCATGTTTTGGTCTTTAAAAAATTTTATAGCTTACTAGATATTTTGATGTTACAAAAAATGTAAATACAAAAGTTGTAAATAATTTTACCCTTAATAAAGTAGTAATACTCCAGTTTGTTATGCGTTTTGTCATATATGAGATATGACAAACTTATGGTTTTTTTAATAGAAACTATAGTTGGCTATGGATTCATAAAGTCGGCGATTTTTTACCTATTCAACCATCGGTATAGTTATTTCGAAAAATACCAGTTATGGCCAATTTTTTGTATTGTTTTTAAATAGTTAGCTATGGAACAATTGTTTCTTGTATCTGACAGTTAGTTATTAGAACTGAGCACTAAAAATTCACGTATTTGTAAGTTGAAAATGGGGTTTTCAAATCTAGAGAAGCTTAATATGGTTGAATGCTACAGCATATGTTCGAGCATCTAAAGAGTACTTTCATAGCTACCAAAATCGCCGTCAGTCTTCCTTAAAGTAATTTAAAAAGCTTTACGATTTGAAAATATGGCTCTTTTTGTAAACCAGGAAATCGGTCCAAGGGTATAAATGGAGCTCAAAACAAATAAACATTTTGGCAAGTGTAAACAAAAATCCGTCATGTTCAACCCGTGAAATTGCTTTAAATACTGGCACTTCACAAAGCACTGTTGTTAACACATTAAAATTACATAGATTTCACCCCTACAAGATTGCAGTTAGCCAAACATCACACGCTGGGGATGAAGATCGGCGTATGGAATTTCGTAACTGGTACTGGTATAGAAACATGTGCGCAAAAGCCCCACAGTTTTTTTTAAGATTGTGGTCGGATGAAAAAAAAATTGCAAACTGCGGTACGTTTAACCGACATAATGAACATCTCAGGGCACAAGAAAACCATCGCATTGTGCAGCAAATAAGACCTCAAATCAGATTTGGGTTTAATGTTTGGTGCGGTATTATTGGGTCCACCATTCTAGGTCCGTACATTATTGACCATTCTTTAAGTTACCTTCATTTTTTACACAATCATTATGAAGAAATCCTTTAAGATTTAAACTTGGAGGTTCGTAGAACTATGGAGTGGTTCCAACACGATGGAGCGCTCATCATAATACAGTGCAAGTATCTTGACCAAACGTATGAAAACGCGTGGATACGAAGAAACGGACCTGTTTTAGATTTAGTTTTATGGGGTACAATGAAAAACAAAATGTACCTAAGGAATTGGGTATTATCACTTTTTCTGAAAATTACGTAAAATGAATCTTGAAGTGCATGTATATCGTACGCCATGTTAAAAAAACAAAAAAATATTTGTAGGTAGAGAATTTCAGGTCTGAAATTCGAATCTTAGGAGTCACCGCCAAAACGCTTCTATCCAAGGTTATTCAACTCGTGACGTCAAGTGTCATGTAAACATTACCGACGAGAGTGCTGTTTAATGGTATAGTACCTATCATTCTTGTATTGGAAAAGCTTTTGTGTAGTGTTTATTGAAAGGACGGTGTAAGAGGTCGCAACAAAAAGTGATTTGTGTAGTTTTACAAGCATCTATTATGTATGGAAAACAAAACAAGTGACGTTTTGTACATGGTTATAAAACAGTTCCGTATGAAAAAGTTGTTTAAGGCCCCTAGACGTGATATGCCGAAATCGCAAAGTTTGTTTTTCTGTTGTGAAGATCATCTTAATTCTTACTGTAAGTTTTATTATTCTTTTTGGGGTTATAAGTGTTTACCATTCAGTTTCCATTTTGTTCTAGCTTGAGGAGGATATGAAAAATTATATGCGTTTTAAGTTGATAGAGGGAAATGTTATAATAAAGAACGACGTTGTTCCCCATATATTCGACTGACCTCTAAAATAAATGTCCAAGTTTAGGGTACATTTTTGATTCTTACATTTTTATGTTTACAAATAGTATGTTTTCAACAACCCACTGTGATCAAATTATCAATGCTACGTTAATTTAATAAAAAGTTCACTTATGCTGTTGCTTTTATGTTCCTCATCTCCGCCGCGTTGAACCGCTCGTCGCTGTACACAAATTCCATAACAATGAACGTGCCTTCAGAATTCATAACTCATAAGTATTTCACTTTATCTTGGCGTATTTTGATTCGCTCGTCACAAAATGAACGCAGACAACAAACTGATAAATTGACGGGCTGAGGCTGACGCGTGACGCGCTGACACCAGATGTATATAAACAAGCGGCCATTTACAAGACACCTGACGTCACGGCCAATATGTTCGCGTTTTGGCGGTCCCTTTAAATATTCACATTTTTAATATTAAAAATACACCTTATGATCCATTTTTCCGAATTTATAAGCTGTCACAGCTGTTTTGTGGATCAGATGCTACCTATTAATATGCAATTTAATAAAATATAAATACATGGCAAATACCCAATTATGAAACATTTGATGACTTAAGAGCTGCTGTTTTACAAACGTTTGCTACAATTGCCAGACGTTCTATTAGGAAGGCAACTTACTCCATTTTAAAAAGTTGCAATTTATGCATACAAAATAAAGGAGGATTGTTTGAACACATTTTGCAGTAATTCATATTTTTGTTTTTTGCTTTTATTTAGTTTTTTTTGGTGTTGTGTTGGCATTTTCTTGTTATGTAAACTGTTAAATAAATTATTTCAATTTATTTTTGAAATGTGAGTTTTTATGAAACAAAACAATGTATTTCATCTTTAACCATTTAAAAAACAAATTAAAAAAAATACAAAAAATGGACCATAACCGGTATTTTTTAAAATAACTATACTGTGTTATACCGTTGTATAGGTAAAAAAATCGCCGACTTTATGAACGCATAGTCAACTTTTTTTTTAAGGACAGGTTTATGTCATATCTCAAAAATGACAAAATGCGTAACTAATTGGACTTTTATTTTATTAAGAGTAAAATTGTCTACAACTTTTGTATTTACATTTTTTGTGACATTAAAAATAAACGAGATAAAATGATTTAAAAAAAATACTCAAAACTTCTCCATTTAACCTTCCTTCTAGCGTTCTAGCTCTGCTAGTTTTCAAAATCTTCATACTGGTCACATATATACAATCTTAGCAAGCTTGTTTAATTTGTATATCTGTTATTTTTTAAACATATCCGTTATTGGCTAATTTCAAAACATTATGCACGATCTTATTGGGATAGGTTTGTTGTCATACCAGCATAAATAAATGTGCATTATGTACCATATGCTAACTTACTTTGTACAGAAAATAAATGTGTTTCGTTCCACTTAATATACATTTCAAATTTTTATGTTTTATATTGTAATTATTGTTTTGAATTATTATATTTCGAACGTCTTAAGCCGCATTCACAGAACGTCGACGTGTCGCTGGCGACACTTCGCCGACCAATAGCGTTTCGTCTTCGTGCGTATTCCCCTCTGTCGCTGGCGACTATCTGCTGTCGCCCGTGAAGTTCGAATTTGCGAACTACAGTAAAGTGTCGCTAGTTTTTTTGAGGTTAGGACTAGGACGGTTTCATTTGAATTCAAATTAGGTATATCGTAAACGCAGAGTTGCACTTAAGTGCACAACACGGGAGTTAAATTTAATATGAATTCAACTTGTAACGAAATTAGAATTGCTCAAAAAGGTAATAACTATTTCAACATATCTAAAAGCGGCGAAAAAGGCCATATCGTAGGACGCTTGGATCGGAGCATGCAACACTGCACATTATAAGGAGGAAGTTACGCGTACACTCATTTTTTAAAAACTAAACGCGACCGCAACAAGCTAGTTTCAAATTCGTATTCAGGAGGTTATTTTCTAGAGGTGCGCTAGTTCCGGCTAGTCCTTTTTGCAGGAGGTATTGGTTCTCTTGACAGATCCACCTTTTCAATGAGAAGACCGACTAAACCAAGCACTTTCTCAAAAGCCTTTGGTCCCATTCGAAAAAAGTTAATTTGTATTTTAATTCATCATCAAGTCGCATTTGACAAACACCAGTACCAAATAGGTATATCAAGTATGTTTTGTCGTAAGATTGGTCGTACCCAAATTCTGCATAAAAACCCAAAATTTCTACATTGGTGTGTACCTACTCAAATACCTAATATACCTTCTTTTATTTTTTACGACTTTTTGCATATTTCGTTTTTCTACACCATACACCACCATAGTATAACCGAAAGTTGTTATTTTGCCTTAAGCTTTACTCTTGCTAGCAATTTAATAATATACTTCGTGAGTTATATAAGTATATATCATCTTTGATATTTAGTAATTTAACGGTACCTTGATTTCAAAGAATTGTGTCGGGCGCGGGCTTTTTGCGGTAGTAGCGACTGTCGCGCTGTCGCCCATGTGTTAAGTGGGGGTATGTCGCCAGCGACACTTCGGCGTTCTGTGAACGGTGCTTTAGACTTACAGAAGCCTTATTGTCAAGCAACCAATACAGCATCTGCCATGCATATATGTTGTCCAAGTCGGATAGATGGCGCAACCTGAAGTAAAAAGGTTAAAAGGGAATGGTAGTGATTCTTGTTTTGTAATAACTTTAAACGTAATATCTACGACATTGACGATATTCGTGTAGCACTTACTAGTGTTATTTATTTCCACTATTGCGTCTTAAAGAATGTCCTCTTTTATAACTGCACGGGTTCTTGCACCAGGTAAGTTCATAAAATGCCCATCTTTTAGGTTATGATACAGGAACCGCATTTCAGCTTTTAGAACAACACTCAAACAATTCTTACTTAACTACCAGACATGCAAGTTCCACAACCACACCAAAGTTATACAATGTTTTGTACCCACTTACTCACAACGCCGATTTTACGCTGAGAAAAAAGTATATGAACGTACCAAGCCACATTGCAACGTAGGAACCATTGGACATGTAGACCACGGCAAAACTACTTTGACTGCGGCAATAACCAAAGTCCTTGCTGATCAGAAACTCGCCGAGGCGAAGAAATATGCCGACATTGACAATGCCCCTGAAGAGAAAGCTAGAGGCATCACGATAAACGTCGCGCACGTCGAATATCAAACGGAAAATAGACACTATGGACACACTGACTGTCCAGGACACGCCGATTATATAAAGAACATGATAACTGGTGCGGCTCAAATGGATGGGGCTATACTAGTTGTTGCTGCGACTGATGGCGTTATGCCACAAACACGGGAGCACTTGCTATTGGCTAAACAGATTGGCGTGCCTCATATTGTTATTTTCATTAACAAGGCAGATGCCGCAGATAAGGAGATGCTTGAGCTGGTAGAAATGGAAATTAGGGAGCTTATGTCAGAGATGGGCTTTGATGGAGATAATGTACCAGTTGTCGCAGGTTTGTTTTGTTTGCGTTAGTACTGTTAAGTAAAGTTTTGCGGTACATTTTTATATTTTGAAGAATATTTGGAAACTGAGATTATTCTTTTAATTTATTCTTATGTATTGTATCAAAGTTTGTTAAGAGTTTGCCAATGGTTCTCTACAGATTTTTGTTTTGCCATTTAAAGACAAAAAAGATATTTGTGTCTCATGTATTGTCCCCCTGTGAGGCATAAGAGAAAAAAGTAATTCAGGTCAATATTTTTATTAGATGTAATGAAATAGGTAAACACTTTCTCTATGCAGTGCTGAACAATTGCACTTTAATTTTATTGGAGTGTCAACTATTTTTTATGTTCTGAAACACCAAGGCAAGGAATCTTATACACAACAAAAGGCTGCTTAAAGCTAGGGACACTGTCCTTCAATTTTGTAAATTGTTTTCTCACCCTAAAAGACAAATAAAAAACCGGTTTTGTCTCTTTGTTCTCCCTCTTTAGTATTAATATTATTGGGTTGGGGACAGTATTATATGTTACCAAATCCATTCATTTCAAGTGTAACTTGGTCTTGTCTGACATTTGAAGGTGTTCTAAACAGCAAACGACTGTTATTTTTTAAGATGGGATGGCAGTTATTGGTAATTCTGTTTTTTTAGTCCAAGAACCAAGTTGATCTTTGTAGATATCTGATGGTACAAATTAAAGTTTAAATATCTCCCTGACAATATGGGTTTCATGTACTAATCCAACATTATCCCACCACATATGCACAATTTATGCCATTATAAATGTCTTGTTGTTCAAGGGTAAATTGTATATAAGGGTTGTAGGAATTGGCCACTCGAAGTAATTCATAACTTCAATCAACTGGTATCGCTTTCTTTAAAAAAGGCAGAGCAAACAACAGCCTTTGTATGCAGTCATCTAACAGGTGGTCCACCACATATTGAGCTAGATTTGTTTATAATAGACATTATTAAAGGAATAAACAGTGTTATAAACAAAATCTAAAATCTCGTTAAATCTAATTTGTGAGAATTCACAATGTTGTTTTATTATATTCCATTTTAATGCAATGCTGTCTACGCTTAAATTATAGGGGATGTTACTAAAAAGTAAAATAACATCCAAACCAACCTAATTATTAAGGAGATATAAGTATATCATTTTACCCAGCTGTTGCTGGTAATATTATACCTTCTGTGAATCAAAAGTTCTTATTAGTATTTTTTTTCAGGTTCTGCTTTGCTAGCATTAGAAGGTAAAAATGAAGAATTAGGAAAGAAAGCCATCCTGAAACTTCTTGAAGAAGTAGACAGATACATACCCACTCCAGTTAGAGAATTAGATAAACCATTCTTGCTTCCTGTAGAACATGTATATTCAATTCCCGGAAGAGGAACCGTAGTTACCGGAAGATTAGAAAGGGGCATTATTAAAAAAGGAAATGATGCTGAATTCATCGGGGCCAACAAAGTTTTCAAAAGTACCATAACTGGTATAGAAATGTTCCATCAGATTTTGGATGAAGCCCAAGCTGGTGATCAGCTAGGTGCTTTGGTACGAGGTGTTAAAAGGGACGACGTTAAAAGAGGTATGAAATGCCTAATAATCTATAAATGTTCTTTATTCTCCAACAAAAGGCAGTTGTTTTGTGTAATTCAAATAATGTAAAATGATAAACTGGCAAAAAGAAGACATTTATTAGTATTACAACAGGAATTAAGAATTTAAAACTGATTTTTTTATAATGATTAATCTTCTTTGAAAAATTAAATTCAAGTTAAATCCTCTTTATTATTTATTTCAAGTTGTAAATTATTTATTTGATCTAAATTAATATTATGTGTGTTCTGCTAGCATGGACATTGCTTTTTGGTTTGGAGTAAAGTTTGCTTGTCTCTATATCTTTGACATTGTCAAAGTAAATTTGTAAAAGTTCCCTTATTATTCTGGTACTAATGATGACTTGTATTAGTTGAAAGCGCTTTACCTTGAAATAAATAATAAAGAGGATTTAACTTGAAGTTAATTTTTAAAAAAGAGAGGACAGACAACAGGAGTTTGCTGCAATAAATTTTAGTACCTTTTAGTTTAATTCTTTTTACATTTATGTGTTACCATTAAAAACTAAAAACCTTTATTTATTTACAAAAAAGGTACTATTGTGCCTAAATTGTATCCTATAATTGTGGTTTTTTTAAATTACATTGCACTTTGCCGTTAATGTATTGATGAATTTTTTGCATGGTTTATCAAAGTAATATACATTTTTCCCTCAGGTATGGTGTTGGCAAAACCAGGCAGTGTTAAGAGTAATGACCATGTAGAAGCCCAAGTTTATATACTGACGAAAGAAGAGGGAGGTAAATCGAAACCTTTTGCGAGTTACATGCAGTTACATATGTTCTCGAGGACGTGGGATTGTGCTGCCCAAGTTCTTGTACCTGACAAGGAGATGGTCATGCCTGGAGAAGATGCAAAGTGAGGGTTATATAACGTTTCTGTTTTTATTTCTGCGTTTGTAGCATTTTGCAATTCCTTTTAAGTGGTATAATTTGTTATTTTTTTATATGGTCCAGATAAAGGTTATTTTCTTAAATATTTGGGGTGTAGGCATTTTAAGGGTTAGTTGTGAGTATAAAACCAAAGACGATTTTATAAAATTGCCGTTGTATAAAACTCAGTTTCTGAGATTTGGCCACTGTTTATAAAACAAGGGTGCGCTCTCTTTATTTCACATGATTTATTGACTCAATAATGTTTGTTTATAAGCTACATTGTTTTTATTTTGCTGGTTGGGCATTTTAATTACCTGGTGCCTTGAATCACTTCTAGGCTGCATAAGATATTTTAGTGTGCATTCGAAAGAGTGCTGTATCAGTATGTATGGTCCAGTTGCATAAACGTAGTTCATTTGATTTGAGTTAAACCTGCAGTCGTTGCTTTAGCATACCGAATTCATGACGTTGCTAGGCAACTGTGGACTGTGGATTAAACTCATATTAACTTTTATCTGCGTCTGTGCAACTGGCCGAAAGTATGGTAATTTTAATGTAGTATCTAATGTAATAACAGGATTGGGACATTGGTACATATGATTGAAGAGCAGTTCTCTGAGCAGAACTTTCCCTGAGATTACATTTTCTGGTTCAATTCTTTCTTGTGTTTATTGTATGTCCTATTCAGATTAATTCTGAATGGTCTAAATATATACAAGTATATTATTATTATTATTATTATTATTATTATTATTATTATTATTATTATATTTGGTTAAAATGGTCTGCTGTAACAGACCGGCAATACCAAGGTTTTGATTTCAGAGAAGGCAAATTTATTTTCATTTATGTAATAAAATACAAGAAAATTGATAATTTTATATGAAAGAGCACACTAAATAAAATAAAAATGTTTATAAAGACATTGATAAAAAGTATGATTTTTTATTTTATTTATATATGTTCGTGTTTATTAAAAAAAAAAAACTTTAGACTAACTCCTTTTTAGGTTGGTTCTGAAGCTTGTCAAACCATGGGTTTTAGAAGAAGGTTCTCGTTTTACCCTCAGAGATGGTGCACAAACTGTAGGTACGGGTGTAGTCACAAAAGTTTTACCAAAACTCTCCGAGATCGAGAGGCAACAATTAATGGAAGGTAAAAAGAGCAGGGAAAAGAGAATAGCCGCTGCTGCTGGTGGAAAATAAGAACAGCTCCAGTAAAATATCGAGAATTGTTTGAGTTTCACAGGAATGCTGGCAAATAAGACTTTGCTGGAGTGATACATGTTTTGTGCGTAAAATTGTCATTAGTTTGACTATGATAAGTTTAAAGTTACAACAAGCATTTCATTTTGTTATTGTAACATGTTTATATAATTAGTTATTAATAAAAACGTTTAAACTACTCACACTTTTTTTTGAAGTATATGAGACATAATTGTTCCAGAATTCTTTACTAGAAAAGCAATGAGGACTGCAATATTACGTTATTATTGAGTATGCACAACTGTAAGAGTGTTGTATTGGTCAATAAGCATCTAAATCGGGATTAGTAAGAAGATGAATTTAAGTACCCATATTGTTGGAAAGTCAAGGTCATGTAATCATATATTATTGTTGGTAGTTATTAAAACTAATTTATACTAATGTTTTATAACATCTTGTGTAATTCCACATGAAGTAATTTTGTTCCAGTTGAAACAACCTCAGTATCTTTTGTGGTGAAAATATAGAAACACGCAAAATAACTAAATAAATCTTTCATTTGTGGAATTTGTTAGACTTGTCATTTCACATTAGTCTGGGCTATTAACTATTATTTGTCATTTGCCTCCTAGCAACTAAGGCTTGTCTCATTTAGGGCCTGTTGCACAAAGCGTGGTTAAGCAGACCCCCTGGTTAACACGCGGTTAAGCAGCCGTTGCCATAGGCAGCACCAATGAAGAACGCTTAAAAAGAACCGTTTCCATGACAATTGCCCGTTAACCAGGGGGTCTGGTTAACCACGCTTTGTGCAACGGGACCTTAAAATCTTGAAATTATGAACCGCTGGATATTCTTTTTTGTTCAAGCTACTACACATATAGGAAACAACACTTTCTTTTAGTTGTACCACTTTTTTGGCAATGTCTGATGGACAATCTGCTATTTKTCGTACAAACTAAGAATTTTTTGTTCCAATTGAAAATCATGCGGTCTTCTTACAGAATGTGGCTGTCTTAAAGTACTTTGAATCTTGAAATAACTATTTAGTACAGCATCTACCGTGGATCGTAGCATTTTGAATTCTTTTGCAATGAAGTGCCTAGGACTGGATTTTCTAACCATTTGTCAACAACCTTTCGTTGATGCTCATCTCCATTCATTTTTTATAATCTAAATGTTATGTACAAATATATAACTTCTACTGCACTAGATTTTTAACCATACTAACCAGCACAAAATGACAAGTATAAGATGTTTCTAAAAAGTCACGGTCATCTAAGATTTCCGAATTTTATTGGAGACAGTGCTTATGTTGGTTAATGGTTGTGTTTTATGAAGAGGCTTTGGGCGGGTCTTTTTTCATTTAATCTATACTGTTTTCTCAGATTACATGTAGAGCTTGAACTCGTGGTTTTTGTAAAAAATATTAAATAGTAAAGGTATGTGGCACAACCGAAATAGGAATAGAATGTAGTAGCAATAATCGACATGGTATTTCTGTAATTTAGAAATTTAAAAAACTTTTTAATTTCGCTGTCTTTTTGCTTACCTAAGTATATAGATGTTTTTTTTTGACTGGGAACATTAAGAGCACATGATTATGAATCATTGCAAGGCATATTTATCATAAGGATCAAAGATATCTCAGAAGTTACATAGTTTTAAATGCTTCAGTAAAAAGCAGCAACAAAAGTTAGTTGCAATTAGTAATGTTCAGACCTTTATTAGAGGTCTGTATTTTTAAAACAGGATTTTTAAGTGCTGGTGAATTATTTACGTAGGTATTAAATAGAGATGAGTTGTCATAGGAGTTCTGTCTAATATAATTAACATGGAAAAGTTGCTGTAACAGGTGCTCCATTTTTTCTGTTATAAAATGTGTATTAAAACTGGGCGTCCCAGATGAGAAAACCTAAGTATACAAAATGTCAGCTGAATACACCTAGCCACTTCCATTAAAATGATAAATATTTGGAAAAATCAATTTTTTTTTATTGGTGTTTGGATAAAGTGCACTGCTTCCCTAAGAAAACTCCTGTATTTCAAAATATTTAGTTGTTGATGTAAATTCTACCACACTTTTTGTAGTACCTGTAACAGTCCGTTATTTCAAGTGTGATCTTTAGCATCACAAACTTGCACCTGATATTTGTAAATTGATATTGTTAAATTAGTTGAAAATTCACTGATTAAAAAACAGTTATCAAGACATTATGTTTGTATTATTTTCCACTGTGTAAATTATGGTACACCCCATTTATTTTGCTATAGAAATTTTAGCAATGATAGTTTTGGACCAAATAAAATTTCGGTTGTAATATTTACTAATTAGAAATTTTGGTTTTTTTTAGATACACAAAAAACAATGTATAGCTATTCTGTAGTAATGAATACACCTGGTGGTATTAATCATTCTATTTCAAAAAAAATCAAGTTACAAAAAAAAGAACTATTATCCTAGTTTCTTAACAGTATTAATTTCCATTTACTCTTCTTTACACTCAAGAAAAGACCTAAACTCATTCTTCCATAGAAATTTCACACAATGACAGGTTATATATAAAAAAGGACACTGCACATGTCCATGTACAACATTAATTTTAATTAACAATCGGAAAAGAAAATTTAAGTTTATAAATCTTCATCGTCTTCTGGTAGAGCTGTCTCCTGAGCTTCTTTGAGATCCTTCTCTATCTGTTGCTGCCAATGTGGGTCCATGGTGACCTCTGGTGGCACCAAAGCTGGCATGGCCACAAACTCTAGGTTCGGATCACCGATCAACTTCCTGGCAAGCCACAAGAAAGGTTTTTCGAAGTTGTAGTTCGACTTTGCAGATATATCGTAGTACTGAAATCAAAAAAATAATAATTATGAGATGATATTGAATTAACAAAATTTCTAGATTGGGTAGCAATGCAAGTTGCCCTACAGTTGGGTAAAATAATAAATAACAACTATGAATAAAATAAGGTGATACTGGGCCTTGTTATTTTTTTTAAATTCTCATTTTAAAACTTATACATTGTGTTTTTAGAGAGATCAATAATATTTATGCAGTTAAAAGAACCAATAAAATTCTTAACTCCAGAGTTCTATGCTACTTGAACCTATTTAAGGAGTAATGGCAATCTGCCAACTTGCAACACCTGTAAGAGAACAAGCTTGAGCATCACACAATTAATTACTGCAATATTTTTATTCTCAGCCAAGCTAAAATGGTAAAATCCTATGCAGATGCATTAATTTCAGAGGCCTACCCATTTTTTTCGTTATAAATCAAAAACTTATTTAGTAGCCAACAGCCGCTGTGGTGGATTTATAATTGGTAAAACCTTTGAAGAGCACTTTATGTACTTTGCGTAGATGTATACAAAACAATGTTCTGAAACTTGTTCAAGTAATTTTAGTACTTTAAATGTGAGTCTTTGGCCGTCAGCATTTTATTTCAAAGGTAATAAATGAGGCTTAAATTTAGTAGAATACATCAACAAGTAAATGAATTTATCCAAATTTCATACCAGTTGAAATATTTTACATTTTCAGGTWGATGTTAACAGCAAGGAATCACCTTAATAGTCACAAATATTTTACTTGTATATGTACTATCTTCACTTTTTTAATCATATACTTAATCGTAGTTTTATAGCACATACACAATGTGAAAATGTGAATTCATCTACAGACTCTTCAAATTAAAATGTTTTGCATTCGATAATTGCCTTAATTTTTTCCCCTACACCCACTATCCATTAGGGGCTTTTAAATATTCMAATAGTGGGTCCACCAATGAAGTGGGAAATTTAMAAGTTGAAGTTTTGGAATATTTAATGCCATTTTTTAAATGTGAAGCGCCCCAATATACACAGTGCTTTCTGCTTTAAACTGTTTTATAAAAATCTTCAGTGTGTATCTTCTGTACAACGGTGGTTTATAATCATTTGAATGTTCCTCACGGAAGCATAGATTAAAAAGATTTTACCAGACGTTAAAGAAAGACTAAGAAACCTATTTGTGAGAGAGATAATTAATGCACACCAGTTTTAAATGTCATGATCACACTATCGCGCTTATCGAGATTGTTCGTTAAGTAAAGCGTTACAATTGGGTGGAAGAATTCGAAACATGTGCTCATCTCACATTTTCAGTTTATGTTTTTACATTTGGTTTTTGTGTGTTTATGGTACAAATTGCTGTTTAGTAAGTCAATTTGGGAATTTATGAGGTAAGTTATTAGGTTACTAGCATCTTCAATAGTGTTCATCCACATAATTTATTGACAGACAAGGTAATAAATCATATTTGTTAGAAAAGAAGGCTTAGTTAGGCCTTTTTTAGTAATAAACATTTTAATCATATAAGTGTCTCATTCGTGTGACAATAATTAATTGAATTAAAATTTCCCCACAAAAATATTATTCATTATTTAATGTTTAATCATTATTATTAAATATGAATTTGTTTGCAGAAAATAAATGTTTTTAATAGTCAAAGTCTTAAAAGATACCTACTGCTTGTGACATTTTGGTTGTACTTAATATAAAATTGGAGCCACTTTACAACACACTCATTTAAAGGGATTGCTACCTCAAGGTCAAAAAAGCCCTTTACTTGACCGACAATAGTTACGCACCTGATAAGTTTTCTTTAATCTGTGACGGAAGTGCAGCTCGCTCAAGTAGCAATTGGGCGAAACCGTTTGGAGAAATTGGTTTCATAAAACATACAGGAGCAACAACTGCACGAAGTTAAATGGCATTCTTGAGTTAATTCAAAACTGTAAAGACACTGATAATGAATGAATCAAGAAAAAATTGGCCACAAAATTTAAATTCAATTAAATTAAAAATTTTTTAGTCAAACTACTTCTATTGTCTTTACTAATGTAAACAAAAAATAGAAGCTAATATTTATCTTTCTTATAAATGTATTACAAATTCACCTTGCAGTACCAATTAATTTGTTATTGCTTAATATTCGTGTTACATTCGAACATGCCATAGATCATTCATTGGAGTCGCGAACTGTGACATACGACATACCTGGCTTTAAAAATCTTACACGACATTTCGCGAATACAAATATCTTAGCAACTACACATAAATTTAATATACCAGCATTATTTTTAAAGTTAGAGCAAACCGCAAACCACACACAAATCGTTACAAAAGAATTATTATACGATAAACATATCAACCTATTTCAACTAACCTGCAAATTCTTCTTTCTGTGGAAAACAATGCTCTTGGCCTTAACTTTTCTATCCTTAATATCGACCTTGTTGCCGCAAAGCACAATAGGTATGTTCTCGGCACACTCTGACCAAATCACGATGCCAGTTCGGCACATTCTTGTACGTGATTCTCGACGTAACGTCGAACATTATTATGGCACATTGGCCCTGAATATAGTAGCCATCACGCAATCCACCAAACTTCTCCTGGCCTGCCGTATCCCACACGTTGAACCGGATGGGGCCTCTGTTAGTGTGGAAAACCAGGGGATGCACCTCCACGCCCAATGTGGCCACATATTTCTTCTCGAATTCACCAGTCAAATGCCTTTTCCACGAAGGTGGTTTTACCTGTACCCACCGTCGCCGACTAGAACGCACTTAAAGGTGGGCATTCTCTTGTTCCTGGGCCATTTTTAGGTCTGAAACGATATGCAAGGACGTCGTTAAAACATATGACAGCTGAGAATTTTCTAGAATCCGCGAAGCGACATTCAACTTTGACAAATTCGCCTATCACAATAAAAAATCGCAACAAAAACCCAACAAATGAAATAACGCGGTTTAAAGCACGTTTCCCTAGCTATCTAAATTGGAATTGGAAATGAATGGCGGCTAACAGAACCGTATCACAGGATTTTGGTATCGCCTTGCCGCGACTTCGCAAATATTTTCCACTGTTAATATCACTTGCTTTCGAAAAAAATAAACACCCGGTGCAATTAAGTGTAGCGCACAAACTTTACCTTGCAATTTAAATCAACCAGCAACAACGCAGATGGATGGGCTATACGCCGATCAGTTTTCGGGTGATGCAAAAGTCGTAGAGCTCACAATGGCGTTCTACGGTGTTCTAGGCGATGATGACTATATTTCCCCGTCCATATTTAAAAAACATACCAGTTTAGATTAAGACGTGTTACGAACACCATATTAGTGCGAAGAATCATTGGGAACTATGGAAATGTTTTACCGTGCACTTGTCCAAAATGCAGACCGTTTATTAGATTGTACATTAATTAAAATTAAATTTTCAGAATGATGACGTCAGAAGTAGCCGTTAACATGTGAGCATGCGTGTTCAAATTACAGATTGCTAGAAAGGTAATACATCTTGGTAACTTCGAGATGGCGCAAATTGAATTAATGTTAATCATGCATATAAAATTAACATTTTATATAAATATTTGAAGGTAACGAAACACGTGATATGATATGATATGATCATATTAATAATTTTTAAAATACCAAATCAAATATTTTGCAGAGCATGTCCAAAACTAAAATAACTAGGTAAATTCACAAGACGTGGACATTAAGTCCACTACTTGATGTTTTAATCGTTAAATAAAATCTGCGGTGTAAGCGACAAAAAAATTATTATTTCTACCAAACTTTAGCTCGCTATTTGCAAGCATACTTTTTTAATTTGATTAAAAGGGAATTCGGGCCGTAAATGCAAAATGAGAATAGATAGGTTTTCGGTCGTTATACCCCCGCAACAGAAAATAGATGTATATAAAGGTCATTTTGGCTTACTCCGTGGAGATCGCTAAAGTCATAGTTAAAAAATGTATGTAAAACAACCCTGTTACTAGGAAATTGCAGAAAACAACGATAGTCATCGCTCAGACGAGTCAAGATATGACTCATAGTTAACAGCGTCACAATACATTTATGACATTAATTGTCGAGACAAAATATTCGGGCCCGTGACGTCACAGATAAGTTGACCGTAATGGTGCTCATGCGCCAGGAACGAGCCGTTACTGCAGTTTGCTTCTGGCTATCGATTTTCGTGAACGAGTGTATCCGCTTTCTTTAGTTCTAGTGCCGTTTTTGTGTAAAAACCATTTGAATGGGATATTATATAAAACAGTAGTTATTCAGTGTTATTAATCAGGTTCATCATGACGAAGGACAGACTTTCGGCCTTAGTGGCGGTTAGTTATATATTTTAATTTTTGAACGATCAGATCACTGTAGCAGGGTTAGATTTTCGTTAAAATGGTTTAAATCAACCCAGTGTCAGAGTTCAAAATCATATGTTTATCCATCGCAACAATTGTGACAGGAACAGGTTGCGTTTTTTTCGTTGTTGTCACTTTTTTTGGTTAGTGTTGGGTGTTAGGTTAGGTACATGAAGAAACACTTATTAAAATGTAGGCCCCACCCCTTATCCCATTTATTAATCTCGTTTTTTGTTGATGCTGTTGATTGTTGTCCCCCTAATGCTTTTTACTCTTTTTTAGGCCCAGAGCGACGACGACGAAGGGCCAGACGATGTTGCCATCAATGTGGAGGGTCGCGACGGAGTCATGGATGCGTTTTTTGCAGAGGTAGGTAAAAAAGGTTTACATGCTAGTGAATCACCTTTTTCTCCCGTGAATAATCATTGTTCCGCATGGGCTGTGATTAAATGGTTGCCAGAGTTGTCGGCGTGAAGCAACTCAAGGAAAGCCGATTTTCACTTGTTTCTGACGTTTTGACTATGATTTTATTGTTTTTACGGCGGGATTAGCGTTTTGATTAATGGGATGCCTTCGCTATCAGTACCATGTACTTTAATTGTTTTGGGTGTATTTTTTGATGATTATAGACTGCAAAATAATCATGAAAGTTCGGGTTAAGTTTCACCCATTTTTTTCTGTCAAGTACTTAATGCCTGTTCATTACCTTGTACATTATCTCAGTTACCGTTTCCGGCTTTATCATGCATTCTGTGGCTGCTTGTTGGCATTTATATCTGTTTCCTATTTCTGTTTTAAATCAAGATATTACTGTTAAATCTACCTCACACCCTTTTGTCAAATTGTAACCTAAAAACTATCCTTTTAGTTGAGTAATTCTCATTAGTGGATGGATAACGGGGTGATAAGTTTCTAAATGAGAGAATTATTGAATATGATATACAGGGTGTAGCTATAAAGTCTATAAACGAGATTTTGTCTTTGAAGTTTAGGAAAGATGTTCTTCCTTAAATGAAATCGAGATGTACTAAAAATCATTTCAAGCTGCTAACGCTGTCACCAGGGAGCACTTTTGGCAAAGTCAATGAGAAAACTCAAATTTTTTAGCGTAAAATTTCAGGTAAAGGTGTGTCCACATTACTGTTACTGAATTTCTCAGACCCAAATACACCCAGAATGTGACAAAAATTTTATCAAATGTAAATATGGAGATGTAAGGAAGTAGGTGTGTTATTGATGTAAATTAATAATTGGTGTATTATTTAGCTAATCACGTTTTAGTATGGTTTGCCTAATTGTGTAGAGCAATGTTGACTTAAAAAAGTACCTATCTATGCAATAACAACTATTGGTTCACCTCAAGGCTTTTCAACCAGAGGGCGCAATTCTCAGATATTTGAAATTTTTATAAGTTACTTGAAATGGTTTATGGTTTTATTAAGATTTTAGGAGATGCATCATATAAGCTTTAGAATAAAAATAAATACTTTATTTTTTGCTTGAGTTGTTAAGTGTGATAAATCTGTAACTGTTGATGAAACTGTAATTTATTTACTGAATTAATTTAACCGAAATCCAGTATGACATAACAAGGAAAATGTACCTTATAGATTAGTTTTGTATTAATCATCATTATATCATTAATAAAGCTTTTTAAGTACATAAAGGCGAGTAAAAGCTATTTTGAAATAAACCATGTAGTGATGTAGACCATGTAAACGAATAATACCTATATTAAAAGTGATGTAGTAAGTGTTGTCAACTGTCAATCATAATTTATTAACACCAAATAATAGTACAAATATTTCAAAACTTAAAGATAATCATTGGCAATACATTTATATATCCTCTTGGGTCTTGCGATTACTTAACATCCATCATTCAATTTCTGACCCTGAAATATTGTTGATTGTCTGGGCAGTCTGTTCAATCATAATTTCCCTAGTAGGGGCAACAGTTTTGTACACAATATATTTTAAGATCTGTTGATCCCATCCAGCGATTTGTAAACGCTGTATGGAAAAAATCACGCTCATTTAGGGAAAATTGTGCTGGGTAACCACCATGTTGAAACCACATATTTCTTCTATAATTTCATTCATATTTAAATAGGGTTAGGTATCCGATAAAAATAAACCGTACAATATAAAACCAGTGGCAGTAATTTAACTTTGTATAGTAATTTAAGTCTGAAAGTGTTTCATGTGAGGTGGATGGGATATATTGTCAGAAGCAGAATTTTGAAGACATCTTGCAAATATCTTAATACA